>JAFKAC010000048.1:0-455867 GCA_025766275.1 Lactarius indigo | reverse complement strand
GAGCTACTCCCGCCATACGCAAGAGCGGAAAAGTCAGACTCCACATTTACTCCCCACGAATCACCGCTCTATGCGGTCCTTCTCTGACCTCACGTTCTACACCATTCCGGAGTCTCCGGAGAAGAAATGGACACCCGCCGCACACCTCCGCACTGAGCTGGATCTATTTGCAGGACAGCTCTACTTCGACAATGTACAGGAGTACCGACGGCTGTGCATGTTACTTGCGTTACACATCGTACACCAGGCGCAAAGCACATCGAGGTTGATGGGTTTGTACCTCCGGCATATCGTACCGTCCGTGGCCGGAGGTCGCCGCTCACCACCAGCGCGATAGCTACGTTCAAGAAGTTGACGGCGTTACGAAGGAAAGGAATGGGTTTCGGTGGGACAGATCTCGGTCGAGTTTTAGATGCTCGTCCCTTGAGCAGTGAGTTTGCATCGTGGGTCAAGAAAGAATGAGTGCTAGCGCTGTTGTCAATCAAGTTGACTCGATCATGTTACTGTAATATTGCGCCACACCTACGCGAGGGTCGAACCCATTTGTATTTCCTCACAAGTAGCTTGCATTTCCCGTTACAATAATATCGTTTACATACAAAAAGCTGGGGGAGCCCGGTCGATGTGGATACGGTATCAAAAAAAAACCACGTCGTGACTATGTGGTCGTGTTTGCCGATCTCGTAAATTTTGCTGCAACAAACCTTCTTTTTCCACGATGTAAAGTATGATCCGTTGTTGCACCGTTTCTAATGCCTCCCCGCGCGCTCTTGTTCCTCAAACGTTCTTGGCCAATGCCATTGTAGGAGGCATAAGCTCCCATCCGACACCCAACGGTGACCAACCTGTTTGTTTCCTATTCTTTTCGCTTGCTTCTATCACTGATTGTGCGCCGTAAATATTTTCCAAAGGCGCCTGTTGTGTTTTTTCCTCGTAACTTGCCTTCATATTGAAGTTCCTCTTTTCACCCAATCTCCGTATCGCACCAGAGCGTACTTGGGATCGGGTCATTGCATCTCTTGGTAAAGCCCAGCATTCTGGCACCCTATTTCGAGTTTTGAGGAATGGGACGTACCGCCAGTAGTTGACGTCGGCAACTGGGCAGGGACTGGAGGTGGCAAGGAGCCACGTGCTCAGGTTCATCTTGAAGGACACTGGGTTCGGATTCAGCTTTTATTGGTGTGATAAAATGTTTTTCATTCGAAAAGTCATCCAGATCCCTATGCATGTTCTCCTGGTTTGGCGGTCTACTTGTCACGGCCCCCTTCAAGGCGCTTGATACCGCACGATATCTCCACAGCATATTCGTATGCCTGTTTTGACCCTACGCTCGCATATTGATGCTTCCTGTGTAGTACTTCCAAGCGAAGAAAATGACGATCGCAGTCTTAGTTGCGGAGCACAAGTAGGACTATCGACGTGGGCATCTGAGTTATTTGTTAGGGCTACGTTTGGGTTTACTGACGTCGAACCCTCGTCAGTATTCGATTTTATTACTGTGCTTTTGGAGACGCTTCCCCTTCGTCAGATTGATTTTCTCAGCATCGGGACCGTGATGTGGGCACATGGTATGTGAAAGACGTGACACTTTTTTGATTAATCGGCGCTGACAACGACTTAGATCTCGAGAAAAGGCAGCATTGTTTCTCAGAGAAGAAGAGAAAGAGTTCTTGATCTTGAACGCAGACATTCTGTTCACACTTCTCGTCTGTACAACAGATTTGGATAAGGTCGATGTGGGCTCTCGCGCCTTTTAAAAAATTATCTTTGGCTTTGTTTGCAAATTAATCACTAGCTGACTCCGGTAAACTCAAGGTCCCCGATGGACACCATGTTGTATTATGGCGCAACCGGGTGCACGACCCATTTTGGTTACGACATGAAGAATTACGGAATTGTCAGCGGCTCCGGAAGATCGAACTATGGTGTACCCACGATGAAGTACTGTAGTGGGAAAATAACATTACACGACATGAGCTGATGTGCCATCTACATTCTTGGATTGATATTGACGAACAGTTCTACTTGACTTGGATCCATTTTCGTTGTTGGTATCGCATTGAGACGTCTAGAAACACCTCTTAGATTTGCTATCGGCACGTTGCCCCTGAGTCTACGCCGGCGCTCTCTTCGCACCACCTAATGCAAATCTGTAGATTGTTCCACTCACAATAAGTGGTGCAGGGGGGTTGATCTTCTCAGA
This sequence comes from Lactarius indigo, assembly GCA_025766275.1. Lineage (NCBI taxonomy): Eukaryota > Fungi > Basidiomycota > Agaricomycetes > Russulales > Russulaceae > Lactarius > Lactarius indigo. The sequence goes on along the minus strand of JAFKAC010000048.1, from coordinate 453,664 downwards.
TTTAAGTAGTTTGGTTTACTTACCAGATATATGGCCTCTCATTTGCGGTCCCCACGATCTGATCGCCATGTACTGCCATGGCTGAACAAAATTGTGCTAGCAGTCGCAAGGGCAGTCGAGACACGTGACATGCATTGACCGTTGGGGAACACAAAATATGATAGGAAGAAATTTCAACAGTACATAGGGGTTTCCCGGGGGCTTCGCTGGTTTCGTCCAAGTTTCGTCAATTCGACAGGTTTTGTGGATTTTGCGCCATTGGATTGGGTCAGGCACGTTACTTCTGCGCTGTTGCTCCGACTCGGAGTCGTCTCGGAGAGTCGGAGTCTCCACTAGCAAGCAGCACTTGAAGCTGAAGAAGTTGAGCGCTTGACTACCCCATGTATCTGGTACCCATAGTGCTATAATCCTATGTCCATCTTGTTACTTACTGATATATGCGCTCTGCGCCCTTAGTTTTCTATGTACGCCAATCCGCCGACCACTTGCTGAGCAGTGGCCTGCACTGTCAGGCTCTCGCTTCAGCATGGGTTTTGTTCTACAGATCAGCGCTCATTGACGCTGCATAAGATACAATGACCCTTCGAGTTCGCTTCCAGTGACGTCGCGCCGTACGTGAATTCGCTTCACGTCTGGCCCCTCGTCTTACACTGTCCGGGTACTGTCCCCCGTTACTTTTTCTGGACCGTAAAACATCCCTACTTTGACCCGAAACTTACAACGCAGACTATTGTGACTTGACTGGATCCTTTAATGACGCCTCAAAACCACTACATGCAGTGGGCTATTGAACATAACGGACGAATGACTCACAGTCTACTATCGGCGTTTCTACCATCGGCGTTCAAGTTGGAAAGACATGAAAACACCATGGTTCTAGATCATTGCAGTGACGCTCATTGTTGATCCCTTCCCGTAAATATTTCCGTAACGCCTAGCGCCTACTGATCAGGTGCGCGATTTGTGCCTTTCTTATTTACAGCCTCCATTCCTCGGATCAACGATCCTTCTCGAGCCACATTGACCGTCCCTCCCAACGAAATGAGCCTACCTATAACTGACATCCATTCTGACATCTTACTCTCTGTTATTGAACATGTCTTTCTACCCCCAAAGCTTCCTCAAGAAGCACCAACAGAGGAAGCTGAACTCGAGATCAATGTGGCCTTGTGCCACATCCTCATACAAGCCGCTCGAACCTTCTCCCAAGGCCTCCCACCCCTTCGACAGTCGTTATGGGTTAGGATGATAAAAATGATGGGGTCCATCTACCAGACTGCGAGTGCCCCTCTGGTGGAAGCGGAACTCGTAGGCGCCTTATCAGGGCTTGTGATGGGAGGTGCGCTCAGATTTCCATGTGCCATTGTGTCGTCCTTGACCTTCACTTCAGATGTTTTCGTTATACATGTTCGGGCTCAGAATGCCGCTGTCCTCGTTCGCGTGCTTGTCGACCACGTTCGATTCGAGATGTTCGAAGTTTCTCCGCAAGCTAGCGTCGTTACGTCCAACAACGGAAAGTTGCTCTGCTCCTATCCCGGACCTGCAGTCCAGGTCTCCACCGAGGTCTTTTCCAATGGATCTTTTCTTCAAGAACTTGCCTCCTTTCTCATTCAGATGGATACCGACCTGTTGGATTCCACTGCAACAACAGCCAAGGCGGGATCCACGGTACGCGAAGTTCGTGAGAGCGCCCACCCAAGATATATAACCGAACTCTTAGTGGGAATTCTCAGAGGTTTCGGTCAACCAGCCTCTGTAGATCGTATCACCAAACGGATAGCAGATGAAGTTCTTTGGAAAGACGCCTACAAACCTTGGCGCCGATCGCCGTTATGGCTAGTCATCAGGGTGGCCCTTCAAACGTCTCTGGACATCAACATGTACAAATCATTTATGCTCGTTTTCCACGCGTACATCCTTAATATCTGCACACAAAGGGGCTATCCGAGTGAAACGCTCCACATAATGAGGATCAAGATGGCGCGACGTCTCTCAAAACTGGGCCCCGCTGTTTCGGATGACATATATCAAGCTGTGTACTACGCTGCAAGGAATGCGGAGACACTTCTTCAGAAACGGTGGTCGAATTTTCAGAAGAGCCAATCGGTTTCGCTGGCGTGGCACCCCTCGGCGCTAGACGTTATCAACGATGCCGTAATCACCCTCAATAAATCGCGCCCTTACCTCATGAAAGCACTTCACTCGACGTTTCCCGACTGCTCGCCGAAGTCTTTTTGCCCATCTCATCGGCCGCGACTCGCAAATACGTCAGACTTTAGTCTCTTTTTGGGCCGACTTATTATTACTGCGGCAGCTGTCGCGGAAGACAAGCGCACTGCTCTCGCCGACTTCGAGTTGTCCGTCGAAAGATATCTGGATGATTGGGTCGGTGCCTCTCTGCACGATGAAAATGCCCCGGATGTGATCGCGTCCTGCATCGAACAGTATTTCGACGTCGCGAAAGACATCTACGGTACTGATCCCGAGGACAACTCAGTTATGATATTGACAATCATGGATCTTTGGATGGCTCTCGACAAGTTGACTACCCAGCAATGCCCTCTCCTGACATCTTATTCGCCGGAAGTTCCTCAAGACTTCCTTCATCCCCTACTCCTTCATCGCTCCGGCTCCCTGCGACGTGCCACGTTTATTGAAGAGTATATTTTACAGCGACATCAGGACGCTTCCTGCAAGACGTCCATCTTCTCGGACAAGGACATCGAATCGTCGTTCGCCGTGCAGTATTTCCGTACTTCTCGGAGGTTACAGCAACTCGAAGACGAAATCACCCAACATGCTTGGGAAGAGCGAAACCGGAAGCGTGCTGAACTCGACGCATTGAACAGGCAGTGGCAAACGCTCAAGGATGAGGCCTCAAATATGGACCACACTTATTTTGAGAATGTTAACGGGACCTTGACTCATCGGAATAAACAGTGTCAAAAATGTCAACTGGAAAAAAGGGCCAATAGGTTGAAGATCGATGTCCACGAATGGCCACTTCCCCAGGCAACGGCGCAAGCACAACTGGTAGTATTCGAGGTGGCTCCACCACGTGCGTTTTCCGCATGGCGTGAGATAACCTCCAAGATCCTCCTCGACATCGGCACGGCAAATGCTTTTGACAAAGCCGACCAACCAAAGCTCCTCTTAGATGTCTACTCTGGTCTGAATCGTTGGGCAGTGCGTCACTCATACCACCGAATCACAATCGGATCCACCACGAAATCGTTCCGCGACCAAACGCATTACAAGAAGGTTCAGATTCCTGCCGACGATTCTCACGTTTTTCTCAATAACGGGCTATCTTTCAAATTGTATGACCGCAAGGCCAAATCATGGGCTGCGCGGCCATTTCTTGAATCTACTATCGCAAACTTCTGCACACCTCCTATCCCCGTGTCATCTCCGTACGGAAAAATCCATTCCTTTGTCTGCGGGACGCACCACACTTCAAATGAGGTAATCGCCGGTCAAGCCGACTGCCCCCCGGAGCTGACCCCTCATGAGTACCTGGCATTTTCTGGGTTACGCAGTGGGCCGCGCCTGCAATGGCTGAACGTAGCAAGGGAGCTGCCATCGCCGTCGCTCTCATTTCGCCGCGAGGAGGTACATACGCTTATCACTCAAGCAGCTTGGCAGCTTGGCCCACTTTCAGATGGTGTACGCGAGTGGCACACCGAACTTGAGATTTCCGGCTTCGGATGGACGCTCCTAGACGAGCTGGAGAGCCTGCTCGGAAGGATAGAGGCGAACTGGCTGGAGGAAGTCACCGTCAGGACTATTGGTACGTTTTAAACTCCAATCTTTGCTACATGTTTTAGTTCAACGATTCGAAGCTCTTATTACCAGCCGCCTCCTATCTTCTACTGGCGATCCCGATATTCGTCAAAGGGCGTATGAATTGCTCCAGTGGGCACGGAGCGTGGCGTACAGGTGGATTAACGAGCTTAGTTCGAAGCTAGATGTGACCGAAGACGAAATGTCGCGCACGAGCTTGCGTCGACGACTCTGCACACTGGCCGCGACGTGTTTCTCTACTTATGATGTTTGCCTGGAACACGTCCCTTGGGTGCTTGCGAGCGACGACGATATCGCCATAGCTGTACATTGCGCAGTAATTGTACATGACAACACCCCCTCGATTTTCGAAGACGACGAATCTCGTTATCTGATTCGGCTCCTCAACCGACATCGTCGTCTCCTTCACTTTCTCGAACCATCTCTCCGCGAATGCGTACAGTGCGACCCATCGAGCTTCGATCAGGGCCTCGCAAGTTTATGGCCTATGTTCCGCCGGCAGATCTCTTCGAATTGGCACGCGCTTCCCAGTCCCAACTCACGGTGGATTTCCTGTATCGTAGAAGGTGGACAGGAGGTTCACTATAATCTATTGACCGGGCAATTGTTGATTGGTGGGAAGCCCCTTGGAAGACTGCCTCAAGATATTATCGAACATTCAACGTACGCAAGCGCCCTAGGACCCGTGAGCTTTTCCGTTATTCTAGGTTCACGCTTATTCACTCGTACTCTTTTCAGCGGATTCTTGACGTGGTACCTGCTGACATCCCTGGAATGGAATTTATGACTCGATCGAATGTCTCCGGTTATCAGGTATGTTGTGGTCGTTGACATCTTTGGGCAGCGGCTAATGCGAGCGAGCGAAGATATTCTTTACGCTGCGTGATGGAGACCTAACTCTGCAGGCTCGTCGACAGGAAGATCCTCGACTCCTGCAGTATATTCCACGCGCAGTATTCGTCGGCGACTTCCCGAAGGCTTTCGTAGATGACTATGTACACTGGCTCGACCTCACCACCGGAGAAGTCGAATTCCGCCCAGTTGAATCCCCTTGGACTCCAGATCCGTCCAATTGGCGACTCGTTGTCCATACAGATGGTACCCCGTCCCTGTTACGCAAGATTCCTGGAGATGGTGCCTCTCCAGTAGATCTAATCGATATTCGTTCCACCACATTTGAAATGATATCCGGCTTACTTTCTCCACTCGAATCTCCGGAGCACATTATCATCACGTGCACGAATGACGCATTAGAGGCATCCCTGAGTCGACTGCATCTCGTATTCTTCGTCAATGAAACCTCAGAATTTGAGTGCCGAAGCATGCCAGGCTACGTCATCGATGAATTTCAGTCTTGTGGTACAATGTTTGGACTCAAAAATCAACTTGTCTTGCGCCCAAGCCACGGGTCTTCGGAGATTCCACGACGGGTGATTATTCCCCAGGGAGATATCGAGTTTGGGTTGGATGGCGACTTCGCAAGTGTCTCCATCAAGACGGGAACGGGGCGGCATGTCCACTGGCACGAGTACGTGATCGACACGGATCTAGGACGTCTCACCGGAAACGTGAGCCTACACAGCAAGCTGTACCAATGTTATTTGCATGCGCTCACGAGCCATTGCCTCCCCGATCCGTTACTCGGTCACACTGGGACTGAAGAATCCCTTACCATGCTGCAAAGTGCCACGTTTCTGTCGTTTCAGAGACTAGGCAACGATGATGCAATGCTCTTGGACCTGATCAGCGACTTGACGCCAATCAGAGTGTACTATCCATCACACCTACAGTCGATGGTTACGGTGAAGTGGAACAAACTTCCCATTCTTTCACAGCACCACGACTTTCACCCAGCCGTGCTTTCGATTCTCGATCACGCACATGCAATAGAGGCACTCTATGACAAACCCGTCGTCTTTGTGATTCCTCGTCGAGAAGCGACCTTACTAAATCGGACAGCCGCTCGTAACAAGGTGTATTACCCACAAGAGTTACAAAGCTTAAGGCACTCGCCTTCCTCAATTTCAGACGACGTCGTATACAAGTCAAGAGACGTAGCAGATGGGCGAGGAGCTGAGCATGTTGCCTACCAGACGTCATGGTCGGTTTGGAACGATCGGCCCCATCTTCTTCGCGAAACCCCTCAGCTGTGGGATACGATGCAATCGTGGAAATCACTTGGCCCGGCCGAGAAGGATATTTCCTTGCGATATAGTCGATACTGGCTTACTTTCAACGCCATGAAGGACTGGCTTGGTATATACGACATTTGTCAGGAAGCGTTAAACCGCGATCCTCAAGACACCAAGATCAAGTTGGCGTTCAGCCTTTCCGCAGCTAGCTTCAGCGGGACCGATTACGCGGATATCATACCACTTATTCAAATTTTTGCCACGGACACGAGACTCCGCGGTCTTACACGCCCTTCACCACCTCACTATGATTTTTCAGACGGCACGCATCCAGACCGTGCACGATTAGTGAATTTGATGTCTCGGTCTGCTCTTCCCCTGGAGCGGACCCCTGCACAAACTATGGAGGTCCCAGCAACCGCCAGCAAGAAGGCCGCTAAGAAGCAACGAATGCAGGAGTACAATAAGTCTATTAGCGAAATAGCGTCAGAGGCTGCACAGTCAACCCTTGAATGGTGGCCCGATGTATGGTGCGATGTCCCACACCAATGGTTCGACACCCAAAGATGCGGGGAAACTATTGAGGCTTACCTACGATCGATTTCCCGGAATATCAACTTGGAGGTGCACATAGATTGTCTTCAAGAGATCTTGGACCTTTACGGGACCAGTACTCCCCCTGTCGCACCCTACACGTTTTCTCCCCAGTTTAGTACGAGGTCCCCAACAACAACATCTCCTTCGCTTCGAGAAGTACTGATGTCCCGAGCCAACTTCCTACGACCACCGACGCATGAACGGCCTTCGAACACCGACGCTATACCTTCTACTGTGACGATAGCGACCAAACGTACCCTACCATCGATCAGGGGAGATGTTCTTAGTTCTCTTATTCAAGAGCTCCGACGTTCCTCGGTGTCGCTTTTACGGCTCTATGGAGAAGACCTGGACAAGAGTTACGGTGACTTGATGGGAAGAGGAGCTCCTTCCCCCCTTCGGCGTGGCGTTCCACCTCAGGAGGCTTTACTCCAGTATCGCGACTTATGCTCTAAAAAGAAGGATGCAATATTTTCAGAGCTCTCAGCTGCTCTAGCGCCATCTCAGAAACAGGAAATTGTCGTTAGCGTCTCGGGTCTTTGGCCTCGAATAACCCCGCGGGCCATCCTACGACAGCTGTGCAGGGATCGCGTCTACACGCTGACCGACCAGTGGAAACATGCCATCACTCGCTATGCAGTAGCATTCCTCAAATATCAACAGTCTCAGCGTCTGCTTGAGCTTTCATCCAGACGCCGGGAGGAGGAACTCCTCCGAGAAGCGGAAACCGTTTGCGAGGATGTAGCCGCGGCTTGTTCTCCTGACTGGCTTCTGATACAGGTCAGTCACCTTACCTGCGAAACTTACAGACACTAACAAGCAACGCCACTAGATCGACGCGAACATTTTGGCGCGTCCGCTGCAACTGGCAATTGCACGCGAGATGATATCTCCCACCTGTCGGCGAAGTGCATCGCTTCAGCTCAACATGGGAGAGGGAAAGTCGTCCGTGATCGTACCTCTCGTCGCCGCAACTCTGGCCGACGGTTCCAACCTTGCGAGGATCGTCACGCTCAAACCCCTGTCCAATCAAATGTACCAACTTCTCCTCAGCAGACTTTCTGATCTCGCCGACCGACGCATTTTCTATGTTCCGTTCTCGCGGAATCTGGAAATGAGTGCCTCTGTGGTCCAAAGTATCGGCACTCTCTACAGACGATGCGCCGCAGAGGGTGGTGTTCTTGTTGTCCAACCAGAACACCTACTATCGCAGAAACTGATGTGCATAGATACTCTCCTAACATCCCATGGAGACCACGAGAAACGCTCCGTTGCTAACGAACTCAAAGCTCTGCAAGGTTGGCTAGCGGGAGCATCACGTGACGTACTCGACGAAAGCGACGAGATCCTGCACGTTCGGTATCAATTAGTCTACACTGCGGGCGAGCAAATGCCGGTCGAAGATCACCCAAATCGATGGTCCACAACGCAACAGGTCTTCAGTCGACTACGGGCACACGCCGCGCAGTTGCATGCCGGTTTTCCACAGATGTTTGAGCTCGATCAGACTCAGAATGGCTTTCCGACGATGCGAATCCTCAATCAAGAGGTCTCTCGACAGATCTCTTCGCTCATTGCCGACGATGCTCTTGGAGGCGCTTTATCCACTCTCTCACTGGCCGTTCTCTCTCCGCCGATTCGAGAAGCCACTCGTCGTTTCATAACCCAGAAGAGAGTTTCCGTCGAGGACAATCAGTTAATCAAATCGCACTGCTCCGGAACTTCTTTATGGAGCGGAATACTCCTACTCCGCGGGCTCCTAGTTGATGGAGAAGGGATCCTCGGGTACATATTGAAGGAACGCCGATGGAGAGTGGACTATGGTCTCGATCCAAGCAGGACATTGCTAGCCGTCCCTTATCGTGCAAAGGTAAGCATACCCACTAGACTACCCAAGGGATAGATCTTAAGGTAAAGATAGGACGTGCCAAGCTTGAGAGCAGAGTTTGGTCACCCGGACGTGGTCATTGCGCTGACTTGCCTCAGTTATTACTATGGTGGTCTAACAAAGCCGCAAGTACTTCAATGCTTCGATTTGCTCACCAAGCTCGATAATCCCGACATGGAATACGATCAGTGGGTCGAGTTTGGGGAGGGCGTCCCCACTTCACTGCGACAAGTCAACGGGGTCAATGTGAACGATGATACGCAAGTCGACGAATACCTTGTTCCGCTATTCTCGAGGAATACGAGAGTCATCGATTTCTATCTGTCTCAAGTAGTATTTCCTCGAGCGGCCAAGGAATTCCCGTCTAAACTTTCCACGTCGGCCTGGGACCTGGTAGAAGACAAGACAAATGTGACAACCGGTTTCAGCGGCACGAACGATAATCGGTATCTCTTGCCGACGTCAATCACTCAGGAAGATCCCGTCTCCCAGTTGAGCACCAATGCACTCGTCTTGCAGTACCTTCTCCAGCCAGAAAACAATCACTACGAATGTACTGAAGGTATCAACGGCGAACATGAATCTGCAGATGCTTTCCTGCGGCGACTAATCAAACACGAACCCGAGATCCGAGTGTTATTGGACGTTGGAGCGCAAATGTTAGAGTTTCAGAATGAGGAGTTGGCGCAACACTGGCTCTCCCTTAAACCCCATATCTCAGCTGCCATCTATTTCAATGAGTCGGATCATCTCACCGTTCTCACCCAGGACGGAACAATCGAGCCACTCATCTCATCTCCGTTCAATCGACAGCTCGACAAGTGCATCGTATACCTTGATGATGCGCATACACGAGGTACAGATTTGAAGCTCCCTCGAGGATCGCGCGCAGCAGTCACGCTCGGGCCGAAGGTAACTAAAGATAGACTTCTACAAGGTGAGTAGTCATGCGGATGAGAAGGCATAGGCTAAACGGATGTAGGGTGTATGCGGATGCGGCAGCTAGGAAAGGGGCAATCGGTGATGTTCTTTGCGCCTGGTGAAGTCGACCGTCGGATTCGCGGGCTTATTCCAAGAGGTCAGGGGTCTGAGGAAGGAGTACGGGTGATCGATATCCTCCGTTGGGCGATGCACGAGACTTGTTGGGACATTGGGCACCATCTCCCGCACTGGGCGCAGCAAGGAGTCGACCATCACCGTCGGTTTTCAGCATACAAGCAGTACGATTCGACCGGGGACCTGGAAGTATTGAGGGATTCTTGGTTACGGCCCGAATCAAGGACTCTCGAAGAAATGTACGAACCGGTTCCAACGGCACAAGGCGCAGGGCTGGGCCCTGGCATAAACAGCATTTCGTCTCTACGCGAACGGCTGGAATATCTTGAAGTAACTCAGCTGACCGACGTGAGAATGGCAGAAGAGCAAGAACGGGAGGTCAATCACGAGGTTGAGCTGGAACGTCATGCGGAGCGTCCTCCAAGGGTTTATCCTGCAGAGCACATCGTCCGCGACGAGATCCGCAACTTCGTCAGTACTGGAATACTTGCCGACCCCTCGACTTCCATCATCCCACTGTTCACCCCGACTGAGATCGACGAGGTTTTGGATTCGACGGGATTATGGTCCCCATCCCCTCTTGCGACCACAGACTTTGCCATCACCACCACCGACTCCAGTATCACAGACTTGACAGACTACCTCCGCCCCGTCAATTGGATTCTATCAAGCGGATTTGGGAAGAAGAGTGTTGTGATCGTCATTAGCCCTTATGAAGCGAATGAACTACTTCCTATCATACGGGAGAGTGGAAAGGTCCGACTCCATATTTACGCACCACGAGTCACTGCCTCTATGCGGTCCTTCTCGGACCTCACGTTCTACACCATCCCCGAGCCTTTGGAGGAAAACCAATGGACAGCTGCCGCACACCTCCGAACTGAGCTGGATTTATTTGCGGGACAACTCTACTTTGATGGCGTACAGGAGTACCGACGGCTGTGCAAGTTACTTGCGCTACACATCGTGCATCCAGGCGCAAAGCACATCGAGGTTGATGGGTTTGTACCTCCGGCATATCGTACCGACCAGAGCCAGAATTCGCCGCTTACCATCAGCGCGATAGCCACGTTCAAGAGGCTGACGGCGTTACGAAGGAAGGGAATGGGTTTCGGTGGGACAGATCTCGGTCGAGTTTTAGATGCTCGTCCCTTGAGCAGTGAGTTTGCATCGTGGGTCAAGACGGAATGAGAGCCGTCGCAACAATTTCGCGTCGTACGAAGTGTGAGGTGGCTCTGTCAGCTTTCCCACGGTCACCCTCAGTTAGAGCGTAACATATACTGTACAACTTGTAGAATGTAGTCGGTAGCTTTCCCTCACCTTGGGGTTTGATGTACCCGTACTATACATACGTACATAGGCTTCAATTCAATTCAATTCAATTTTTTGCTCCAGCATTCTGAGTCACCGCCCGCAGTCATACATTCACACGTGCACAAGTAGATCCATGCTGTAATAAAAAAACCAAGGAGGGGCTTGGTACCCGTAGTAGTTGTACAAACCCTTTTGCGTCGTTTGCCGTGACAGAGTGGGCAGCCTCCCAGAACGTGCCGTTGATGTTACCATTGTCAGTCTCGAGATCCGCATTGACACGAGCACGATTTGCGCGTAGCCAGGCCTTGATGGATGAGAATGCCGATTTAATCGGGTTGAAGTCAGGCAAATACGCAGGAAGGTAATAAGGCGTGCACCATGTCCCTCGACCAGTTCTCGAATTCTATCCACCTTGTGAATGGCCGCATTGTCGACAACGAGGACCGAGTTGGGCATCGGCTATTTGTTCATGCGCGGGAGGAGGCCTTCAACAAAGAGTGTCACTAGTAATGGCGTTCTCAGAAAGAACTCGTATCGGGCAGCGCACTCACCACAAAGGGATCGTGCATCGGCCTCCTCAGCGTGAGCCGATTGAAATGGCTCTCATCAGTAAAAACGAGTTGTTCTGGGCGGAAAATGGGTAGTGATAAAGCTCATGTACTCATCACGGTCTTGCTTGTTACACTTAAGAGTACGGCGAGTGATCTGTTGTTGACGTTAGAAGAAGCCGAGGGACCAAAAAGATGAAAATGTACCATCTTCATTGTGTATCCCTCCCTTTGGAGGGAACGCAAGATCATTGGAAGCGATACCTCAGTCCTGCGTGCTTCTTGAAGCTCCACCTGCAGCTCCATGAGTGATATGTCGGGCTGGCGGTCAACGACGTCGTGGAAGAACTGCGACAGTGAGACAACATCCATGAGCAATATATTGGACATACCTTTACTCGAATCGCAGTGAGCACGCACGGCTTGACCATTGTCGATTGGCGGTGGGGAAGGCACTCCCGTCTGGCGATGTGTTTTGCAGAACCTCTTGAACGACCATATACTGATCCCAATCCGAGTCACACAGTCCTTAAAGAGACATCAATAAGGCCGAGTCCTTAATTAACATCATTGGAGGACTGGCGGATCATTGTTGAAGGTTTTGGAGGGGGTGATAGAAAGGCACGCTGACCTCGTATTCCATGACCCCAATTCTGTATGACGCCCAATTTCTCAGAATTTCCCCACTGACTTGACTACGAACGTGACTATGAACGCCGCTCTTGAATATTGAATGTGGTCGTGTTTGCCGATGACAACAATGATACCGTAATTCGGCGGTTGTAAATTTTACTGAAACCAACCGTACCTTTTCCATGGAGCATGATGCACGATCCGTTGTTGCACCATTTCTCATCCCATTGTCGTTCTCGTTCTCCAAACGTTCTCGGTCGATACCGTGCTAGGTAACGAGCTCCCATTCGACACCAACGGTGAGTTTCCTCTTCTTTTCGCTTGCTTCTATCACTCATCGTATGCCGTACTATATCTCTTCCAAGGGCACCTGTTGTGGTTTTTCCTCGTCACTTGCCTTCGTATTGAAGTTCCTCATTTCACCCAATCTCTTTCTCGCACCAGAGCGTGCTTGGGACCAGACCACTGTGTCGCGTGGTAAAGGTCCAACATTATGGGCCAGTAGTTGATGTCGAGCGTGGGCAGGACTGGAGGGGGTGAGGAGCCACGTGTTCAGGTTCGTCTTCAAGAATAGTGAGTTCAGATTCAGCTTTCATTTTGTTCCGGCGGTGTATAAATACATTTTCACCCGAAAGGTCATCCTGATTCCAATGCATGTTCTCCCGGTTGTTGGCCTATTTGTCATGGCCGTCGTCTTCAAGGCACTTGGTACCTCCCGATATCTCCAAAGCACGTTTTTTTTTTTGTTCACCCCTCTGAGCCCTACTCCCGCATATTGACTTTTCCCGTGTAGTACTTCCAAACGAGGAAATGACGAAGGAGCAGATCATGGTCTCCATTGAGTGGGATTGATGACGTGATTATCTAATATTTTTATTTTTGGTTCGGGCGACGTTTAGGTCAACTAACATCGAATTCTCATCAGTATTCGGTTTTTCTGCTGCACTTTTGGAGGCGCTTCCCTCTGTCGAATTAATCTTCTCGGCGTCTAACAAGGTCGGAACCGCGATGTGGACCCAAGACAAGCATATGACACGACATTCACCAGATGAATCAGTGCTAACAGTGAGTCGACTCGGCCGCCTTAGATCTCGAGAAGAGGAAGCATTGATTTTCGGAGAGAAGAGTCCTCGATTTTCAAGGATTTTAGACGCACATGTTCTGTTCGCCCCTTCTCGGCCATACGACAGATGAGGGCACTGAGGACTGGCGCTCTTTTTTTGTTTTTGACTTTGGTTGCGAGTTAAGCTAACATTTTACCTAGACTGAGTCCCGTCTACCAACCTGCCCCGACGCGGATGGATGCTCCCAACGCAACGCACAAGGTTCACCCGCTCTCTAACAAGCAGTCAGCGGCTTCCACGTCGAATAAACTGTCCGCTTCCGCCCGGTTACAGCCGTCTTCAACCCGAATCATACCTACGGTGGGGACCAGCACATCCGTAACCACATTACCAGCCACTGCCCGCTCTACCGCTCCCAAAGAGCTATTTTCATACCCATATTCCCGCCTCTCCGAAAGTCATCCACCCACAAGAACCCGGCTTGCAAATTCCTCGGTTACTTCGCAACTAGAGCAACCAGAGCAACCAAACCACTCGTTCAAAGACCTTCGTCTTGGCTAGACTGACTAGCCGCTGACCCGGGAGGAGGCTACATGAACGCCGAACCCTCCCTATCTCGTTTATTACGGTACATTACCGCTAGCCCCAAGGCCTTAAATCTCGTAACCGATCCACCTCAGCTGTTTTTCACTTTCAGTCTGACCCTCACTGTACCGCTCTACGCTGGACCCTCGAATGCCTGTATGTACGTACACGCGACCAGCTTGTGTCTGTTCGAGATATAAGCGGATTCAAAGAAAAAAAAATGTGGTAGACTTAAGGTTCTTGAAGGACTTCATGGCCAATGCAGAGTGCACGCCGATTTTTGTAGCGAGAGAAATATAGCGATCAATCCATTACAGGTCCGATATGGGTCCGATAACTTCCGCTTTCGATTTGGGCCCTTTTCAGGCGCAGCGCGTCTCGGACGCCCCAGCCTAAGGGATGCGACATCCAATATTCATGCCAGTGCCACGTCCCCTCTTTTTCACTGTGAGAGAACATTCGTTCCTCGTGACTTTCGTGATATTTGAAGACTCCCACCTCGACCTAGAAATCACGAGGCGACAATTGCAACCTGACTGGATCCTTTACTGGTTGGAAATAACGGATTAGTTCACTAGTGGCACGAAAGACATGAAAGACGCGATTGTCCGGAGCTTTGTTGCTCGTTGCCAACCTTTCCCGTCATGTTTCCAATTTTCTGGTAACGCTTGGCGCCTACTAGTCATGTGCATAATTTGCGCCCTTTCTCGTTTACGGCGTGGCGCTTATGGTGGCGAGAACAAGGTTGCCGTTAGTAAAGGGTCTTCTATTGTTGCATTCACTCTCCCTCTCTCTCAACGAAATGTCCATATCTGTTTTTGATTCCAAGATCTTGCTCTCAGTTGTTGAGCACGTGTTTCTCCCCCCCAAGCTTCCCCAACAAGCCCCGACAGAGAAAGCTGAACGCGAGAGTAATGTGGCATTGTGCTACATCCTCGAAGGAGCTGCTCGAATTTTCTCCAAGGACCTCTCACCTCATCAGCAATCGCTATGGGCGCGGATGGTAAAAATGATGGAATCTATCCACCAGATTGCGAGGACCCAAGTGGTACTAGAGGCGGAACTTGCAAATGCCTTATCAGATCTTGCTGTCGGAGGTGAGCCCGGGTTGCCACCCACGGCGTGTTGTACCTTCGTTTACCTTCACTTTCAGATGTTTTCGTTATGCATATCCGAGCTCAGAATGCCGCTGTCATCGTTCGCATGCTCACTGATCATGTTCGGTTCGAGATCTTCGAAGTCTCCCCGCCAGCCAGCAACGTTATGTCGACCAACGGAAAGCTTCTCTGCTCCTATCCCGGTCCCTCTATCCAGATCTCCTCCGATATATTTTCGAAAAAATGTTTTCTTCAAGAACTCGCTTCCTTTCTCATACAAATGGATGTCGATGTATTAGATTCCACTGCGACCACAGTCAAGGCCGGGTCCACCGTACGCGAAGTTCGCGAGAGCGCTCACCCAAGATATATATCCGAACTATTAGTGGGGATTCTAAGAGGATTTGGTCAGCCGGCCTCTGTGAATCGTATCACGAAGCGGATAGGGGATGAAGTTCTTTGGAAAGACGCTTACAAGCCATGGCGCCGATCGCCGCTCTGGCTCGTTGTCAGGGTGGCACTTCAAACATCCCTGGACCGCGACATGTACAAAACATTTATTCTCTTTTTTCATGCACACCTCCTCCAAATCTGCGTCCAAAGGGGTATTCCAAGCGAAACTCTGCACTTAATGAGGATCAAGACGGCACGACGTCTCTCAAAGCTGGGTCCCACCGTTTCAAAGGATGTCTATCAAGCTGTGTACGGCGCAGCGAAAGAGACGGAGACTCTTCTTCAGAACCGGTGGTCGAGTTTCCAGGAGAGACAGTCTGTTTCTCCGCCGTGGCAACCCGAGAAACTGGACTACGAACGAGATACCGCAATTACTCTCAATAATTCGCGTTCTTACCTCATAAATGCACTGTACCCGACATCGCACAGCTACGCGCAGGAACAATTCTATCCTTCTCATCCACTACGCCTTGTTAGCACAGTCGACTTCAGTCATTTTTCAGATGGCCGACTCATAGTGGCCGTTGCAACAGACAAGCGCACTGCTCTCGCGGACTTCGAGTTGTCCGTCGAGAGACACCTGGATTCCTGGGTTAGTTCGCATCAACTCGACAACAATGCTCCGGATGTGATCGCATCCTGCGTCGAGCAGTATTACGCTAGCGTGAGGGAGATCTACAATGCCTATCCCGAGGATAACTCGGTTATGATTTTGACCATTATGGATCTTTGGATGGCTTTGGATAAGCTGACGACCCAACAATGTCCTCTCCTATCATCTTATTCACCGGAAATTCCTCAGGATTTCCTTCATCCCCTACTCCTTCATCGGTCTGGCTCCCTGCGACGTGCCATGCTCATTGAAGAGTATATTTCACAGCGGCATCAAGGCGCTTCCTGTGCGACGTCCATATTCTCGGACACGGCTACTGAATCGTCCTTCGCCGTACAATACTTCCGTAATTCTCCGGAGCTGCAAGAACTTTATGACGATATCGGTCGATATGCTAGGCAACAATGGAAGGAAAAGCGTGCCGAACTTGATGACCTGAACAAGAAGTGGAAGCTACTTACGGATGCGGCCTCAATGATGTTTCACGATTGCTTCCGGGGATATGAAGGAAACCTAGTCCATGGTCGTTGCGAAAAGTGTCGAATGAACTACGAGGCTAGGATGCTGAATATTGATGTCTTCGAATGGCCACTACCACAGGCGATGACGAAGGCACAATCAGTAATATTCGAGCTTTCTCCACCACGTGCGTTTTCCGCGTGGCGCGAGATGACCTACAAGATTCTCTGTGACATCGGGATGCCCAACGCTTCTGACAACTCTGACCAACCAAAGCTCTTCTTAGATACCTTCTCTGGTCTAAGAGATTGGGCAGTGCGTCACACATACCACAGAATCACAATTGGGTCCACCACAAAATCTTTCGATCAAACACACTACAAGGTGGTTCAGATTCCTGCCGACGATTCTGATGTTTTACTCAACAACGGGCTGTCTTTCAAATTGTATGATCGTAAGAGCGGATCGTGGGCAGCACGGGCCTTTCATAAATCTGCCATTGCCAACCTCTGCACCCCCCCTGTTCCTGTGTCGTCACCGTACGGCAAAATCCATTCCTTTGTCTGTGGAACGCGCCACACTTCTAATGTGGTGATCGCCTCTCAGACTGACTGCCCGTCGGAGCTGAGCGCTCATGAGTACTTGGCATTTTCTGGGTTGCGCAGTGGGCCACGTTTGCAATGGTTGAACATAGCAAGGGAGCTGTCATCACCCTCGCTCTCATTTCGCCGCGAGGAGGTACATACGCTGATCACTCAAGCAGCTTGGCAGCTTGGCCCTTTATTGGACGGTGAACGTGAATGGCACACCGACCTTGACATTCCCAGCTTTGGACGGACACTTCTGCATGAACTAGAGAATCTTCTCGGAAGGATAGAAGCCAACTGGCTAGAGGAAGTCACCATCAGGACTATTGGTACGTTGAACTTCGATCTTTGCTACATGTCGACTTGAGTTTAACGATTCGTAGCTCTTATTACCAGCCGCCTCCTATCTTCTACTAGTGATCCAGATATTCGCCAAAGAACGTATGGATTGCTTCAGAGGGCACGGAGCGTAGCGCATAAGTGGATCAACGAGCTTGATTCAAAGCTAGATGTAACTGAAGACGAAACGTCGCGCACGAACCTGCGTCGACGACTCTGCACACTGGCTGCAACGTGTTTCTCTACATATGACGTTTGCCTGGAACATGTCCCTTGGACACTTGCTCGCGACGACGACATCGCCATAGCTGTGCATTGCGCAGCAATCGTACACAACAACACCCCATCCATTCTCGAAGACGACCATTCTCGTTATCTCATTCGGCTTCTCAACCGACACCACCGCCTCCTTCATTTTCTCGAGCCATTTCTCCACGAATGCTTAAAATCTAAGCCATCAGGTTTCGATCACGGCTTCGCAAGTTTATGGCCCGGGTTCCGCCGGCATGTCTCTTCAAATTGGCATGCACTTCCCAGTCCTAACTCACGGTGGATCTCCTGTACCATGGAGGGTGGACAGAAGCTCCACTATAATTTGTTGACCGGGAAATTACTGATTGGTGGAAAACCCCTTGGAAGACTGCCGCAAGAGATTATCGAACACCCAACGTACAAAAGTGTCCTTGGAGCGGTGAGTGTTATTGTTATTCTGATCCATACCTACTCACGCAAGCTCACGTGCTCCTTGCAGAGGGTTCTTGATATAGTTCCTGCTGACACCCCCCAAATGGAATTTATGACTCGAACAAATGTCTTTGGGTACCAGGTGGGTTATTGTTGTCGCCAGTGTTGTCCAGGGGCTAACGCAAGTTGAAGGTACTCTTTTCGCTACGCGGTGGAGCTTTGATACTACAGGCTCGGCGACATACCATACGACCTGTTCAAGGACCTGTGGTCAAGCCTGTGGTTAAAAAAAACAAACAAAAAAAAACACCTCTCTGGGCCCAGAAATCCAAGCAGCAACCGATGGAACCTCCTCAACTCTCATACTTCCAGTTGGTTCCACGCGCAGTATTCGATGGCGACTTCCCGAAGGCTTTCGTTGATAAATATGTACACTGGCTTGACCTTCGCACCGGAGAGGTTGAATTCCGCCCTGTTGAATCTTCTTGGACCCCAAGTACGTCCAATTGGCGACTCACTGTCCATAGAAACGATACCCGGTCATTGTTCCGCAAGATTCCTGGAGATGGCGTTGTTCCAATAGATCTGATAGATATTCGTTCCCCCACATTTCAAACGATATCTCGCCAATTTTCTGCACTCGAATCCCCGAAGCATATTATCGTCACGCGCACGAGTCACCTAATAGAGGCTTCCCTCAGTCGATTGGGTCTCACATTCTTCATCAACCGGGACTTAGAATTGGAATGTCTAAGCATACCGGGCTACGTCATCGATGAACTTCAGTCCTGTGGCACCATGTTCGGGCTCAGAAATAGACTCATCTTGCGCCCAAGCAACGAGTCTTCGGAGGTGCCGCGGAGGGTCATTATTCCACAGGGAGATATAGAGTTTGGCTTAGATGGCGACTTCCCCAATGTTTCCATAAAAACGGGAACTGCGCGCCGTATCCACTGGCACGAGTACACTATCGACACCGATCTAGGACGTCTCACCGGAAACGTGAGCCTGCGCAGCAAGCTATACCAATGTTATTTGCACGCACTTACGAGCCATTGCCTCCCCGATCCGTTACTCGGGCACACTGGGACCGAAGAATGCCTTCACATGCTGCAAAGTGCCACTTTTCTGTCGTTTCAAAGACTAAGCAACGACGATGCAAGGCTATTGCGCCTGATAGGCAACTTAACACCAAGCAGAGTATATTATCCGCCCCACTTACGCTCTATGGTCACGGTGGAATGGAACGACCTTCCTGTCCTTTCACAGCACCACAACTTTCACACAGCTGTAGTTTCTATTCTCGATCACGGAAATGCAATGGAGGCACTCTATGACGGACCCGTCGACTTCAATATTCGTCCTCAAGACTCGTCATTGCTGAACCGCGCCATCTCTCGTAACATGGCGTACTACCCACACGACTTGCAAGGCTCACGACATTCGTCCTTTTCAGTTCCGGAGGACATCGCCTACAAGTCAAGGGATGTGGCTGATTATGTCCGCTCTGAAGCCACTGCCTACCAGACGTCGTGGTCTGTATGGAACGGCAGACTCTGTCTTTCCCGGAATCTGTGGGATGAAATGCAATCTTGGGGATCACTTGGAACAGCCGAGACGACGCCCTCTCTGCGATATAGTCGATACTGGCTTACTTTCAACGCCGCGAAGGATTGGCTCAGTATATACGACATTTGTCAGGAAGCGTTAAACTGCGATCCTCAAGACTCCAAGATCAAGTTGGCGTTCAGCCTTTCCGCAGCTAGCTTCAGCGGGACTGATCACGCGGATCTTGACGCGGATATCATTTCTCTCATTGCAATTTTTGCGACGGACACAAGATTCCGTGGTCTAAAACGCCCCTCACCGCCTTACTATGACCTTTCAGACGGCACGTATCTGGACCATGCACGATTAGTAAATTCGATGTCTCAGTTTGCCCTTCCCCTGGAGCTAACCCCTGCGCAAACTATGGAGGTCCGGGCAATCACCGATAAAAATGCTACGAAGGAGCGAAGACGAGAATACAACAGTTCGATTAGCAAAATGGTGTCAGAGGCTGCGGAGACAATAGTTGAACTGTGGCCCAAGATATGGTGCGATATTCCGTCCCAGTGGTTCGACACTCAACGTTGCAAGGCTTTCGTTGATAGTTACCTACGATCGGTATCCCGAAACATCGACCTGAGGGACCATATACACCGCATCGAGGCAATCATAGACCACTACGAGATCACCATTCCCCCCAACACTCCATACCGGTTTTCCCTTCGGTTCAGTGCGGGATCATCCAAAGCGATATCTCTGAGTCCTTCGCTTCGAGAAGTGTTGATGTCTCGGGCCAACTTCGCACCGTCACCGATTTGCGAACAGGTAGATTTCGCCGTATCCCCCATCGTCATGATGGGGACTGAGGATAAGTTGCCGTCAAGCAGGGAAGATAGCCTTAGCTGCCTTATTCATGAGCTCCGACGATCCCGGAAGTCATTGCTACAGCACTACGGCGAAGACCTGAGCAAGAGTCATAGCGACTTTCTGGAAAAAGCTGGTCCTCTCCCTGTACATCACATCATTCCCCCACAGGAGGATTTACTCCGATATCGCAACTCGTGCTCTAAAAGGAAGGATACAATGTTTTCTGAAATTTCAGAGGCCCTAGCGCCATCTCAGAAACAGGAAATTGTCGCCAGCATCTCGGGTCTTTGGCCTCGGATAACGCCGCGATCTATCCTACGAGAGTTGTCCAGGGATCGCGTCCACTGGCTCACTGACCAATGGAAGCTTGCTATCACCCGCTATGCAATAGCCTTCCTCAAATACCAGCAATCTCAGCGTCTGCTTGAGCTTTCGTCGAGGCGCCGGGATGAAGAACTTCTCCGGGAAGTGGAAACCGTTTGCGAGGATGTAGCTGCGGCTTGTTCTCCTGATTGGCTTCTGATACAGGTCGGTAAATTTACCTGTGAAGTTTACAACCACTAACAGGAAGCATTGTTAGATCAACGCGAACTTTTTGGCACGTCCGCTGCAACTGGCAATCGCACGCGAGATGATATCTCCCACATGTCAGCAAAGTGCATCATTTCAGCTCAACATGGGAGAGGGAAAGTCGTCCGTGATTGTACCCTTCGTTGCCGCGACCCTAGCTGATGGTTCCAACCTTGTGAGAGTCGTGACTCTCAAACCGCTCTCGAACCAAATGTTCCAACTGCTACTCAGCAAACTTTCCGATCTTGCTGACCGACGTATTTTCTATGTTCCGTTCTCACGGAATCGAGAAATGAGCACTTCCATGGTCCAAAGCATCAGCTCTCTTTACAGACGATGCGCGGTCGAGGGCGGTGTTCTTGTCGTCCAACCCGAACACTTGCTCTCGCAGAAACTGATGTGCATCGATACTCTCTTAACACTCCACGACGACTGCAAGAAACGCTCCATTGCCAAGGAATTCAAAGCTCTACAGGATTGGTTGGCTGGAGTATCACGCGACGTACTTGACGAGAGCGACGAGATCCTGCATGTTCGATATCAGCTAGTCTACACCGTGGGTGAGCAAATGCCGGTCGAAGACCACCCAAATCGATGGTCCACGACGCAACAGGTCTTCGGTAGATTAAGGGTACACGCCGCGCAGTTGCACGTCCGTTTTCCACAGATGTTCGAGCTCGATCAGACTCAGAATGGCTTTCCGACGATGCGAATCCTCAATCAAGAGGTCTCTCGACAGATCTCTTCGCTCATTGCCGACGATGCTCTTGGAGGCGCTTTATCCACTCTCTCACTTGCCGTTCTCTCGCCTCTGATTCGAGCTGCCACCCGCCGCTTCATAACCAAGAAGAAAGTTTCTGTCGAAGATCATCAGTTAATCAGATCGCACTGCTCCGGAACGACCTTATGGAGCGGGATACTTCTACTCCGTGGGCTCCTGGTTGACGGAGAAGGAATCCTCGGCTACGTGCTGAAAGCACGCCGATGGAGAGTGGACTACGGACTCGATCCAGGTAGGACGTTACTAGCTGTCCCGTATCGGGCAAAGGTAAGCCACCCACTAGTCTTTCCAAGGAATATGACTCAAAGTAAAGATAGGACGTTCCAAGCTTGAGAGCAGAGTTCGGTCACCCGGACGTGGCCATTGCGCTGACTTGCCTCAGTTATTACTATGGTGGTCTAACAAAGTTGCAAGTACTTCAGTGCTTCGATTTGCTCACCAAGCTCGACAATCCAGACATGGAATACGATCAGTGGGTCGAGTTTGGGGAGGGCGTCCCCACTTCACTGCGACAGGTCAATGGCGTAAATACAAAAGACGACACGCAAGTCGACGAATATCTCGTTCCGCTATTCTCGAGGAATACAAGAGTCATCGATTTCTATCTGTCTCATGTAGTCTTTCCCCGAGCGGCCAAGGAGTTTCCGTCTAAGCTTTCTACGTCGGCCTGGGACCTGGTAGAAGACAAGACAAATGTAACAACAGGTTTCAGCGGCACGAACGATAATCGGTTTCTCCTGCCGACATCAATAACTCAAGAGGATCCCGTCTCACAGCTGAGCACCAATGCGCTTGTCTTGCATTACCTTCTCCGTCCAGAAAACAATCGCTACGAATGTACCGAAGGTATCAAGGGCGAACGCGAATCTGCTGAGGCTTTCCTGCGGCGACTTACCAGACACGAACCCGAGGTTCGAGTATTATTGGACGTTGGAGCACAAATGCTGGAGCTGCAAAACATGGAATTGGTGCGACACTGGCTCTCCCTTATGCCCCATATCTCAGCAGCCATCTATTTCAACGAATCGGATCACCTCACCGTGCTCACCCAGGACGGAACGATCGAACCGCTGATCTCATCTCCATTCAATCGACAACTTGACAAGTGCATTGTATATCTTGATGACGTACATACACGAGGGACAGATCTGAAACTTCCTCGAGAAACGCGCGCAGCAGTCACGCTCGGGCCGAAGGTCACCAAAGATAGGCTGCTACAAGGTGAGCTGTTACAAAAACGAGGGAGAATAAGCTAAGTGGATGTAGGATGTATGCGGATGCGGCAGCTAGGGAAGGGGCAGTCGGTAGTGTTCTTCGCTCCCGGAGAAGTCGACCGTCGGATTCGAGGACTTATCCCAAGAGGTCAAGAGTCCGATAAAGGTGTATGCGTGACCGACATCCTCCGTTGGGCCATGCACGAGACTTGCTGGGATATTGGGCACTATCTCCCGCACTGGGCGCAGCAAGGAGTTGACCATCACAGGCGGTTTTCTGCATACAAGCAGTACAATTCAACTGGAAACCTGGATGTTTTGAAGAATTCCTGGGTACAGCGCGAGTCACGGACTTTAGAAGAAATGTACGAGCCCACCTCGAACGCACAGGTCGTTGGGTTGAGCCCAGAAATAAATGGCACCTTATCTCTACGTGAACGGCTGGAACTTCTTGGAATAACTCGATCGATTGACGTTAGAATGGCGGAAGAGCAAGAGCGGGAGGTCAGTCATGAAGTTGAGCGAGAACGTCAAGCAGAGCGCCCCCCAAAGGTGTATCCTGCGAAGCATATCACCACCCACCACGACCTTCGCAACTTCATTCATACTGGAGTGCTCCCTATGTCTTCCAGGTACATCATTCCGCTGTTCTCTCAAACCGGGGTCGACAAGGCCCTGGACTCGACGGAAGAATGGCTCCCGTCTCCACTTGCGACCAAAGATTTTGCTATCACCACCCGGTGCTCCGGTATCGCGCACTTGTCGGACTACCTCCGCCCCGTCAATTGGGTTTTATCGAGCGGATCTGGGAGGGACAGTATTGCGATCGTCATCAGCCCACACGAGGCAAACGAACTACTCCCTATCATTCGCAAGAGTGGAAAGGTCCAACTCCACATTTACGCGCCACGAGTCACCACCTCTATGCGGTCCTTCTCCGACCTCGCTTTCTACACCATCCCGGAATCTCCGGCGAGGGAATGGACCGCCCCCGCACACCTCCAAATCAAGCTGAATCTCTTTGCGGGTCAACTCTACTTTGACAGCAGGGAGCAGTACCAACGCGTTTGTGCGTTACTTGCGCTACACATGGCACATCCAGGTGCGAAGCATGTTGAGGTTGACGGGTTTGTGCCTCCGGCGTATCGTACGGGCGAAAGGTCGCCGTTTTCGGTCAGTGTGATGTCTATTTTCAAGGAGCTGACGGGGTTACGAAGGAAGGGAATGGGATTCGGTGGGACGGACCTGGGTCGCGTTTTAGATGCTCGTCCCTTGAGCAGTGAGTTTGAGTCGTGGATCAAAAAAGAATGAGGCCCGGGAATGTCGCAAATGCAGGTTGACTTGGAGCTATCCGAGGGCGTAGTGAACGTACTCTAGGATGTATGAGCGTCATTTGATCAGAGTTGTTAAAATCACGAGATACGATACCATTGTATGGACGCTAAGGGGTTCGAAGGCGGACATTCTAGATGGATGAAGAAGGGGTAGAGGAAGCGAGAGTTGTCCTTCGAGTGGCTGTGACCAGGCCTGACGGGCTTGGCCTCTGCAGTCACTCTGCGCTATGGGGGAAAAGTGGCGACCGGGTGCTCAGTGCTGTATATTCAGCAGAAAAAAGTGATTTAAATGCAAAGAAAACTGTAGCCACTGAGCTAAGGTAGAGAGGGAAAGATCAAAAAAAAAAAAAAGGACCGCGTAGCCGAGATGATCGAGGGTTCGAAAATGAGTGGCTCCGGCGGGAGTACTACAGCGCCAACATACTAGAAGGATCTACTGATATATGCCGTCCCCTGATATTAGGACTGTAGAGCAGCCCACTTGTCACTGCAACCATAACTTACAGTATAAGAGCTCGGTCATCGTCATCGTTTGACTCCGCATCCAGATTCCAGAAACTCTTTCTGATGTAATCACATTTGCCTTGAGCTTGAACGTCGTCGTACTCCACTCCAGTACTCGCTAGGCCGACCACAGAAGCACTCCTACCGTAATACTATTCATAGAAGCAATAAAAACACCCACTTCGCTGACCCCAGTGTTCAATTCTATCGATGGGCTCACCCAGGTGTGTCTATCACTGGTGCCTTCCTTATTGGCTGGGAATGTTAATCTTCAAACAGACCCACGATCAATATTCTTCCGGACAATGTCTTGGTAGAAATTTTTAGCATTTGTCGAATAGACGAAGTTGGCCATTCTATTTGGAGACATCACCCATGGTAATGGCACAGACTGACGCACGTGTGTCGAACGTGGAGACACATCATGCTTGCGTCTGCATACCATCTCCGTCTGGAACTTCTCTGCACCCACGGGACACCTGTCAAGAAAGATCTAGGTTATCTTCCGGCCTTTCCTTTATTCATTTCCTTTCTCGATTCTCATTTCCAGGATGGCGATAGAGATAATCTCTTTGCGGCACTGGATCACCGCGACCGGGTACGAGTCGTTGGAGTTAATGCTCATTGTTGGAAGCGCTAGCCATGGCGATGCAGGAGCCATTTCCGGCATTATCACAGCTCTCACTAGAATCGGAAAGATTTGCGACCGTGCCTGCCCTTCCCGATACTTTCCTGGGTAGATCCGCCCCACGTTTACAGTCGATCTGCATATCTCGCATTCCCTTCCCAACAGGGCCGACTCTCCTTATGTCCGCCCCAGACCTTGTCGATGTAGAGCTTCGCAATATACCTCCGACCGGTTACTTTCCACCAGAGGCGATGGCCGCAAGTTTGGCCGTGTTGGCCAGGCTCAAATAAGAAGGGATATCTTATCATGATCGAATGCGCCTGCCTCCCATTACACGAGCTACCCTTCTCGTTCTCACCAACTTTTTCTTCAATGGTCTTTTCGAGTATTTCGAGGATCCCGTAGCGCAGATCGAGGCCCCTCAGCTCAACTGCTTCCGAATAGAGTACCTGAACCAGTATGGAGTCACCGATTTTCGAATCCCCCAACTTTGCAAGTTCATTGATCGTTCAGAAAAACTCAAGTCATCCCGGTTTGTCCGCGCGGACCTATTCATCGAACCCTCTACCGTCGTCATCGAACTTGTTCATACGGGTCGGTCGTGGTTTCATCTTTCCATCCAGGAAGAAGCGATAGGTCAGGTGGTTAGCCAAATTTCTGCTATACTCTCTAACGTAGACCGTCTCTTCATCAGTTCGTGTTTCGATGAGACAGTAGGCAACGGTATCATGGCCGGAAGTCTTCCACCCATTCACCTACGTGAGGCGCTGAGTGTAGACGACAGGCTTTCACGGCGCGCCGTTCCTCCTGTACTCAACAATGTCACCGAGAGGGCCGCCGAAGTGTTGCCAGCCCTCGAGTTGCTTTACTTGGAGAACCAACTGGTGACACCTGTGAAAAATTTCGTCGCTGCTCGCCAGAACACGGGTCTCCCTGTAACCGTCATCAGTGAGAGAAAGGAGTTCCAGGAAAGACTCAGCCTGTTGATGTCAGCGAATAGCCACACTCATTGACTACCCTCTTCCAACTCGACATTTCTTTATCATAACAAGTAGGAGACGACAAACACGTTTTCTAAATACCCTAGTCTATACTTGTACCAATTTAGCTATATATGGACTTGCCGTTTTGGGTCAACGTCCGGTCCTCCGGTCCTGAACTTCGCCATACTATCCCACCCGGCTTGTTGCAAATGTCACACACTTGCAAAATTGAAAGATCTCATGATATCAGCACTTTCCGGGGATCCTTTCTTCCCAAAAAAAAAACAGTGTTTTAAATAGGTTCTATAGATATGAGATCATATAAAAAAGGGAGGATCAGTCTGAATTTACAAGTACAGAAAAATCGTATTTGTGAGGGTGTCGACTGGAATGGGGTGTCCATGCCCCCAGATCTGGGTGATCTCATACTCGCACATGCAGATCCTTTGCTGGTATGATAGAATAACTTACCAGCACTATACACAATGAATTTAGAGTCAGTATCTTGAGCTGATCGAGCTGCAGAAACAAAACTCACCTGGGTGCACCAAGAGGTGACAGACGTGTGACGGATTTTGGGCTCCTGTTTAATCTCAGCCGGCATTACCAGCACAGGAAACATCCCACATTGCATCAGACATGGCCAACACGCACACCAAGAGAGCCAAGAAAGAAGCGTTAGAAGCCAAGAAAGAAGCAAAAATTCAAGAGGCCAAGAATGCCCTTATTGACAGGACCTTCACGAACATCTCAAGTGCTGCACACCATTTTGATGTGCCATATCACACACTTTACTGATGATTTAATGGGTCCCACATGTTACGCTTCGAACAGTTGTCTCCATACCCTTACTGTACCAGTTGCAACTACAGCGGTAAGGTATATTAGTTGCAGACTTACCTACGGTGATACGGTAGTACGATAGGCGATTACGACTGATAGCTGACTGAGCGGTGCCTTGGTGACTCAATACTAGTACAGGTACTAGTAGTATTAGCTTTGCGGTGTTTCTGCGATACATTGGACGCTACCTACTGTGACTCATAGCAGCGCTTCTAAGCCTGCTCGACTTGTATTTAAACTGTATTGTGAAGACCAAGATACACCATCTTGGTCTTCTTGAATCGTCACTTGTTTCTTTCATTCTCATCTTCGCTATCAAACACTTAGGTCCAGCTTTGTCTGTGACCAGTCCAGTAGAGCCATCAGGACTTGCCGGTGTACCTTCGTGTATTCACCAAGGCAAGAACATGGACCTTCGTGTCGTCGTGTCGAGACTATCGCTAAGTCGTTACCGCCACTCTGTGCTCAAGTCAAGCTGACGTCGTGACGGCGTTACATTAAGACCAAGATAACATCGTGGCCGTAACAACAAGAGATCAGTGGACGAGTTTTCGTCCTTATTCGCTCCCAAGAAGAGGAGAACGTAACGTCCCCATGTGCTTTCTATGAGCTGCTAGTTGGAGGGAAAGGGAAGAAGAAACCGGGTATTTTGTGGAGTTCAACGGACCTACCAGGTTCCGACCAGTTGAGTTCAACTTCGATCACCTGTGCTGGGTAGAGATTACGTGGAATCCCATAGACTCTCAGTGGGACGTCGTACGACCAGCAGGACCAAGATACCACTGCGACATCGATGCGCGAGAGCTCAATAGCTGAGCAGATTGGGGCCCCATTGACGGACAGTTGCAAGAACACACGACCAGAGAAGCCGTGTCTGAAGAAATAGAACAAAGTCAGGACGAAGAAGAGGATGGGAGACAGCCAGACCAAACCAAAAGCAGTGGAGGAGCAATACAAGATTTGCTCATTGAATGAGCTGAGTCCGCTCATATTACAGAACCAGAGCCTATTCACATACGATCGCCAGCCATTATGGCCACAATGATGCAAGCAATGGAAGAGGTCGCGTTGGAAGAATCACGCGCGATACGAGCAGAGGCAAGAGAAATACTAATGCCTATCAACCCAGAAACAGGAGTACGAATGACAGCAGACGACGCCGCCATATTTCGGGCAATAGGATCCGATAGAGGAGACCCCCCATCTGACAGACGACCTGCACTAGAGTTACCGCCAGGTGTAGGAGGACCAGGCTACGACCCGCCGCCACCACCAGGGGGAGGAATCCCCTTCGACATACGAAGAACTGAACCACCACGAGGACCACCTGCCGGGCTGCCAGGAGGAGGTGGAGGAGGTGGAGGAGGCGGAGGAGATGCCGGAGGAGGGGGGCATCATAATGAGAAACTCACTGGTGAGCCACCTTCAATTTTTGACGGAGACAGACTCAAAGTATACCAATTCCTGACACAGTGGCACGTCTACTGGGGCATGAACCTAGACGCCCCCATTATGCGAAACGACTATAGGAGATGCCTCCTATTTCTGTCCTACATCAAGGGAGGAGCAGTCAGCGAATGGGTTCTGTCATTCCTGAACTGGCTCAATCGACAAATACAAAGGGGGATCAGTCCCCACACAAGAGAATTGTGGGAAGCAGTAGCCGATGGGTTCAGCCAGCGATTCGAAAATACGCTGGAATGAGAACAGGCGCAAGCAATACTAAGGAAGGGGTTCAAGATGTCCAGAGAGGATATTGACAAGTACGTCAATGACTTTGAACAGCTAGCATGGAAGGCTCACTACCGCCTCAATGAACCACAAACCATCGACCTGTTCACATCGGGTTTGCCCAAGGAACTGTTCAAAAATGTGTTCCAGTTTGACGACCCAATCACGTTCGACGACTGGAAAAGAGCCGTCCTCAAAAGACAAAGGAACTACATCAGCAAAACAACAAAAGTTTAACCCAGCTTATTTCATCACTTAAATCTGATTGCTCGGTCACTAAGCTGCAAGTAACACTAAGTGACTACTAACCATCTCAACCAAATTTAAGGCTTTTCAGAGCCAATTTCTGACTCAAGCATGCAGCGGAAATTTGTAAGAGTGCTAAGACTGTAAGGCATTGTAAATCTGAAATACAGCGTGGCCAAGCATTCGAAGAATGTCTGTTACGTTCCGACCCTTACTGTACCGGTTGCAACTACAGCGGTAAGGTAGATTAGTTGCGGACTTGTCTACGGTGATACGGCAGTACGATAGGAGATTGCGTACGATAGCTGACTGAGCGGTGCCTTGGTGACTCGATACTAGTACAGGTACTAGTAGTATTAGGATTTGCGATGTTTCTGCGATACGTTGGACGCTACCTACTGTGACTCATAGCAGCGCTTCTAAGCCTGCTAGTTTGTGTATTTAAACTGACTTGCAAAGACCAAGATACGCCATCTTGGTCTTCTTGAATCGTCACTTGTTTCGCCTCTTCCTCTCTCTCTCTCTCTCTCTCTCTCTCTCTCTCTCTCTCTCTCTCTCTCTCTATCATCGTCTTAAGTGGTGTGCCTTCGAAGCATTCACCGTCACTTCGCTTGGACCTTCGCGTCTTCAAGATATTAGCCGCATCTGGACCTCCGTGTCTTCAGGAATATTCGCTAAGTTGTTATCGCCTCTACCGAGCTCAAGTCGAGCTAACGTCGTGATGACGTTACATTAAGACCAAGATACCACCGTGGCCGTAACAACAAGAGACCAGTGGACGAGTTTCCGTCCATATTCGCTCCCAAGAAGGGGAGAATGTAACGTCCCCACGCGCTTCCTACAAGCCGCTAGTTGGAGGGAAAGACAAGAAGAAACCGGATACTTTGTAGAGTTCAACGGACCTAGTAGGTTCCGACCAGTTGAGTTCAACTTCGACCATTTGTGTTGGACGGAGGTTACGTGGAATCCCATAGATTCCCAGTGGGACGTCATACGACCAGCAGGACCTAGATATCGGTGTGATATCGACGCCCGAGAACTCAATAGCAGAACAGATTGGGGCCCCATCGACGGGCAAGTACGAGAACACTCCACTGGAGAAGTGATATCAGAAGAAGAAGAAGAGCAAAGCGAGGACGAAAGTGAGGGACGAGAGCCGAACCAGACAGAAACTAGCGGAGGAGCAATACAAGATCTCCTCATCGAACGAGCTGAGTCCGCACACATCACTGAACCAGAACCGATTCACATCCGATCACCAGCCATTATGGCAACAATAACGAGAGCAATGGAAGAAGTCGCGATTGAAGAAGCGCGCGCAATACGAGAAGAAGCACGAGAAATCCTCATGCCCATTAACCCTGAGACCGGCGTACGAATGACTGCAGACGACGCAGCAATCTTTCGAGCAATAGGGTCAGATCGAGGAGATCCCCCATCCGGAAGACGACCCGCACTAGACCTCCCGCCGGGAACGGGAGGACCGGGAGGAGACCCACCACCGCCACCAGGGGGGGGTATCCCATTCGATCTACGAAGGACCGAACCACCAAGAATGCCGCCCATGGGACCGCCCGGAGGTGGAGGTGGAGGTGGCGGCGAAGGAGGAGGTGGTGGAGATGCCGGCGGAGGAGGACATCATAACGAGAAACTAACCGGCGAGCCACCTTCCATTTTTGACGGAGACAGACTCAAAGTAGACCAATTCCTAACACAGTGGCATGTCTACTGGGGCATGAATTTGGACGCCCCTATCATGCGCAACGACTACAGAAGATGCCTCCTGTTTCTCTCCTACATCAAAGGCGGAGCAGTCAGCGAATGGGTTCTATCCTTCCTGAACTGGCTCAACAGGCAGATACAACGGGGAATAAGCCCCTACACTCGCGAACTATGGGACGCCGTAGCCGATGGATTCAGCCAAAGGTTCGAAAACACGTTGGAAAGAGAGCAAGCCCAAGCAATATTACGAAAAGGGTACAAAATGACAGGAGAGGACATTGACAAGTACGTCAATGACTTCGAACAGCTCGCGCGGAAAGCTCACTATCGCCTCAATGAACCCCAAACCATTGACCTCTTTACGTCGGGTCTACCCAAGGAACTGTTCAAAAACGCGTTCCAGTTCGACGACCCCGTCACGTTCGATGACTGGAAGAGGGCCGTCCTCAAGCGGCAGAAGAACTACATCCATCTCAAGGCGCGACTCAATGAATACAAAAACACGACGACGCAACCAAAGAAGCAGGGCGGCAATGCAGGATGGACACTCCCGCAGAACCTGCCACAAACCAACCCGTGGGCAATGGACACCTCGGCGGACCGTGCAAAGGTGAGGCTGGCAGGGTCCGAAGACATCGACTTCAACAAATTGCCACACCGCGACTGGCCTGCACCACCATTCCCGCCGAGAGGAGGACCGGGAGCCAGAGGACGAGGAAGAGGGGGATCTCGAAGGGACTTAAGGAATGTCCTTTGCTATAACTGTCACGCTCCCGGCCACCTCTCACGAAATTGCCCATATCCGCGTACGCAGCAGCAGTGGCAGGCTGCCCCATCCAGTAGCCGCATGACCGAAACTACGGGATATCCTCAAGGACCCGTCTCACAATACGCGCCGTCGCAGTACGCGCCGTCGCTGCCCGGGTATATGTCGCTGGCACCAAGTGTAACGCCCGCGCCCCAAATCAATGCGGCAAGCACGAAAACAGCGGGGGAACAAGCTAAAGAATGGCTCACACAGGTGGCCAACAGTACGGACGAAGTAAAAGATCTTATACTTCAAGATCTATGGGGAAAAGAGGGTTTTCGGGACGCCTGAACCCGTCAGTCTGGGTGAGGGCTCTTCAATGTAATTCTGTAATTGTGACAACGCGCTATCGATCTATGAGAGTTCCAGTGACTGTCCGTACGAATTACCAAACGACTGAAACAAATGTGCTAGTCGACTCTGGCGCAACCGACAATTTCATCCGACCCAGCTTGGCCAAACGGGCTGGTATCCAGACACAGCCGCTGAGTACGCCCCGCAAGATATGGAATATAGACAACACGGAAAATAAAGCTGGGTTAATCACTCATTATGTTAACCTAGAGGTGAAAACACGGGGACAGATAAAGCAAATGACCTTCCTAGTCACCGACCTTGGAAGCGAAGACATGGTGCTAGGCTATCCATGGCTAAGCGCATTCGAGCCAACGATCAGCTGGGCCACCGCCACCATACACCCCGACATGCAACCAATAATGTTAGCAACTAGTGAAGCACTACTATCGACAACGACCATTCGAGCCCTCATCATGGCCAAAAAGGAAGACATTGTGCGGGAACTAGAAGAAGAAACGTTCGCTAGAGCCACCACCTCGACGGAATTGGCCATACAAGCGAAACAACAACAAACGGCAGCAGTGCTTCCTCAGGAATACGCAATGTTTGCCAGACTTTTTAATGAGCAAGCCTCACACCGATTCCCCCCGGCAAGGCCGTGGGATCACGCAATAGACTTCAAGCCATCCGCGCCGGCCGCCATCGACTGCAAGATCTACCCTATGACCCAAAAAGAAGAGGGCGAACTCAAAGAGTTTCTGGAGGAGAAACTGAAGCAAGGATATCTGCGCCCCTCTATCTCTCCGTACGCATCCTCCTTCTTCTTCATTAAAAAGAAGGACGGAAAACTACACCTGGTACAGGACTACCGGGTCATCAACTCCCACACTATCCGGAATCAATACCCACTACCATTAATACAGGACCTCATCCTTGACCTCAGCAATGCCCACATCTATACTAAACTCGACATCCGGTGGGGCTACAATAACATACGCATTTGTGACGGCGACCAGGAAAAGGCAGCGTTCAAAACTAAATTCGGCCTCTTCGAACCCACGGTCATGTTCTTCGGGCTCACTAACTCCCCCGCCACCTTCCAAGCCATGATGAACCACATCTATCGTGACACCATAGCGAAGCACGAACGGCTGGGCACTACCATACGCGTCTACATGGACGATATTGGTATCGCTACTCACTTTGATCACGACCTAGCGGCCCATGTAGACGCCGTCCGCGATGTCTTGCGCGTTGCGGAGGAACACGACCTCTACTTCAAACTCGAGAAGTGCCTGTTCCATCAACCGCGGATGGATTACCTGGGGGTAATCCTTGAAAGGGGGGTGACCCGAATGGACCCTGTAAAAGTTCAAGGAATCAAAGACTGGCCAACACCAACAAAAGTCAAAGACGTCCGCTCTTTCCTCGGCTTCTGTAACTTTTACAGACTCTTTATCCGTGGTTTCGCAACTCACGCTAAGCCACTCACTAAACTAACACGAAAGGATGAGGAATGGCGATGGACTGAAGAAGAAGAAAAGGCGTTTAACACCCTAAAACGACTCGTGACGGAGGAACCGGTGCTCGCACACCCCATCCTTCAAGACCCATTCGAATTGGAAGTAGACGCTTCGGGCTATGCGGTGGGAGCCGTATTACTGCAAAAGAAATCTGACGGCAAGCGACACCCCATAGGTTACTACTCGGCGACGCTTTCCGAAGCCGAAAGAAACTACGACATCTATGACCTGGAGCTGCTCGCGATAGTTAAGGCCCTACGGAATTGGCGACCACTTCTCGCAGGTGCCCCCCACAAAATCAAAATCTATTCGGACCATCTAAACCTACAATACTGGAAGTCACCACAGAAGATCAGCAGGCGAGTCGCCAGGGAAGTACTCGAACTTTCTGAATACGACTTCGAGATTCATCACATTAAGGGAAAGAACAACGGGCGGGCGGACGCGCTGTCAAGACGACCGGATTACGACCAAGGCATCGAGGACAACAGCGAAGTAGTGGTCCTGCCCCCCGAAATCTTTGTACGAACCCTTAACACCGCACGCACCTTCATCGCCAACCCAAATCTACTACAACCATGCCACCAACAAGACGAAGAGGTGATCAAGATATGGGTCGACCCATATCGCCTCAAGAAAATACAAGGAGAATGGTACAAGGACGGCAGGTTCGTAATCACAGGGCCAGCGTCGACTCAACGAGTACTAATACACGACCATCACGACTTGCCAATACATGGCCATCCGGGAATTGCAAAAACTCAACGCATCCTGGAGAGACACTACTGGTGGCCGCGACTCCGAAGAGACGTATATGAATACGTGCAAGGCTGTGCAGAATGCCAAAGGAATAAAGTCAACACGAGGCCCATACGGGCCGCGCTGCATCCCATCACACCAATACTGGAAGCCATGCCGTTCCACACGGTAGCGGTGGACTTTATCACCAAACTCCCCGTTTCCAAGGGGTATGACAGTATACTAACTGTCACAGACCACGACTGCAGCAAGGCCTCAATCTTTATCCCATGCCGAGAGGAAATCACCGCAGAAGAAACGGCGACTCTGTATGTCGCCCAAGTGTTCAAACGCTTCGGACTGCCGCGCAAAATAATAAGTGACCGCGACCCACGCTTCACATCCAGGTTTACCAGAGAAGTATGCCGCATTTTGGGGATCCAGCAGAACATATCAACCGCATACCACCCACGTACTGATGGACAGTCCGAGCGAACTAACCAGTGGCTGGAACAGTACCTACGCTTCTGGGTAAATGAGCGGCAAGACAACTGGGAAGCTTATCTACCAATCGCCGAATTTGCACACAACAATTGGCCACATGAACACACTAAAGAGTCGCCGTTCCAACTTCTGATGGGGTATAACCCACAAGCGGACTGGACGGATAAGCCATCTCCCATTCCTCTCGCAACCGCGCGACTGACACAACTAAAAGAGGCTAGAGACACCGCCCAACGTCTTATAAAGAAGGCGCAAGAGTCATGGGTGCGCAACAAAGATACGCCCAAGTTCAGCATCAACGACCTCGTATGGCTCGAGGGCAAACATCTCCGAACCAATCAGCCTACAGCGAAATTAGCGGCACGACGCCACGGACCCTTTCGGGTGGTACAGGTGATGTCCCCTTACAACTATCGATTGGAACTTCCCACGCAGTGGAGCATCCATCCAGTGTTTCACATCGATCTTCTCACACCGTACAAGCAAACTTCTTTGCACGGGGAAAACTTCACACGACCACCACCCGAACTGATAGATGGAGAAGAGGAATATGAAGTCGAGGCCATTCTAGACACTCGGCATTTCGGCAGAGGAAGATGCCTTCAATATCTGATCAAATGGAAGGGGTACCCAGACTCGGAGAACCAGTGGGTCAACAAAGATGACGTCTTCGCACCGGAAGCGCTTCGCCTGTATCAGGAAGCGCAAACCCACGGTAGAAGAGATAAAGTGGGAGTCGCTCGGACAGAGGACAGTCATCCCCTCTTCCTTCGCTCAGCTATTACTCTCATGCCCACTTCCCCACTACGACATGTCACACAAGCGCAGCTCCTCGACTCCCTTGCAGAAGACGCCCGCGCCCTCTTGGCAGAGGACAGCGACACCGAAGTTCCCA
Source organism: Lactarius indigo (assembly GCA_025766275.1). Taxonomy (NCBI): domain Eukaryota; kingdom Fungi; phylum Basidiomycota; class Agaricomycetes; order Russulales; family Russulaceae; genus Lactarius; species Lactarius indigo. The sequence goes on along the minus strand of JAFKAC010000048.1, from coordinate 418,075 downwards.
ACACTCAGCTCACGCCATGGACACCTCTTGCACCAGCAGAGGGGCCCATCACCGCACAAGAATGGATCAACGTCGTCACCAGATTCCCAGACCCGACGACCACCCCTGACGACGACCGAGCCGTCGTCCACGTCTTCCGAAACGATCGCAGCGAACGCGAACCCATCGCCGCTATCCCCCCAAGCGATGACCTCATCGGCGTTCGCGGAGTTTTCCCGAGCAACGACCAGCGTTCAAGCGCTGATGGAGTACGAGTTGGAGGGCTGGAAGAGGGTAGCGGCAGCGTGGCAGAAGGAGCAGCTGGACTCAGCAGCGGCCCGACTGAGGGAGATGCGCGAGCGGCGGCAGCGATGGCGGCAGCTGAGGCTGGCCATGACGACGAAGATTATTACCCGGCGAGACACACCTTCCTTCGAACGAAACGCGACCCTGATAATCCCCTCATCACGCCCTGGCTCGTCTACTCCGACGGGTCCCCCATGTATCGAGGACGTGTGCGCGTGCCTGGTGCCGCCGATCACTGTCCGTTCACCGCCGCCGAGGATCCCGCGCATGTCATTGCGCCTGAAGGGTTCCGGGCGAACCGACGACCCCATCACATTCGATACCCCATCACCGGACCAGACGGAGTAGAAAGGGACGCGTCGCATGTCCAGATCATCGGAGGGGCAGACCCCCTCATATTGGGGGTCATACCGGGCTCGCCACACGTCTACGGTAAGCCCCTTTACGCAGAACCCCACGTATCCGCGGCGCTCCGCCCCACGTACCCACACGAAGACCTCGTCGTCTTCGAGGCTGACAAGATCACCAACCGCGCGCTCAATCGCATCAACGACGAGTCGCTCACCGCGGAGGTTACGCGCTTCCGCGCGGCCAGCTACGAGCTGGATCGACTTCGGGCGAGGGTGAGTCAACTCCGCGCGATGATCGAATGCGCACAAGACGATCGGCGCGACGCGATCTACCGCTTGGAACGCGCCACCGCGTTAGAGCGCATTGCCGATGAACAGCGCGACTGGCCGGCCCGCGACTTTCGGTGAGCCAGGGGTCTCACGCTAGAAGAGGAGGTGATGTTACGTTCCGACCCTTACTGTACCGGTTGCAACTACGGCGGTAAGGTAGATTAGTTGCGGACTTGTCTACGGTGATACGGCAGTACGATAGGAGATTGCGTACGATAGCTGACTGAGCGGTGCCTTGGTGACTCGATACTAGTACAGGTACTAGTAGTATTAGGATTTGCGATGTTTCTGCGATACGTTGGACGCTACCTACTGTGACTCATAGCAGCGCTTCTAAGCCTGCTAGTTTGTGTATTTAAACTGACTTGCAAAGACCAAGATACGCCATCTTGGTCTTCTTGAATCGTCACTTGTTTCGCCTCTTCCTCTCTCTCTCTCTCTCTCTCTCTCTCTCTCTATCATCGTCTTAAGTGGTGTGCCTTCGAAGCATTCACCATCACTTCGCTTGGACCTTCGCGTCTTCAAGATATTAGCCGCATCTGGACCTCCGTGTCTTCAGGAATATTCGCTAAGTTGTTATCGCCTCTACCGAGCTCAAGTCGAGCTAACGTCGTGACGACGTTACAATGTCGCTGTCGCACTCGATATCACACCAATGGCACGCTCACGACTGCCTCACTCAATTCAGCGGTCGCTCCAATAAGGGTAAGTGGCCTTTGCAAAGTGGAGTAACATTAATCTATCTTAGTATACTCGGAAAATGGTATAGAGTCGGTCCATTCAGTGCTCCTTCCAGAATCCCAGCATGATGTCATAGAATGGCGATGCTAGTGAAAGCGTCAGGGGTTGACTTGACGACCATTCAGGGAACAGCGAGAATGGTGAAGGTGACACAATGACATACCTGATATAAGAAACTTGCTCTTTTTGTGTGTTGCCTAAGATGCGACGTCGAAAGCATGATAGTCGATGAACCGATTGACATAAAAACCCTTGAAATTGTCAAGTGAGTTATCGTGCGTGATATAATTGGGAACAAATGAGTTCCTGAATATTGGAACCAAGTGTGCCGTGTGAAAGACACAGTCAATATGAATGACTGCGAGGATGGGATCCCCACGGACAAAATCCGGAGTGACCATCCACATTCCTGTGTCTTCGTCCGGCTCCTCGGAGATGTGACTGAGCCAGTGAACTAAAACACAGGGATAAGTGACACCGAGATACATAAAAGAGAAGAAACAAATGGCCCGCGCGATCTCCATCCCGCGTATGCCATGGAGTTCATTGTTGCTGTTGACCAAAATACAGTCATAACGTGGTGTTCCCTTGAACCACAAAGGTGTCGCTCAAATGACCTCCTGTCGCATGCCTTGTTCATTGCTTGGGTCACTGGGGGTGCAGAACGTCGCGGTTGCATGGTTAAAGATGCGGATCCGACCTGCATATTTCGGACAAGTGTGATTGGGGTCCTCATGATCGCTGTTACCATCCAGTTGCTCACACAGAAATTGGTTTATGAGGCGTGGAAGGTGGGGTACCTTGAGTTCATCAGTCAACAAGGTGACATCAGATGTGCACCGTCCTCCTTGAATACTGAAGTCAGTTTGGCATCGGTTTGAAACAGCGGTACTCACGCAGGATACTCCCAAGCTTTACATCACTCTCTGCGGCTCACAAGGGGTTGACATTGGGTCGAGGCTGAAATTGTGTCTCATCGTTCATGCCATTGACGAGGTTGTTAATCTCATGTTCACCTGGAATAGTTAAATAGAATATATGGGCGATGGTTCGAGCACTAATGACAGGAGACATACCTTGGGTCCCAGCATGACCATTTTGAACATCTTCATCCAACAGTCCTTTGGCTTCAAAATTGACCTGCGCAGCTGCGAGCTTGTCAAGATGCTGATTAGTAACAAGCATCTGTAACAATGCGTAGTACCGGTTGGATCGTTGCCAAGGCTCTTTCACAGCCTTAATGTGTTTGGATTCAGTGATTGAAGAGCAAAGGCCATTTGGGGCGCTGAACAATCGAATGAGCATCGAATAATGCACCATTGAGTGCTGTCGTGGTAAGGATATGTCGAGGCGAACCCCTGTGGTCTGGAATATTGAACGATAGTCATGAAACCGTTTCAATGCGTCCTCCAAATTCAGCAATGTTTGTTCCGTAATGACATCAGAGCGGGCGATGTAACAAAATTCGAGAAATGCACGGAAACAGCGCACAACATCTGAGGGGACATGGCCCTCGATGGCTGGTAGATAGACCTTCATCAATGCTTTAGAGTCGTCTCCAGTCCACTGCTCAAAGCCATGACCTTGAGGGAATCTGCAGAGACGTGAAAAGGGAGGGATAACAGAAATTCTAACACGCTGTGTCAGTGTATGTAATGAGCCATAGTCGAACACAACGTACCGCTTGTCTATGTCGTCCATAATTTCTTGTGCTTGCATAGACCCGTGTTCCATCTCAAGATACTGCTCCACCCATGCAACGAGGTGGTCTTTGAATACACCTTTGATGAGTTGGTGTAAGATGTTGGGTGCCAGTAACCCATAGATGTCCGCTCGTGGAAAGTGAGAAGTAAATGGCTATCAGGGGTATATTAACAGCACAAGCACGGTGTGGAAGACGTACCGTAGCATCACCAGCAACACCATATTGGTCCCACATAATGCCAGGTGTGGTCTCTTCAAATAGAATGTGGAGGTGCTCTCGAGAGCGCAGAGGCCCTCCTGCGTCCAAGTCGTCTGGAAAAGCCATGCACCTGTGCACTATAAGTCAGTCACTCTGTCCGACACAGCAGAGACACTTACTTTTCACACCAGCCTCGTACAATACACGCTAGAAGGACTTGCTCTTCGTAGTCAGCAATGTAGGGCCCTAGACCATACACAACACGTCGATAATGGCCATCGCCAAATTGAACCAGTTCCGGTATTGTCATCGCCACGTGTAGTGGTTGTAGGATCTTGGTAATCGAACTATGGAACAGCTTGCGTTTGAATTTGCGGAACTTGAGTGAAGCCGCATGCTTCTTCTTTGCTATATTAGAGTGTCAGCCCAGATGACTCAGACAAGGGCGCGATGGTTTGGTGTATAGACTTACCCATCGGGATTGACAAGAAGCCAATTACTGTGACTGCTCCCTTATGTGCTCGGCGCAAACTGTTGCGAACATTACCAATTGATAGGTATAGCGGCCAGTATTCTGTGTGACCTGTGGCCACAGAGACGACTGTCTTGTCACTGCCAAGAATGATCGGGACAAACGTAGACCCATGTGTTGACGGGTCCTTTGCGATCTCATCCTATTGCGCAACATAATGATTAGCCCCAAAAAAAACAAAATAAAATAACAGACCGCTTGTATCCAAGCCCAGTCGCCTGACATAAAATCTTGCCACTGCCGCTTCTGAGTCTTAGGGTCATACTCGCGATATGGCACATAGTCCATGTGGTCTTTGAAGCCAGGGTGAGCGAGCATGCCGTGGATCACCACACGTGGGTCACGGTAGCAAATTTGGCATGTTGCAGTCATCCAAGTTGGGATGTCGTCAGCCGGAATTTTGCCATTGTACTTCAGTGTAAAGCTACTCCATGGAATGTCTCCATGTGGTGTCTGATCAATAGTCTTGTACATGTCCCTGTGGTTGTGAAACGGCGGAGACGATACGGATCCGACTAGAGTAGCTGACCATAGGCGCAGAATGGTGTCAATTTGTGAGGCAGACAATTGAATCTGATGGAAGAAAAGATCGGCTGTTTCAAACTGGACGTGGTCAGTATACGGATACCAGTCGTCTGGTTGAATAGGATCCCCATGCAGGCGTATGCCTTCTTCATCAAAAAGTTGGCCTTGGCATTAAAAAAAAAGATCAGAGAAGTAAAGAGAAACGGTACAACAGGTGACTGACCGTCTAATTCCAAGTGGTAGTCCACTATTGACTCGCCACCTGCTTCATCTTCATCGACAGCTGGAGTCATGGAGCAGTCATGTGCATGAAGACTGGGCGAGGGGGGTTGAACCGGCGGAGGGGATGGTGCAGGCGTTGTCGATGGTGAGCGTTGTCGTTGTGAGGGATGTGAATACCCATGTTTGGAGTGATAGTGCTGGGTTAATCCGGATTTGTTCATCAAGACCCTACTGCAGCCAGGGTGGGAGCAGGGATACATTGAGCGGAGGCACGTTGAGACAACAATTTCGACTTGCGGTTCGAATATAACGATGGCACGAAACAGGTCTAGTATCAGGGGGCGCCGCTGTACAGAGCCCAAATTTTAGTGTATTTTTGTTGATTTTCACTCAACTGACTCACAACAGTAAACAACCTACGTTGCCTTCTTCCTCTTTCAAGTTGTCTTTTTTCCCTCGGAGTCTTGTGTCCCCCTTGCACGTCCCCCAGCTTGTCTATGTGAGTCGCCTGAATACTCGCCCTTCAAACAAGAATAAGCACCCTGGGGTGGTAGATTTGAGCCCGCAGAGACGCACCCATGGACAGAAGAAGGCCGACGAAGAAAAGACTGCGGAAGAAAAGCAAGCCAGAGAAGAAACTCGAAAAGCTGGGATCCGTCGACTTGCTGAGGTAGAGGAACACGATAAGCAAACACTGAACACCTTGATGGGACCAGGGCCTGGACCACGAGCAATGAACAAATGGAAAAGATTGGAAACAGGATCAAACGTGGCTGCGGCCACTAGAATGGGGACAGGTAAGCATATACACATACGGTTGACAAGTCAAAGACATACCGTGCTAATCGTGACAACCAGGAGCCGAGAAAAATGGACTGCCAGTAATCAAGGACAAGGCGGCTGGTAGCAACAACGCAGGTGATTATTTGCGTGACATACCTGACTGAAATACGGCAGCCCTAACACCTTTCACCCAGTGAATACGGGCAGTAACGTTGATAGGGAAGAAGAAAAGCGGGGAAAGGTCAAGAAGACGAGGGCTGAGAGAGCCATGTATCGCAACGAGGTGGAGGCTGAAAAAACACAAGGTCAATCAGATGCGGGCAATGAGGACGACGAGTCAGTTCTCGACTTGCCCACGCCACATTATCCCCGAAAGCTGAACACGTCAGTGTTTTTTTTTTTGTCTCCCCATGCTTCAACTCACCAAAACGACACTCTTTCACTGGGACTGCACCTGGGGATTTTTATCTGACAGCCTCTCCAATGAGAAGGACGGTATTTCTGGTCCTCACAATGTGAGGAAGGTCCAATCGTGGATGTCCACGATCCACCCCCCCACTGGCAGTCAGCCACGACAAACTCGGGGGGGTTCGGGCAGTTCCCAAAGCTATGGGTCGATCGCAAATACTGGCTTCACTACGTCCTCGGGACATCAGACGAGGCCCACGTTTTCCTCTGGTGATGGACTCAGGTACCGCCTATCCTCTGAACCAAATGAAGGTGAGTATCGCGATGCCCTGGCAAACCTCCCTAAGCACAGTGAGCGATTCCCATCAACGGTGAGTGAAAACCCTCGCTCCGTGTGGTGCATCATTCACGCTTCAAACGTCCAGGACATCATTGAAGTCTTCTCGAGCCAGAGAGACTCGCCAGGTTCAAACAGTTCATTCACCTCGAATAAAGCCACTGAAAATTTGTCTGCATTCCCATCACTCAACGAAACTCATGGCATTGTGAGTCTCGCTGTCTCACACATCAACTCCAAAACTAACACTTCACAGGATGACGCCGATGTGGACATGGTAGACCCGCTGCCCTCCCACGGTTACTATAACAATGACAACAACAACAGCGATATGGACCAGGGACATTACATACTGGATACCCCAGAGGACGCACAGTTTGGACTATTGGTGCCTCCATCGCTCATGTCCACAGACACCGATTCCTTGGTAGTATCCCTCACCGTGCCGTTACTCTTGTGTTAATCTTTTTCTTAGATGGGAGCCATGGCCTGGGCCATTGGCAAGAGAGATCACGTACAGACAAGGGTGGAGCATTGGCCAACCGCACTTGGTCGCTCAAGTGCACCTCGCATTGTAAAGAGCGAACCCAGCAAGAAAGCCACGAATAAGGATCTTCCCCTGGGCGCACACCCAGCTTTCCGCCGTGATGTTGTCCCGACAATTTGGCACTGGGCTGGGGGGAAAGTACATGATCCCTTTAACATTGATGAGCACGATTTAGTCAAGGCACTGGCGGTTATCTGGCGCCATGTATATACCAACGTGCTGTTTGAGATCCCTACAACTGTTAGCCTGGTGAGAATCTCTCGTATTTTTCTATGAAGTACTGACAACACAACTCAGATCAACCAATGAATCTCTGAGTGGCGCAACAGCTTCACATCAGCCACAACATCGTCAATTATTTCATTCTTCTCAAGCAACGATCACTACCTCCAGTATGATGCTCGTGTGGCATTTGCACAGGATATGATGCGGCACTACTGCTTCTTATTTTCTGACTCTTTCTCTGATAACAATGACGTGTGTTTTTTTTTTTTGCTTCACTTCCATTGATTCGCATGCACATTTCTGACATTCTGTAGGAGTGGACAGGCATGTGGCGTGGCCCCCTTTTTTTGCAGGTTTTTGCATCACAATTCAACGCAACCACGTCTCGCGTTGTTGTCCAAGAGCTGGACTCTGAAACACAAGGATATGTTGGGGCCATGGCCCTTGCTGCCGCCGCAGTGAGTGTTGCCCTTCTCATGTTCCATTTGCTTAGACCTTGGCAGCTTGAACGCACGCTTACCTTGCTTGTGAATGGCGAGATTGACATCAAGCTTGTCATTGAGGACAAGGTGAGCACAGGCACCATGTCACGTTTTGACTCGTATGGACCCTTACTGTACCGGTTGCAACTATGGTGTTAAGGTAGATTAGTTGCGGACTTTACTATGGTGATACGGCAGTGCGATAGGAGATACGATACGATTGCTGACTGATGACCGATGCCACTAATACTGGTAGTAGTGGTACTAGGATCGAGCTACTTATGCGATACGTTGGACGCTTACTTACGGTGACTCATAGCAGCGCTTCAAAGCCTGCTTGACTTGTATTTATAGTGTCCTGCGAAGACCAAGATACACCATCTTGGTCTTCTTGAATCGTCACTTTCTCTCTTCTTTCTCTTCTCTTCTCCACTCGCCTACTCGAGAGGGTCCGACTCCGATCGTGACTCAAGCACAGCAAAGCTTGCCGGTGTACCTCCATGTATTCACTAAGGCAAGGGCTTGGACCTTCGCGTCTTCAAGTCGACAGAGCCCACTTGCTAAGTTGTTATCGCCATTCCGAGCTCAAGTCGAGCTAACGTCGTGATGACGTTACATTAAGACCAAGATACCATCGTGGCTGTAACAACAAGAGATCAGTGGACGAGCTTTCGTCCTTATTCACTCCCAAGAAGAGGAGAGCGAAACGTCCCCACACGCTTTTTACAAGCTGCCAGTTGGAGGGAAAGACAGGAAGAAACCGGATACTTCGTCAAATTCAATGGACCTACTAGGTTCTGCCCAGTTGAGTTCAACTTCGACCACTTGTGTTGGGTAGAAGTTACGTGGAACCCCATAGACTCTCAGTGGGACGTCATACGACCAGCAGGACCCAGATACCATTGCGATATCGACACGCGAGAGCTCAATAGCCAAGCAGATTGGGGCCCTATTGACGGGCAAGTACGAGAACACTCTACCGGAGAAGTAGTATCAGAAGGGGCTGAAGAAGATGGACAAAGCCAGGAAGAAAGCAAAGGGCGAGAACCAAATCAAACGGAGACTAGCGGAGGGGCTATACAAGACCTCCTCCTTGAACGAGCTGAGTCCGCGCACATCACAGAACCTGAACCAATTCACATCCGATCGCCAGCTATTATGGCAACACTAACGCAAGCCATAGAAGAAGTCGTGATCGAAGAAGCGCGCGCAATATGAGCTGAGGCAAGAGACGTCCTCATGCCCATCAACCCCGACACTGGCGTACGAATGACTGCAGACGACGCCGCCATTTTTCGAGCCATAGGATCCGACCGAGGGGACCCCCCATCGGAACGACGACCTGCATTAGAACTCCCCCTGGGCGTGGGAGGACCCGATGGAGACCCGCCACCACCATCAGGAGGAGGTATCCCATTTGACCTCCGAAGAACCGAACCACCAAGAGGACCACCCGCCGGACCACCCGGTGGTGGAGGAGGAGGAGGTGGTGGTGGAGGCGGCAGAGATGCGGCAGGAGGGGGACCTCATAATGAGAAATTAACCGGCGAGCCACCCTCTATCTTTGACGGAGACAGACTCAAAGTAGACCAGTTCCTAACACAGTGGCATGTCTACTGGGGCATGAATCTGGACGCCCCCATCATGAGGAACGACTACAGGAGATGCCTCCTGTTTTTATCCTATATCAAAGGCGGAGCAGTCAGCGAATGGGTCTTGTCCTTCCTGAACTGGCTCAACAGACAAATACAACGAGGGATCAGTCCCTATACACAAGACCTGTGGGAGGCCGTAGCGGACGGCTTCAGCCAGCGATTCGAAAACATGCTGGAACAAGAGCAGGCACAAGCAATACTACGAAAGGGGTTCAAGATGATGGGGGAGGACATTGACAAGTACGTCAATGACTTCGAGCAGCTGGCACGGAAGGCTCACTACCGCCTCAACGAACTGCAAACCATCGACCTCTTCACGTCGGGTTTGCCCAAGGAACTATTTAAAAATGCGTTCCAGTTCGACGACCCAGTCACGTTCGACGACTGGAAGAGGGCTGTCCTTAAAAGGCAGAAGAACTACATACACCTCAAAGCGAGGCTCAACGAATACAAAAACACGCCAACGCAGCAGAAGAAGCAGAGTGGCAACGCCGGATGGACACTTCCACAAAATCTGCCGCAGACCAACCCATGGGCAATGGACACCTCCGCAGACCGCGCCAAGGTGCGGCTTGCCGGCTCAGAAGACATCGACTTCAATAAACTACCCCATCGCGACTGGCCAGTGCCACCCTTCCCACCAAGGGGGGGGGCCGGAGCCAGAGGACGAGGATGAGGAGGGTCTCGAAGGGACCTAAGGAACATCCTTTGCTATAACTGTAACGCACCAGGGCATCTCTCATGAAATTGTCCATACCCAAGGAACCAGAGGCAGTGGCCCAACGCCCCCTCCAGCAGCAGAATGACCGAAACCGCCTGGCCGCCTCAGTGGCCAGGATCCCCGGGCCCTATGTCACAGTACGAGCCATCGCTGCCAGGATACGCAACGCCAGCACCCAGTGTGACGCCTGCACCACAAATCAACACAGCAAAAATGGCAGGAGAACAAGCGAAGGAGTGGTTAACACAGGTGGCCAACAGCACAGATGAGGTAAAAGACCTCATACTTCAAGACTTGTGGGGAAGAGAGGGTTTTCAGAACGCCTGAACCCGTCAGTCTGGGTGAGGGCTCTACAATGTAATTCTGTAATTGTGACAACGCACTATCGATCCCTATGAATTCCAGTGACTGTCCGAACGAATTACCAAACGACTGAAACAAAAGCACTGGTAGACTCCGGAGCTACCGACAACTTCATCAAGCCGACGATGGCCGCTCACACAGGAATCCCGATATGGCCCCTAGAAACACCTCGCAAGATATGGAACATAGACAATACGGAAAATAAAGCTGGGTTAATCACTCATTACGTTAACCTAGAGGTGAAAACACGGGGACAGAATAGAAAAATGACCTTCCTGGTCACCGACCTCAGAAGCGAAGACATGGTGCTAGGCTATCCATGGTTAAGCGCCTTCGAGCCCACCATCAGCTGGGCAACAGCGACAATGCACCCCGACATGCAGCCGGTAGTACTGGCAACTACCGAAGAATTGCTTACTGCATCCACCATCCGAGCCTTGATCACAGCCGAAAAAGAAGTGATCGTTCAAGAACTAGAAGAAGAAACCTTCGCACGGGCCACCACCTCGACGGAGCTGGCCATATCAGCAAAGCAACAGCAGACAGCAGCCGTGCTACCGCCAGTATATGCAGAGTTTAGCACCCTCTTCAACAAGCAAGCCTCGCATCGCTTTCCCCCAGCACGGCCTTGGGACCATGCAATTGACTTCAAACCATCGGCGCCAGCGTCGATTGACTGCAAAATATATCCTATGACGCAAAAGGAGGAAGGCGAGTTAAAAGAATTCCTCGATGAAAAGCTGAAACAAGGGTACCTACGTCCCTCCATCTCCCCGTACGCCTCCTCTTTCTTCTTCATTAAAAAGAAGGACGGGAAGCTACGCCCAGTACAGGACTATCGCGTCATCAATTCGCACACCATTCGCAACCAATACCCGTTACCGCTCATCCAAGACCTTATTCTCGACCTCAGTAACGCTCACATCTATACGAAGCTCGACATTCGTTGGGGCTACAACAACATCCGTATTCGCGACGGCAACCAGGAAAAAGCGGCCTTCAAGACCAAATTTGGACTTTTCGAGCCCACGGTTATGTTCTTCGGTCTTACTAATTCCCCCGCCACCTTCCAGGCGATGATGAATCACATTTACCGTGATACAATAGCAAAACATGAGTGTCTCGGAACTACGATACGTGTCTACATGGATGATATTGGGATCGCCACTCACTTCGACCATGACTTGGCGGCCCATATAGATGCTGTGCGCGATGTCTTGCGCGTTGCGCAGGAACACGATCTCTACTTCAAACTCAAGAAGTGCCTGTTCCACCAGCCACGGATGGATTACCTGGGGGTAATCCTTGAGAGGGGGGTGACTCGAATGGACCCCATAAAAGTTCAAGGCATCAAAGACTGGCCAACACCGACGAAGGTCAAGGATGTCCACTCCTTCCTTGGCTTTTGTAACTTTTACAGACTTTTCATCCGTGGCTTCGCAAATCATGCCAAACCACTTACCAAACTGACGAGAAAAGACGAAGAATGGCGATGGACTGAGGAAGAAGACAAGGCGTTCAACACCCTCAAGCGCCTTGTAACCGAGGAACCGGTGCTAGCACATCCGGTCCTCCAAGATCCATTTGAACTAGAAGTTGACGCCTCTGGATACGCGGTGGGAGCCATACTACTACAACGAAAATCTGACGGAAAACGACACCCTATAGGCTATTACTCAGCCACGCTCTCGGAGGCAGAACGAAATTACGACATCTACAACTTAGAACTACTCGCAATAGTCAAAGCCCTGCGAAACTGGAGGCCACTACTTGCAGGAGCCCCACACAAAATCAAGATCTATTCAGATCATCTCAATCTACAATACTGGAAGTCGCCACAGAAAATCAGTAGGTGAGTTGCACGGGAAGTACTCGAGCTCTCCGAGTATGACTTCGAAATTCACCACATTAAGGGAAAGAGCAATGGCAGGGCAGACACCCTGTCAAGACGACCAGATTACGACCAGGGGACGAATGATAACAACGAAGTCGTCGTCCTCCCTCCCGAAGTCTTTGTAAGGACTCTCAACGTCGCCAGAACCTTCATCGCAAACCCAAATCTACTGCAACCGTGCCACCAGCAAGACAACGAAGTGATCAAGATGTGGGTAGACCCTCACCGCCTCAAAAAAATAGACGGGGAGTGGTACAAAGACGGCAAGTTTGTGATCACTGGACCCGTGTCAACATACCGCGTACTGATACACGACCACCACGACTTGCCAGTACATGGCCACCCGGGAATCGCAAGAACACAGCGCATCCTGGAACGACATTACTGGTGGCCACAGTTGCGAAAAGATGTGTATGAATATGTGCAAGGCTGTGCGGAGTGCCAACGAAACAAGATAAACACGAGGCCCATACGAGCCGCACTACATCCCATCACGCCAGTATTAGAAGCCATGCCCTTCCAAACGGTGGCCATGGACTTTATCACCAAACTTCCATCGTCGGAAGGACATGACAGTATACTAACCATCACAGACCACGACTGTAGCAAAGCCTCCATCTTCATCCCGTGCTGGGAGGAAATAACAGCGGAGGAAACAGCAGCCCTGTACGTCACTCACGTATTCAGACGCTTCGGATTACCATGCAAATGTATCAGTGATCGAGACCCCCGCTTTGCATCAAAATTCACCAGAGAAATCTGCCGAGTCCTAGGCATCCAACAGAACATATCCACGGCGTATCACCCACACACAGACGGGCAGTCTGAGCGCACCAATCAATGGCTAGAGCAGTATCTGTGTTTCTGGGTAAACAAGCGGCAAGATAACTGGGCTACTTATCTACCAATCGCCGAATTCGCGCACAACAATTGGCCGCATGAGCATACAAAACAATCGCCATTTCAGCTCCTAATGGGGTATAACCCGCAGGCGGACTGGGCTGATAAGCCATCCCCCCTTCCTCAGGTCACAATGCGGCTGACACAGCTAAAAGAGGCTAGGGAGGAAGCTCAACGCCTCATAAAGAAGGCCCAAGAAGCGTGGGTCCGCAACAAAGATACGCCCAAGTTCAAGATAGGAGACCTCGTGTGGTTAGAAGGCAAACACCTCCGAACCAATCAGCCTACGGCAAAACTGGCAGCGCGACGTCATGGCCCATTTCGGGTGATACAGGTGATGTCCCCTTACAACTATCGATTAGAACTTCCCACGCAGTGGAGCATTCATCCAGTGTTTCACATCAATTTGCTCACGCCGTACAAACAAACCCCGTTTCACAGGGAAAATTTCACACGACCGCCGCCCGAACTGATTGATGGAGAAGAGGAGTACGAGGTCGAGGCCATTCTGGACTCTCGGCACTTCGGCAGAGGAAGGCGCCTTCAATATCTCGTCAAATGGAAGGGCTACCCAGACTCGGAGAATCAGTGGGTCAACAAGGATGACATCTTTGTGCCCGACGCCCTGCGTCTATATCAGGAAGCATGAGCACACGGAAGAACAGTTAAAACATACGGAGGGAAGACAGAGGAAAGTCATTCTCCCTTCCTTCGCTCTGCCACCACCACTCTTATGCCTACCTCCCCACTGCGACATGTCACACAAGCACAGCTCCTCGACTCCCTTGCAGAAGATGCCCAGACTCTCCTTGCCGAGGACGATGAGACTGAGGTTCCCAACACCCAAATCACCCCGTACACACCTATCGGCCAGCCAGAGGGCTGCATCACCGCACAAGAATGGGCAAACGTACTTGCCCGATTTCCAGACCCCACTCAACAGCCCGACGATGAATCCGCCGTCGTCCACGTCTTCCGAAATGACAACGGTGAGCGCAAACCCATCGCCGCCATTCCCCCAAGCAACGACCTCATCGGCATTTGGGGAATTTTCCCACGCAACGACGAGCGTTCAAGCGCTCCTGGAGTACGAGTTGGACGGATGGAGGAGAGTAGCGGCGGAGTGGCAGAGGGAGCAGCTTGACTCAGCAGCGGCCCGACTGAGGGAGATGTGCGAGTGGCGGCAGCGATGGAGGCAGCTGAGGCTGGCCATGACGACAACGATTACTACCCGGCACGCCACGCCTTCCTTCAAATGAAAAGCGACCCTACTAATCCCCGCATCACACCTTGGCTCGTCAACTCCGACGGGTCCGCCATGTATCGAGGACGTGTGCACGTACTGGGCGCTGCCAACCACCGTCCGTTCACCGCCGCTGACAACCCCGCGCATGTTATTGCGCCTGAAGGGTTCCGGGCGAACCAACGACCCCATCACATTCGATACCCCATCACCGGCCCCGACAGAGTAGAGAGAGACGCGTCCCACGTCCAGATCATCGGAGGGGCGGACCCCCTCATACTAGGGGTTATACCGGGCTCCCCTCACCTGTACGGTAAGCCCCTTTATGCCGAACCCCACGTCAGTCCCGCGCTGCACCCCACGTACCCCCACGAAGATCTCGTCGTCTTCGCCGCGGACCGTATTACGGACTGCGCCCTCAACCACATCAACGACGAGACACTCACCACAGAAGTCACGCGCTACCGCGCGGCCAGCTTTGAGCTGGAGCGACTTCGAGCGAGAGTGGTGCAGCTGCGCGACATGATCGTGTGCGCACAAAGCGATAGGCAGGACTCCATCTATCGACTGGAGCGTGCCATGGCATTGGAAAGGATTGCGGACGAGCAGCGAGATTGGGCACCGAGGGACTTCCGGTGAGCCTGGGGACTCACGCTTAAAGAGGAGGTGATGTCACGTTTTGACTCGTACGGACCCTTACTGTACCGGTTGCAACTACGGTGGTAAGGTAGATTAGTTGCGGACTTTACTACGGTGATACGGCAGTGTGATAGGAGATACGATACGATTGCTGACTGATGACCGACGCCACTAATACTGGTAGTAGTGGTACTAGGATCGAGCTACTTACGCGATACGTTGGACGCTTACTTACGGTGACTCATAGCAGCGCTTCAAAGCCTGCTCGACTTGTATTTATAGTGTCCTGTGAAGACCAAGATACACCATCTTGGTCTTCTTGAATCGTCACTTTCTCTCTTCTTTCTCTTCTCTTCTCCACTCGCCTACTCGAGAGGGTCCAACTCCAATCGTGACTCAAGCACAGCAAAGCTTGCTGGTGTACCTCCGTGTATTCACTAAGGCAAGGGCTTGGACCTTCGCGTCTTCAAGTCGACAGAGCCCACTTGCTAAGTTGTTATCGCCATTCCGAGCTCAAGTCAAGCTAACATCGTGACGACGTTACACACCAAACGCAAGCGCAAGGCGACAAAGACCACCGTTTGGAAGGTTGAGCAGCCCAATGGCCCACCTCAACCTTTCTCGGACACACTTTGGGGTGGAGCGACTTGCAAATTCATGTTATTATTGGACCAAGTTCCCCGTAATGTGATGGAAACAATTCTTTATGAGGCGTGGCTGGTCGCAACAAACCAAAAAGCGAGGTCCTCAAAGGCAACAATGCCGCCAGACGAGCAGCTATTTGGTGAACGTGCCACTCTGTCATTCTGCTAATGGTGGGTCCCTGGCATTTGTTTATTACTTTGCCAATCAGTTCTAATAGTATATATTGAAGCCATGGACAAAACGGAAGGCCGTAGTTATTGTGTTCGTATTGATCAGAGTGCTTGTTTGTGTTGTGAAATTTCACAAATGTATATACATTCTACCAACCAGATTTGTCGATCGCATCGTCTTTCTTAGTTCACTTAATCGAAAACCCGCTTTCTGAATCAATGGATTAATTTCAGACTTAATTGGTGGTTGAACAATAAGCTATACGATTATTCAGTAAGCAGAAATATAATCCGAAAAATAAGCCTAATTTAAGAAAATGAATCTACTTGTTTGCTTAACGGCACTTAAACAGCATCTGACCTGAAATTGGATTAATGTACACTTAATCCCATTTAGGGACACTTATTCGGATTATTACTCAAATAAGCGAAAATTTAAGCGGCTGTTGTGTTGCTGATGTATATACACCTCAAAGCGAGGCTCAACGAATACAAGAATACCCCGACACAGCCAAAAAAACAAAGTGGTAACGCTGGATGGACGCTTCCACAAAACTTACCCCAGACTAACCCCTGGGCCATGGACACGTCGGCCGACTGCGCCAAGGTACGACTCGCTGGCTCAGAAGACATTGACTTCAATAAGTTACCCCACAACTGGTCTGCACCACCATTCCCACTGAGGGGAGGACCCGGAGCTCGAGGACGGGGTAGAGGAGGCTCTCGAAGGGACTTAAGGAATGTCCTTTGCTATAACTGTCACGCTCCTGGCCACCTCTTATGAAATTGCCCACACCCCCATATGCAAGGACAATGGCAGAACATCCCATCGAGCAGTAGGATGACAGAAACCACTGGATACCCACAAGGACCGGTGTCGCAATACGAACCATCGCTGCCAGGGTACATGTCGCCAGCAACCAGCGCAACGCCCATGCCGCAAATAAACACGGCTACTACGAAGACCGTGGGAGAACAAGCAAAGGAGTGGCTCACGCAAGTGGCCAACAGTACGGATGAGGTAAAAGACCTCATACTTCAAGATTTGTGGGGAAAAGAGGGATTTCGGGACGCCTGAACCCGTCAGTCTGGGTGAGGGCTCTACAATGTAATTCTGTAATCGTAACGACGCGCTATCGATCTCTGCAAATTCCAGTGACCGTTCGAACGAATTACCAAACGACTGAAACCAATGCACTGGTCGACTCTGGAGCGACCGACAACTTCATTCGACCAAGCATGGCGGCCCGGGCAGGCATCCTGGTGCAGCTACTAGACACGCCTCGCAAGATATGGAATATAGACAACACAGAAAAAAAAGCTGGGTTAATCACTCATTATGTTAACCTAGAAGTGAAAACGTGAGGACAGATAAAAAAGATGACCTTCCTGGTCACCGACCTTGGCAGCAAAGATATGGTGCTGGGTTATCCATGGCTAAGCACATTTAAACCCACCATTAGCTGGGCCATGGCAACTATGCACCCCGACATGCAACCAGTAGTACTGGCCACTACTGAAGAACTGCTCTCCGTAACCACCATTTAAGCCCTAATTATGGCCAAAAAAGAAGATATCGTACAAGAATTAGAAAATGAAACGTTTGCCAGAGCCACCACCTTGACGGAGTTGGCCATACAAGCAAAGCAACAGCAAACAGTGGCTGTACTCCCTCCCGAGTACGCAATGTTCAGCAGGCTTTTCAACAAGCAGGCCTCGCATCGCTTCCCCCCGGCAAGACCGTGGGACCACGCAATAGACTTCAAACCATCAGCGCCGACCGCTATAGATTGCAAAATATACCCTATGACGCAAAAGGAAGAAGGGGAACTTAAAGAATTCCTAGATGAGAAGCTAAAACAAGGGTACTTACGACCCTCTATCTCCCCGTACGCATCATCCTTTTTCTTCATTAAAAAGAAGGATGGAAAGCTATGCCTGGTACAGGACTACCGAGTTATTAACTCCCACACGATCCACAACCAGTACCCGCTGCCACTCATTCAAGACCTCATTCTCGACCTCAGTAATGCTCACATTTACACGAAGCTCGACGTTCATTGGGGCTATAACAACATATGGATCTGAGATGGCAACCAAGAGAAGGCGGCGTTCAAGACCAAATTCGGCCTCTTCGAGCCAATGGTCATGTTCTTTGGCCTCACCAACTCCCCCACTACCTTCCAGGCCATGATGAATCACATCTATCGGGATACGATCACGAAGCACAAGTGCCTGGGCACTACAATATGTGTCTATATGGATGATATCGGGATAGCCACTCACTTCGACCATGATTTAGTTGCCCACATCGCTGCGGTACGCGACGTCTTACGCATTGCACAGGAGCACGATCTCTACTTCAAGCTCGAGAAGTGCCTGTTCCATCAGCCGCGTATGGATTACCTGGGGGTAATCCTTGAAAGGGGGGTGACCCGAATGGACCCTGTAAAAGTTCAAGGCATCAGAGACTGGCCGATGCCAACAAAAGTCAAAGATGTCTGATCCTTCCTAGGCTTCTGTAACTTTTACAGACTTTTCATCCGCGGCTTCGCAACTCACGCCAAGCCACTCACCAAACTGACACGAAAAGACGAAGAATGGTGATGGACGGAGGAGGAAGAAAAGGCATTCAATACATTAAAGCACCTTGTAACAGAAGAACCAGTATTGGCGCACCCCGTCCTCCAGGACCTGTTTGAACTGGAGGTTGATGCCTCAGGCTATGCGGTGGGAGCCGTATTACTACAAAAGAAGTCTGACAGAAAACAACACCCCATAGGCTACTACTCAGCAACGCTCTCCGAAGCAGAGTGAAATTACAACATTTACGACCTAGAGCTGCTCGCAATAGTCAAGGCCCTGCGGAACTGGAGACCACTACTCGCAGGAGCCCCACACAAAATCAAAATCTATTCAGACCATTTGAACTTACAGTACTGGAAATCGCCGCAAAAGATTAGTAGACGGGTTGCAAGGGAAGTGCTTGAACTCTTTGAATACGACTTCGAGATCCATCACATCAAAGGAAAGAATAATGGCAGAGCAGATGCCTTGTCAAGGCGACCCGATTACGATCAAGGGACCAAGGACAACAGCGAAGTCGTCATTTTGCCCCCTGAAGTCTTTGTGAGAACCCTCAACATGGCCCGAACGCTCACTATCGATCCGAACCTGCTGCAACCCCGACACCAGCAGGATGCAGAAGTCATCAAACTGTGGGTCGACCCTTATCGTCTGAAGAAGATACAAGGAGAGTGGTACAAGGATGGCAGGTTCGTAATCACAGGACCAGCGTCCACACAACGCGTGCTAATACATGACCATCACGACCTGCCAATGCATGGACATCCGGGGATTGCGAGGATGCAACAAATCCTGGAGAGACATTACTGGTGGCCCCAACTACGAAGAGACATATACGAGTACGTACAAGGATGTGTGGAATGTCAAAGGAACAAGGTCAATACGAGGCCAATTCGAGCAGCCCTGCACCCCATAACACCAGTGTTGGAAGCCACTCCATTCCAAACAGTAGCATTGGACTTCATCACTAAGCTACCTACATCAAAGGGGCACGATAGCATACTAATGGTCACAGATCACGACTGTAGTAAGGCCTCAGTCTTCATACCATGCAAGGAAGAAATCACTGCCAAAGAAACAGCTGCCCTGTACATTGACCATGTTTTCAAACGTTACGGGCTACCGCGTAAAATCATCAGTGACCGCAACCCTCGATTCACATCCAAGTTCACCTGAGAAGCATGCCATATTCTCGGGATCCAGAAAAACATATCCACGGCATATCATCCGCGTACCGACGGTCAGTCAGAAAGGACTAACCAGTGGTTGGAACAGTACTTACGCTTCTGGGTAAATGAGCGCCAAGATAACTGGACCACTTATCTGCCAATCGCTGAATTCGCGCATAACAACTGGCCTCATGAACATACCAAAAGCTTGCCATTTCAACTTCTGATGGGATATGACCCACAAGCTGATTGGACCGATAAGCCCTCTCCAATTCCCCATGTGACCATGCAACTAATGCAGCTAAAGGAGGCCAGAGATAACGCCCAACGCCTCATGAAGAAGGCACAAGAAGCATGGGTACGCAACAAAGATACGCCCAAATTCCGCATCAACGACCTCGTGTGGCTCGAGGGAAAGCACTTACGAACCAATCAACCTACAGCAAAATTAGCGGCACGATGCCACGGACCCTTTCATGTGATTCAGGTGATGTCGCCTTACAATTATCGACTGGAACTTCCCACGCAGTGGAGCATACACCCAGTGTTTCACATCAATCTTCTCACACCCTACAAACAAACCCCCCTTCATGGCGAGAACTTCACATGACCGCCACCAGAACTAATTGATGGGGAAGAAGAATATGAAGTCGAGGCCATTCTAGACACCTGGCATGTCGGCCGAGGGAGGCGACTTCAATATCTGATCAAATGGAAGGGGTACCCAGACTTGGAGAACCAGTGGGTCAACAAGGATGATGTCTTTGCACCCGAGGCCCTTCAACAATATCAGGAAACCTTGACACACGGCCAAACACTTAAAAGCGGGGACATAGCAACTCTGGAAAGTCATCCCCTCTTCCTTCGATCTACCATCACTCATATGCCTACCTCCCCTCTGCGACATGTCACACAAGCGGCACTCCTCGACTCCCTTGTGCAAGACGCACGCACCCTTCTGGCTGAAGACGACGACACCGAAGTACCAAACACTCAGCTTACCCCATGGACGCCTCTTAGACCAGCAGAGGGGCCCATCACCACGCAAGAATGGGCACACGTTGTCACCAGATTCCCAGATCCCACAACATTGCCCGACAATGAGTCCTGCATTGTCCACATCTTCTGAAACGATGCCAGGGAGCGCGAACCCATCACCGCCATCCCCCCAAGTGACGACCTCATCAGCGTTCGCGGAATTTTCCTGTGCAACGAAGAGCGCACAAGCTCTGATGGAGTACAAGTTGGAGGGTTGGAGGAGAGTAGCAGTGGAATGGCAGAAGGAGCAGCTGGACATGGCGGCAGCGCGGCTGAGGGAGATGCAGGAGCGTCGGGAGAGGTGGCGGCTATTGAGGCTGGCCATGATGACGATGATTACTACCTGGCGAGACACCCCCTCCTTCGAACGAAACGCGACCCTACTGATCCCCGCATCACGCCATGGCTCGTCTACACCGACAGCTCCCCCATGTTTCGAGGATGTCTGCGAGTGCCTGGCGCAGCGCCTACCTGCAACTTCACCATGGCCGAGGACCCAGCACACGTCATTGCGCCTGAAGGGTTCCAGGCTAATCGACGACCCCATCATATTGCGTACCCCATCACCGGGCCAGACAGCATTGAAAGAGATGCCTCCCACATTCAACTAATTGGAGGGGCAGAGCCGATGATTCTGGGAGTCATACCAGGTTCGCCCCACGTTTACGGCAAACCCCTTTACGCAGAACCACACGTGTCGCCGGTGCTGCGACCTATCTACCCACACGAAGACCTCGTGATCTTTGCAGCCGACAAGATCACCGACCGCGCGCTCAACTGTATTAACGACGAGACGCTTACGGCGGAGGTAACGCACTACTGCGCAGCGAGCTACGAGGTGGACCGACTCCACGCATGGGTGAGTCAACTCCGTGCTATGATCCTATGCGTGCAGGATGACAAGCGCAACTGCATTTACCGCCTCGAACACGCCATGGCGTTGGAGCGTATTGCCGATGAGCAGCGCAGTTGGCAACCCAGGGATTTTCGGTGAGTCGGGGTCTCACGCTGAAGAGGGGGTGATGTTATGCTTCGAATGGTTGTCTCCATACCCTTACTGTACCAGTTGCAACTACGGCGGTAAGGTATATTAGTTGTGGACTTACCTACAGTGATACAGTAGTATGATAGGCGATTGCGACTGATAGCTGACTGAGTGGTGCCTTGGTGACTCAATACTAGTACAGGTACTAGTAGTATTAGCTTTGCGGTGTTTCTGCGATACGTTGGATGCTACCTACTGTGACTCATAGCAGCGCTTCTAAGCCTGCTCGACTTGTATTTAAACTGTATTGTGAAGACCAAGATACGCCATCTTGGTCTTCTTGAATCGTCACTTGTTTCTTTCATTCTCATCTTTGCTATCAAACACTTAGGTCCAGCTTCGTCTGTGACCAGTCCAGTAGAGCCATCAGGACTTGCCGGTGTACCTTCGTGTATTCACCAAGGCAAGAACACAGACCTTCGTGTCGTTGTGTCGAGACTATCGCTAAGTCGTTACCGCCACTCTGTGCTCAAGTCGAGCTGACGTCGTGACGGTGTTACACCACACGTCTCAATCAGAAGCTCAAAAGTCAAAGCACCTACTTACCGATGCACAAGAAAATGCAGTATATGATTGGGTCAAACATATGGGGATGCTGGGTGAACCCCTCACAAAGCAAGCACTTTGTGCAAAGGTGGGAGACCTGAGCCATGTCCTTTGGGAAAGGTCCACGAAGACTGGAAAGCCAGAATTACCTGCAAAGAACTGGATATACAATCTCTTGGCTTGAAAGCCAGAATTATCACTGAGGCGACCAACTGGCCTTGATGTCAAGCATGCATGAAATTTCAATCCTACCACTGTAAGCCACCATTTCGAGCTCCTTGGTACCCTCTTAAAGGAAACAAATGTACCTTGGGAGATCTTGTACAATATGGACAAAAAAGGGCTTCAACTTGGTGGCGGTAGGAGGCTCGACAAC
Organism: Lactarius indigo; assembly: GCA_025766275.1. Classification (NCBI taxonomy): domain Eukaryota; kingdom Fungi; phylum Basidiomycota; class Agaricomycetes; order Russulales; family Russulaceae; genus Lactarius; species Lactarius indigo. Next base: position 395,415 of record JAFKAC010000048.1, on the reverse strand, counting down.
ACAAAGTACCTATTTTCCAAGGATCAGCAAGTTTGTGCAAAAACTCACAATGGCAAACTCGAGCTGGTCACAGTAATTGAATGTGTTGCTGCTGACAGGTCCAACTTGAAGCCTGGCTTTGTATTTAGTGGGAAGAATGTCCTTCACAAAGAATACTTTGAAGAGGATGGCATTCTGTAAGCGGTTCTGAACGTGACTTGCAAAGGCAAATGCTTACCATGTCTGTAGAGTTGCCCTGTCCGATAAGGGGTGGATGAGCAACTACATCGGCATACAGTGCTTTGAGAAGTGCTTTGTGCCTCAAGCCAAAGCAAGGAACTTGACTGGAGGGCCAATTCTCCTCATCTATGATGGGCACCGATCACATGAAACCATTGAGCTATTGGATGCAGCACTAAACCATGGTATTCACCTATATTCCCTCCCCTCCCACACGTTGCACCATCTGCAACCCCTGGATGTTGGTGTCTCCAGCCCATTACAACGAGCATGGCAAAGCCATTGTGTGCTTGCCATGGATGAAACTGGAGAGGGAATTACACGGCGAACATTGATCTGGGAGTACATGGCAGCATGCACCAAATCATATAAACCCAAGACCATCCTTTCTGCCTGGAAAAGATGTGGAATTCGCCTGTTCAACCCTAGCATCTTTCCGAAAGAAGCTTTTGGTCCGAGTCATGCATTATCAACTAGACCCCACCTTCCTGAGTCATTTCCAACCCCACCCAGCAGCTTGGAGTCATTGGACCAGCTGAATGATGATAATGTTGACATTGGTGGCGACGGTCTTGATGATGGGAGCCAACAAGATGACCCCAACTCAGAGTCAAACGTCACATTGTTGCCGGGATGTGGGTTGACCCCTAATGTCATGAACGCCCCCTATTTTTCCTCTCTTTCTCCTCCCTTCTATTTCTCCTTCACTTCTTCGTTCTGCTGGCATTTGCTTTGCTGGCATTTGCTTTGCTGGCATCTGCTTTGCTGGCATTTGCCTTGCTGGCACTGTATTGCCTTGCTGGCACCCCTGGACACTAGCTATATAAACCCCGTAATACACCCTGTATTTCCTTAGCTTTGGCTTCGTCAATATACTGTCTAGTCCCCTCAGTACTTTCCTCTCTTCTCTACCACAGCCCTCTTCTCTGAAGCTTTGTTGCCTTGAGCTATATCAAGGAACATCCACAGACTTAGGTGCCTGTTACATTTTGGCTGAGAATGCGGCATTCTGACTTGTGAACCCTTACTGTCATGAACGCCCCATATTTTTCCTCTCCTTCCCTTCCTTTCCATTCTTCCTTCACTTCTTTGTCTTGCTGGCAGTTGTCTTGCTGGCAGTTGTCTTGCTGGCAGTTGCCTTGCTGGCATTGTATTGCCTCGCTGGCACCCCTGGACACTAGCTATATAAACCCTGTAGCATACCCTATATGTCCTTAGCTTTGGCTTCGTCAATATACTGTCTAGTTCCCTCAGCACTTTCCTCTCTTCTCTACCACAGTCCTCTTCTCTGAAGCCTTGTTACCTTGAGCTATATCAAGGAACACCCATTGAACTTAGACGCTGTTCTGCTCAGCAGCGGGTCGACTCAGTATCCTTTGCCTAAGGCAGGACCTGTTACAGAACAGACGCACGCCCCGGCAGTGGTGTGACATAAGCCAAAGCTACCGACCTCAGAACTAGCCACCGTGGCTAGCATCGAACTCGATCTATTACCCGACGACCAGTGGACCAAGGTATTCCGCCGCTGGCAAGACGACTTACCGACACACGTACTTGGGTGCGCTTACTGGAACTCATCACACGTTGACAGACACGGAGGCTATCGAGCTCTCCTCAACGGACGCATTTATAACCTCGATTTTATAAACCACCGGTGGCACGTCCTCGAAAAATGCGGTACCGAGTTTTTCACTAAGTCATCCCTCGCCATCCCCTGAAACAACGACGTCGGTCTTGGCTGGTGGAACCCAGAAGACGACGAGAACCCCGAGCGGTATCATCTCGACCATCCCGAAACCTTTCCCGAACCAACTGCACCAGTTCGCGTAGATTCTCCTGTTGAGGAGGATCATCCTATCGAAAGCGAAGACATACCTGCTGAAACATCAGCACCAAACGACCTCACCACCGCACTAGAAAACGTACCCATCAACGCCCCAGACTTTTGGCACCAGATTGCAGCTGCCTCAACGCCCGTCTCACCTGTATTCCCACCTCTTCTTACCGTCACAGCACCACCCGTTATCACCCCATCAGCACCCGCTATGTCCTCGGGATCCGCAGCCAACACCTCTTCGGGAGGAAAGCTCAGCGGCAACGCCCCAGCCATATTCGATGGCTCCCGCGATAAGTCGAAGAAGTTCCTTCGAGAATTCGACCTGTATCGTGGCATGAATGAGGACTCATCAGTAATCCGATCGCCTTACCAGCGCGTATTCTTAGCGCTATCCTTCATCCGTGGACCCAATGTCGACGACTGGGTTGACACCCAACTCGAGGGACTTCGAACAAAAGTTAGTGGCACGACGACGGCGGCTGCTATCCCAAAAACCGACGAGTCGTTATGGAACGACTTCGTCACCAGCTTTAAATCAGCTTACACCAACGTCACCGAAAAGCAGGATGCTTACCAGCTCCTGAAAGCGCTCCAAATGAAAGGAGCAGACCTCGACACGTATACCGCCACATTCCAGAACCTTGCCGCGAAGGCAGGATACGCCCTTGACGCCGCAGCCACAGTCGACCTCTATTCGGGAGGATTGCCGTGTGGCCTCTTATCGGCCATCTTGAAACGCGACACCGTACCTGAAACATTCGCCCAGTGGGTCGAAGCGGCCCAGAAAGAACAACGGAAGTACGCGATGCTTCGCGCTCGTGTAGGCCTCAACGATGGGGGCAAAAAGATTGGCGGAAAGACTAAGCAGGAATGGTTCCAGCTGTTCAATTCGAGTGGCAATCACGGAGGAGGACGACGTACCAACAACCAGACCATTCAGCCGACTACAACACCAGCCCGCGATCCTGATGCAATGGACGTCGATCGCGCTCGCATCGCGCTAACCGACGAAGAAATGCAACGCTGCCGCTCAGAGGGTCGTTGCTTCCGCTGTTTCGGAAAAGGCCACCTATCACGCGATTGCCCGAAACGATCGACCAGCCAGACTAGCAGTGGGGCAACAACGATCCGCCAGAACGACAACCGCCGCGGAAATACGACTTCCGCACGCATCGCCGAAGTCGAACCAACCTCAGCACCGGCAGCAGCCGCTCTTAGCACCACCAAACCAACCCTGCAAACGAAGAACGGCGACAGCTTTGTCGTCCAGGTCCGCGCCATGAAAAACGATGAGAAAGAGGCCATCCTCGACGCCCTCTTCACCGACGAGGATTTTTAGCCAGCTCGAATCCCACGGCCTGGGTTCGAGCCTTCAAAGTAGACAGCATGTATGTATGCCGACAAAATAGCCTGCAAATATCAGTCACCTTTCAATCTACTTGTGAAACGGCCGAAATCGCGCTCGTCGACAGCGGCGCAACCGAAAACTTCATTCACTCCAGAGTCGCTCAACGACTACAACTTCCTACACGACAACTTACCATGGCTCAAACAATTCGGAATGTCGATGGTACCGAAAACCGCGCAGGACGAATCGACAAATATGTTGCATTGAAAGTACGACTTGGAAATCGACAAACGATCCAACGATTTTATATTACAGATCTAGGAAACAACGATATCCTACTAGGGTATCCCTGGCTTCAGCAATTCGAACCCACAATCGACTGGAAACAAGGAGTACTCACCCCAGAACCCCTTTACCTGTCCACCCTCCTCACACCTACAGCGCGCCGATCTACCACGATCCAAGACGAAGCCCCTAATAGGGGAGACGCATTCGTGGTTCAGAACGACCCCTGTGACCCGGAAACGAAGCCGATTGACGATCGGACGCAAACAACGAGTCCTGCAACAGAAAAAGTCAACATCAGACCATATCACCATACCTAGTCGTAAGAGCCGCCGCTTTTAACGAGTGGCGGTCGCTCGTTGATGCTGTCGACCCCTGGGAAGCTGGAGATGAGCTGCATATCAGAATACCAGAAGAGGGGACAATCCGAGGCACGAATTAATAACACGACAGGAGTGTGACGCGTTACACGTGACACGGAGGTGACACGCGGACCCGAGCTAGAACGGGAGGACGAGATGAGTGAGTCAAATAGATAGTGAAGCGCAGCTGAAAGTCGGACGGATTTTCGAGAACAACAAGGTGATTGTACATTCCAGTCTGAATCCATACACTTTATACTACTAGGTTTTTTGTTTATTTGTAAATACGAGTCGTAAGTAATCACAAGCCATCAAACATGTGTGAGCGCGTCGTAAGGTAAGTATATCGTAGGGCCTCTCAATTGAGGCAAAAGGTCATAACTACTCATCATGAGATCATACGGAAACGAAGACCGAAGCCGAAACCGAACGTGGAACGAAGGAATTGAGGTTGCGAGTTAAGAGGGTATGTGGCCGTGGCCCTTGTGACGTCGGGCTCGGCGTGCTCGCGCTTGATCCGAGAACGTATCCTAACAACGACATTGATCAATACGAAGTTAAACCACACTGGTATAGTAACGGCCGAAGGCCGTAGTCCAAAAATTAGTGTTGAGGATCGCTCGCGCTGAGGCGAGACGACTCCCCCGGGCCATCGGCCCGGTGCGGTCCTGACAGGATCCCGGTGCCGGACGCTCCCCCGCAAGTCGGGCTCACAGCGCAATTCAGCACGAATATGGCCCAGCGATGGGCCATCGAGGCGAATAAAGACAAGGAAAAGATGACTGAGGATTCAATTCCCGCCGAATATCGTCACCACATCAAGGTGTTTTCCGAAGCAGAGTCTCAACGTTTCCCACCATCACGTGACTGGGACCACGCGATTGAACTCGCCCCAGACGCACCTGCCACCCTCGACTGTAAAGTGTATCCCCTGACTAAGGATGAACGAGGGGCATTACGAAAATTCCTAGACGAACACTTGGCAAAGCAATACATTCGCCCATCGCATTCTCCATATGCCAGCCCCTTTTTCTTTATTAAAAAGAAGGACGGAAAACTGCGACCTGTTCAAGACTATCGACGCTTGAACCAACATACTATTCGCAATACGTACCCCCTCCCCCTCATTAAAACCCTCACCGAAGGTCTTAGAGGCAGCCGCCTCTATACCAAGTTTGACATCAGATGGGGATACAATAACGTACGAATTAAGGAGGGTGACGAATGGAAAGCAGCCTTCAAAACGGAAGAAGGACTATTCGAACCACGCGTCATGTTCTTTGGACTGACAAATTCCCCTTCCACCTTTCAGGCTATGATGGACACGATCTTGCGTACCCAACTGAAGGCAGCGAGTCGCCGCTACGTCTTTGACTATATGGACGATATCCTCATTGCCACTCCAGACGACCTCCCTCTTCACCGCTCTATCGTCCATGAGGTGCTTGACATATTAGAACGAGAAAGCCTCTTCCTTAAACCCGAAAAGTGTACCTTTGAGGCGCGATGGGTTGAATATCTTGGCCTCATCCTCGAAGGCGACAAAATCGAAGCCGACCCTGCTAAACTCGCTGGACTTAGAGACTGGCCTCGCACTCTCAAAACAGTCAAACAAGTGCGCAGCACTCTAGGCATCTTTGGCTACCAACGACCCTTCATCCCAGGCTTTGCCAACATTGCCCGACCACTCACTAATCTCCTCAAAAAGGATTCCCCCTTTGTCTGGACGCCTGAGTGCACTGATGCTATCAATAAACTTGTTGACATTCTTACCAGCACTCTGGTCCTTTGGCAACCTAACCTGAGCGCCCCCTTCGAAGTCGAAGTTGATGCCTCCGCTTTCGCCACAGGCAGTATCCTGTACCAGCGTGATGCTAACAACAAGCTTCGACTGGTCGCTTACCACTCTAAGACGTTTAATGAGGCTGAGCGTAACTATGACATTCACGATCGTGAACTGCTCGCTGTCATCACCGCTCTCAAGGAGTGGCGACACTTCCTCCTTGGCTCCCCACACCCCGTCACTATTTATACAGATCACGCGAACCTCCAGTACTATAAACAACCTCATAAAATCAACTGACGCGTCGCCCGATACATCCCCCTGCTTGGGGAATACAATCTTAAACTTATCCACAAACCTGGCGCCACTAACCGTGCTGATGCTCTCTCTCGTCGGCCCGACCATGATGATGGTTCTACCGACAACCATGACATCACTGTCCTTCCCACGCACCTTTTTGCCCATGCTGCCCAGCTTTCCTCTCTTGAGCAGGATGTCCGCACCCTCCAACAGTCACACATCTCCACTATTCTGCGCTGGAAAGACGCTTACGAACTCTCCTTTTCTGATGCTTCCTGGTGGCATGCCGACCGCCTCGTGGTCGTGGAAGACCCCGGTCTTCGGAGGGGGGTAATTTCCCTTTATCATGACTCCCCTAGCGCCAGCCACCCAGGAATCGCTAACACACACGCCCTGGTTTCACACGACTACTGGTGGCCAGGAATGCGAAACACTATCATAGCCTACGTTAAAGGCTGCGCTGCTTGCCAGGCAAACAAAGCTATTTCCCATCGGCCACGACCCCCACCTTTTCCAATTACCACCAACCCCTCAGCACGACCGTTTGAAACAGTGACTATGGATTTTATCACCAAACTCCCCCTCTCTCATGGGTTTGACTCCATATTGACAATTACGGACCACGATTGCACCAAGGGGACACTGTTCATCCCTTGCAAAGAGTCGATCGATGGCCCCGGAGTAGCAGCACTTTATCACCGACACGTCTACCCCCACTTTGGACTACCCACTCGCGTTATCACTGACCGAGACCCCCGCTTCGCCTCTGCCTTCTCTCGGCAACTGTGCAAATCCCTGGGGATCACACAGAACATTTCAACTGCCTATCACCCACAGACAGACGGACAATCGGAGCGATCCAACCAGTGGTTGGAACAATACCTGCGCTTCTTCTGTAACGGACGACAGACAGATTGGGTAGACTGGCTCCCCTCTGCCCAGTTTGCACACAACAGCTGGCCAAATGCCACCACACGCCGCACCCCATTCGAACTTCTCATGGGACACACCCCTCGCACCCCTGGCACTCATCTAACCAACCAAGTTGCCCCATCTGTCAACGAGCGGCTCACTGCAGTTTCAGATTTACGTGCGCTAGCACAACAGGGCATCAAGGCAGCTCAGGAGATGACTACCAAAATCCCTGCTTCCTTCGTTCCCTACAAAGAAGGCGACCTCGTTTGGCTGGAGGCGAAGAACCTCACCACGTCACACCCCACCGCTAAACTGGCACCCAAACGCTATGGCCCATTCCCCATTACTAAGGTCGTTTCTCACGTCGTCTATCAGCTGGCACTTCCATCGACATGGAAGATCCATAATGTCTTCCATGCATCCCTTCTACTCCCTTACAACGAAACTACCGAACATGGCCCGAACTTCTCACGGCCAGCCCCTGACCTTATCGATGGGGAGGAAGAGTATGAGGTCGAAGAAATTCGTGATTCGCGAAGACGACGCCACCAACTCCAGTACCTCATTAAGTGGAAAGGATACCCTGCCGCAGACAACACTTGGGAAGCCCACAGCAATGTCCACACCCCCGACCTTATCCAGGCGTTCCATGACATGCATCCAGACGCCATTCGACTTGGTGACGTGGGAGTCACCTCTTAGAACAGGGGTAATGTCATGAACGCCCCATATTTTTCCTCTCCTTCCCTTCCTTTCCATTCTTCCTTCACTTCTTTGTCTTGCTGGCAGTTGTCTTGCTGGCAGTTGTCTTGCTGGCAGTTGTCTTGCTGGCAGTTGCCTTGCTGGCATTGTATTGCCTCGCTGGCACCCCTGGACACTAGCTATATAAACCCTGTAGCGTACCCTATATGTCCTTAGCTTTGGCTTCGTCAATATACTGTCTAGTTCCCTCAGCACTTTCCTCTCTTCTCTACCACAGTCCTCTTCTCTGAAGCCTTGTTACCTTGAGCTATATCAAGGAACACCCATTGAACTTAGATGCCGTTCTGCTCAGCAGCGGGTCGACTCAGTATCCTTTGCCTAAGGCAGGACCTGTTACAGAACAGACGCACGCCCCGGCAGTGGCGTGACACTTACTGTACCAGTTGTGACTATGGCGGTAAGGTAGATTAGTCACGGACTCATGGCCTTAGGCCTTTACAATGTAGTACGATAGGCAATTGCAGGTGATTGCTGACTGAGACTCTGACTTGACCCACATACTAGTAGTAGTAGTATTAGGGTTTGCTCTGTTTCTGCGATACGTTGGATGCTACTACTGTGACTCATAGCAGCACTTGTAAGCCTGCTCAACTTGTATTTAAGATGGCCTGTGAAGACCAAGATACGCCATCTTGGTCTTCTTGAATTGTCACTTGTTTCCTTTCTCCCTATCGGACAATCTTCTCAGGACTCACCTTTCCATCTCACAGTTCCTATCTATCATCAACAGATCTACAACTTGTTGGTGTGCCTCCGTGCATTCACTTAACAAGGGCACAGGCCTTCAAGCCATTGTGGCTATTCGCTAAGTTGTTACCGCTTCATCTAGCTCAAGTTGAGCTAACATTGTGACGACGTTACATTAAGACCAAGATCTCACTGTGGCCATAACAACCCAAGACCAGTGGACGAGCTTCCGTCCATATACACTAACCCGAAGGGGAGATTGAAACGTACCCACACACTTCTTAGGAGCGGCTAGTTGGAGAGAACGACAAGAAGAGACAGGATACTTCGTAGAGTTCAATGGACCTACATGGTTCTGACCAGTTGAGTTCAACTTCGACCATTTGTGCTGGACAGAAGTTATGTGGAACCCAATAGACTCTTGCTGGGACATAGTACGACCAGCTGGACCAAGGTACCACTGCAATATCGACGTGCGAGAACTCAATAGCCACACAGATTGGGGTCCCATCGACGGACAAGTAAGGGAGCACACCACCAGGGAGGCTGTAACCGACAAAAACTCCCAAAGTGAAGAACAAGGCGATGAATGACAGCCAGAACATACCGAAAGCAGTATAGGAGCAATACAAGAGCATCTCATAGAACGAGCTGAGTCTGCTCATATCACAGAACCCGAACCAATTCACGTATGCTTGCCAGCACTGATGGCAACTATCACGCAAGCAATGGAAGAAGTGGCACTGGAGGAATCACATGCAATACGAGCAGAGGCGAGGGAAATCCTCATGCCCATCAACCCAGAGACCAGAACACGGATGACCGCCGATGATGCCGCCATATTCAGAGCAATAGGGTCCGACCGAGGAGATCCTCCGTCGGGAAGACAACCCACGTTAGAACTGCCGCCCGGCATAGGGGGACCTGACGGGAACCCACCACCACCACCAGGGGGAGGAATCCCCTTTGATATATGACAAACTGAACCCCCACGAGGGCCACCTGCTGGACCACCTGGAGGAGGCGGAGGAGGTGGCGGAGGAGGTGGCGGAGGTGGCGGAGGTGGTGGGCATCACAACGAAAAATTGACCAGTGAGCCCCCTTCTATCTTTGACGGAGACAGACTCAAAGTGGACCAATTTCTGATGCAGTGGCATGTCTACTGGGGCATGAATCTGGACACCCCCATCATGTGAAATGACTATAGGAGGTGCCTCCTATTCCTATCCTACATCAAAGGGGGGGCAGTCAGCGAATGGGTTCTGTCCTTCCTGAATTGGCTCAATCAGCAAATACAACAAGGAATCAGCCCCTACACAAGAGAGCTGTGGGAGGCCGTAGCAGATGGCTTCAGCCAGTGGTTCGAAAACACGCTCGAACGAGAACAAGCCCAAGCGATATTGTGAAAAGGGTATAAAATGGTGGGAGAGGACATTGATAAGTACGTAAATGACTTCAAACAGCTCACGCGGAAGGCTCACTACCACCTCAATGAACCACAAACCATTGACCTCTTCACATCAGGGCTGCCCAAGGAGCTCTTCAAAAATGCATTTCAATTTGACGACCCAGTCACATTCAATGACTGGAAGTGAGCTGTCCTCAAAAGACAGAAAAACTATATTCACCTCAAGGCCAGGCTCAATGAGCACAAAAATACATCAATGCAGCCAAAGAAGCAGAGTGGGAACACCAGATGGACACTCCCGCAAAACCTACCACAAACTAACCCATGGGCGATGGACACATCTGCTGATCACACGCAAGTATGACTCGCAGGATCAGAAGAAATCGACTACGGAAAACCGCACTACACGTGGCCCCAGCCGCTGTTCCCACTGCGTGGAGGACCAGGTGCACAAGGGAGGGGAAGAGGCGGATCAAGAAGGGACCTAAGGAACGTCCTTTGTTATAATTGTCACACACCAGGCCACCTCTCACAAAACTGTCCACACCCACGAGCACAGGGGACATGGTTTCCCAACGCCCTGACAAGCAGTAGAATGACCAAAACCACCAGATACGCACAAGGGCCAGTATCACAATACAAACCATCCCTGCCAGGATATATGTCCCTGGCACCCAGCATAACGCCTGCACCACAAATAAATGCAGCTACAGTAAAAACTGCTGGGGAGCAAGCAAAGGAATGGCTTACGCAAGTAGCCAACAGCACAGATGAGGTAAAGGACCTCATTCTTCAAGACCTATGGGGAAAAGAGGGTTTTTGGGACGCCTGAACCCATCAGTCTGGGTGAGGGCTTTAAAATGTAATTCTGTAATAGTAACCACTCACCATCGATCTTTGCGAATTCCAGTGACTGTCCACACGAATTACAAAACGACTGAAACCCATGCTCTGGTCGACTCTGGAGCAACCAACAACTTTATCTGACCAAGTATGGCAGCCCAGGCTGGAATCCCGGTGCAATGCCTAGACACGCCTTGCAAGATATGGAACATAGACAATACAGAAAACAAAGCTGGGTTAATCACTCATTACGTTAACCTAGAGGTGAAAACATGCCAACAGATCAAAAAGATGACCTTTCTGGTTACAGACCTGGGAAACGAAGACATGGTACTGGGCTACCCACAGCTAAGCACGTTTGAACCCAGCATCAACTGGGCCAACGCTACCATACACCCCGACATGCAGCCAGTCGTGCTGGCCACCAAAGAGACACTGCTCACAACCACCACCACTAGAGCCTTAATCACGGCCGAAAAAGAAGAAATCCTTCAAGAATTGCAGGAGGAAACTTTCACATGCGCCACGACCTCTACAGAACTAGCTATACAAGCAAAGCAACAACAAACAGCTGCCACACTCCCCGCGGAATACCACGAATTCCACCAATTGTTTGATGAGCAAGCCTCTCACCAATTCCCCCCAGCCAGACCCTGGGATCATGCGATTGACTTCAAACCATCTGCGCCGGCCACCATCGACTGCAAGATCTATCCCATGACGCAAAAGGAAGAAAGCGAACTGAAAGAATTTCTAGACAAAAAACTTCAACAAGGGTATTTGCACCCATCCATATCCCCATACGCATCATCCTTTTTCTTTATCAAAAAGAAGGATGGAAAACTACACCCGGTACAGGACTACCAGGTTATCAACTCCTACACTATCCGCAACCAGTACCTGTTGCCCCTCATCCAAGACCTGATCTTGGACCTCAGCAATGCCCACATTTACACAAAGTTGGACATCTGCTGGGGGTATAACAACATACACATCTGCGATGGGGATCAGGAGAAGGTGGCTTTCAAAACGAAATTTGGTCTCTTTGAACCCACAGTCATGTTTTTCGGCCTCATGAACTCCCTGGCAACATTCCAGGCGATGATGAACCACATTTATCAGAATACCATCGCGAAGCACAACCGTTTGGGCACCACAATACATGTCTACATGGATGACATCGGAATAGCCACTCACTTCAATCATGATCTAGCTGCCCACTCTGCTGCGGTTAAGGACGTCCTGCGTGTGGCGCGGGAGCATGACCTGTACTTCAAGCTGGAGAAATGCCTATTCCACCAACCACGAATGGATTACCTGGGGGTAATCCTTGAAAGGGGGGTAACGCGCATGGACCCTGTAAAAGTTCAGGGAATCAGGGACTGGCCTATGCCAACCAAAGTCAAAGATGTACAGTCCTTCTTAGGGTTCTGCAACTTTTACCAGCTTTTCATTCACGGTTTCGCAACACACGCCAAACCTCTCAACAATCTAATGTGCAAGGACTCAGAATGGAAATGGACAAGCAAAGAAGATAAGGCATTCAACACACTCAAACAGCTAGTAACAGAAGAACCAGTACTAGCCCACCCGGTACTTCAAGACCCGTTTGAGCTGGAAGTCGATGCCTCTGGCTATGCGGTGGGAGCTGTATTGTTACAATGAAAAGCTGATGGAAAGAAACACCCGATAGGCTACTACTCTGCGACATTATCGGAAGCAGAGAGGAACTATGACATCTATGACCTGGAACTACTCACGATAGTCAAAGCCCTACACAACTGGAGACCGCTACTAGCAGGAGCCCCCCACAAGATTAAAATCTTCTCTGACCACCTCAACCTGCAGTACTGGAAAACACCACAGAAGATCAGTCGACGTGTTGCGAGAGAAGTGTTGGAGCTGTCCGAATATGACTTTGAGATCCACCACATCAAAGGAAAGAACAATGGTAGGGCGGATGCGCTGTCAAGACAGCCCGACTACGATCAAGGAGTCGCCGACAACAAACAGGTAGTCATACTACTGCCGGAAGTTTTTGTAAGGGCACTCAATACTGCGAGAACCCTTACTGTCAACCCAAACCTCCAACAACCCCAACACCAACAAGACAAAACGGTTATTAGACAATGGGTGGACCCTCACCAGCTGAAGAAGATCAACAGAGAATGGTACAAGGATGGCAGGTTCGTAATCATGGGACCCACATCCACACAACGAGTGCTGATACATGACCACCATGACCTACCAATCCATGGACACCTGGGAATCACGAGAACGCAAAGAATCATGGAACGACACTACTGGTGGCTGTGACTGTGATGGGATGTATACAAATACGTGAAGGGATGCGCTGAATGTCAACAGAATAAAGTCAACACACACCCCATCCAAGCGGCACTCCACCCTATTATGCCTGTCCTCGAAGCGACCCCGTTTCAAACCGTGGCAGTAGACTTCATCACCAAACTACCAGTGTCTAAGGGGTATGACAGCATCCTCACGGTCACTGATCACGACTGCAGTAAAGCCTCAATATTCATACTGTGTAAGGAAGAAATCACGGTGGAGGAGACAGTGACCCTGTACATGAATCACGTCTTTAAACAATTCGGGTTACCACGCAAAACCATCAGCAACTGAGACCCGCAATTCACATCAAAATTCATATGAGAAGCGTGCCGGATCCTAGGGGTCCAACAGAATGTATCAACCGCGTACCACCCACACACTGACGGACAGTCAGAGAGAACGAACCAGTGGCTAGAACAATACCTGCGCTTCTGGGTGAACGAGCGACAAGACGACTGGTGTTACGGTTGCGCGAATTGAACCCTTACTGTACTGGTTGTGACTATGGCAGTAAGGTAGATTAGTCACGGACTCGGAGTTTACAATAGGAGTTAGGCATTGGGAGATGACTCGACCCTAGTACAGGTAGTAGTAGTACTAGGATTGCGGTACTTACACGATACATTGGACGCTACATTACAGTGACTCATAGCAGCGCTTGAAAGCCTGCTCTTCTTGTATTTAAGGTAGCTGCAGAAGACCAAGATACGCCATCTTGGTCTTCTTCAATCGTCACTTCTCTGTTCTAACATTCGGAAGTCTCGCCTCTACTCAGGATAGAGTGCCGCAGTTATACTAGTGTCTTCGAACATCTAGAAGTTGCCTTCGTGCCATATGCCTTAGGGCGTGACCAGCTAAGTTGCAAAGTCGCCTTACCGAAACTCAAGTCGAGCTAACGCCGTGACGACGTTACAACTGGACTGCTTATCTACCTATAGCAGAATTGGCGCACAACAACTGGCCCCATGAGCACACCAAACAATCACCATTTCAGCTTCTGATGGGCTATGATCCACACGCTGATTGGACCGATAAGCCATCCCCTTTACCACAGGTGACTGCAAGGCTGACACTGCTCAAAGAAGCTAGAGAAACTGCCCAACGCCTCATGAAAAAGGCACAAGAAGCGTGGGTGCGCAATAGAGATATGCCCAGGTTCAAGGATGGTGACCTCGTATGGCTAGAAGGCAGGCACCTTCGAACAAATCAACCAACGGCGAAATTAGCAGCGTGATGCCACGGACCTTTTTGGGTGATACAGGTGATGTCCCCCTACAACTATCGACTGGAACTTCCCATGCAGTGGAGCATCCATCCAGTGTTCCACATTGATTTGCTCACGCCGTACAAACAAACTCCCTTCCATGGGGAAAACTTCACATGGCCGCCGCCAGAGCTGATTGATGGAGAAGAAGAATACGAGGTCGAGGCAGTTCTAGACACCCGGCACTTTGGCAGAGGGAAGCACCTTCAGTACCTCATCAAATGGAAGGGATACCCCAACTCAGAGAATCAGTGGGTCAACAAAGATGATGTCTTTGCGCTGGAAGCACTCCAACTATATCAGGAGACACAAGCGCGCAACCCACAGATTAAAATGAGTAGTGTCGCTACCGAAGAAAGTCATCCCCTTCTCCTTCATTCCACCACTACTCATATGCCTACTTCCCCATTGTTACGTTTCGACTTGTTTTGCGGTATTCTGACTCTCAATGTGAGAACCCTTACTGTACCGGTTGCGATTATGGTGGTAAGGTATATTAGTCGCGGACTTAGGTGATAGTACGATAGGAGATTGTGCACGATAGCTGACTGAGGACAGACACCACTAGTACTAGTACTAGTAGTATTAGGGTTCGAGCTACTTATGTGATATGTTGGACACTACTTTACTGTGACTCGTAGCAGCGCTTGAAAGCCTGCTTGACTTGTATTTAAGATAGTCCGTGAAGACCAAGATACGCCATCTTGGTCATCTTGAATTGTCACTTGTATCTGCCTCCTTTCTTTCTCTACCGTCTCTATCGCCTCTATTGTCTCTATTGCACCTTCAAGAGTTGGCAATGCTTGCCGGTGTACCTTTGAGTATTCACTGAGGCAAGAGCACGGACCTCCACGTCGTCGTGACTATCGCTAAGTTGTTACTGCCTATCCTAAGCTCAAGTCAAGCTAACATCGTGACGACGTTACACCCATTGTGACATGTCACACAAGCAGCGCTCCTCGACTCCCTCGCACAGGACACCAATGCCCTTTTGGCAGAGGACGATGACACCGAGGTCCCGATACTCAGCTCACCCCATGGGCACCTCTTGTGTTACGTTTCTTCTTGTATGGGCTGTATGAGTTCAACACCCTTACTGTACCGGTTGCGATTACGGCTGTAAGGTAGATTAGTCGCGGACTTACTCACGGTGATACGGTAGTGTGATAGGAGATACGATACGATAGCTGACTGATGCCCGACGCCACTAATACTGGTAGTAGTGGTACTTGGATTGAGATACTTACGCGATACGTTGGACGCTACCATACTGTGACTCATAGGCAGCGCTTGTAAGCCTGCTTGACTTGTATTTATAGTGTCTCGCAAAGACCAAGATACGCCATCTTGGTCTTCTTAAATCGTCACTTGTTTCCCTTTCTTCCTCTCTATCGCCGAAAGCCTTGTTGCCTAGTATTGGTGTGCCTTCGCGCATTCACCCAGATTTATACGTCTTGGACCTTCGCGTCTTCAAGAAGAGGGAAAGCCTTACGATTATCGCTAAGTTGTTACCGCCTTCACCGAGCTCAAGTCGAGCTAACGTCGTGGCGACGTTACATTAAGACCAAGATAACATCGTGGCCGTAACAACCAGAGACCAGTGGACGAGCTTTCGTCCGTACTCGCTCCAAAGAAGAGGAGAACGCAACGTCCCCACGCGCTTTTTACAAGCTGCTAGTTGGAGGGAAAGACAAGAAGAAACCGGATACTTCGTGGAATTCAACGGACCTAGCAGGTTCCGCTGTTACGTTCTGTCCCTGATCCTTACTGTACCGGTTGTGACTACGGCGGTAAGGTAGATTAGTCACGGACTCGGGGTTTACGAAGGAGTTAGGGGTTTACAAATGACTCGATCCTAGTACAGGCAATAGTAGTATTAGGATTGCGGTACTTACGCGATACGTTGGACGCTACATTACTGTGACTCATAGCAGCGCTTGAAAGCCTGCTCTTCTTGTATTTAAGATAGCTGCAGGAGACCAAGATACGCCATCTTGGTCTTCTTCAATCGTCACTTGTCTCTTCTCCTCCATCTCATCTCTATCATTTCATCACTCTGCTTTACGTCTCTGTCTTAGTGTCTGCGAACATCTAAGGAACTGCCTTCGTGCCATACGCCTTGAGCGTGACCAGCTGAACAGTAGTCGCCCTCATCCGAGCTCAAGTCGAGCTAACGCTGTGACGGCGTTACATTAAGACCAAGATTCACTGTGGCGACTGTCAACACCCGTGATCAGTGGACGAACTTCCGTCCCTATTATCTAGAAAGAAGAGGAGATCGCAACGTACCAACCCGATTCCTGGGAGCAGCCCGTTGGAGGGACAGGGGAGACGAAACCGGATACTTTGTAGAGTTCAACGGACCTACAAGGTTCAGACCTGTTGAGTTCAATTTCGACCATTTGTGTTGGGTGGAAGTTACGTGGAATCCCATAGACCACCGGTGGGACATCATCAGACCGGCAGGAAGACAATACCAGTGTGACATCGACGCGCGTGAACTCAACTCACGATCCGACTGGGGGCCCATTGACAGCCAGCTGCGAGAACATTCCACCGGAGAAGCCGTAAGCGAAGAAACGGAAGAAGACGAACAGAGTGAAGAAAACCAACCCGCGAGCGTCGGACCTATCGAACAATACACCATCCAACAAGCTGAGTCCTTGCATATCTCAGAACAGCCAGAAGTAATCCACATACGATCACCCGCAGCAGAAATGGCAACGACGACGATGACGGCAGAAGAAATCATGTCCATCCGAGAACAAGCGGCGCAAGAAGCAGCCGAAGCAATCAGGCAAGAATCCCAACGGAACCTCATGCCTATTAACCCCGAAACGGGACATCGCATGACCGCGGACGATGTGGCAATCTTCCGCGCCATCGGACCAGATCAAGGCGACCCCCCATCAGGAAAAGGGCCACAAAGGGGATTATCGCTTGACCCTCCGCCAGGTTGGGGGGGCCCTCCAGGAGGAGACTTCCCCAGACGGCCGGGAGGAGGGGGGGACCCTCCTGATCTCCCACATGGGGGACCCCCAGGAGGAGGAGACAACGGGGGAGGAGAACCACCGATAGGAGGAGGAGGAGGCGTGCACGGACACGAAAAACTTACAGGTGAACCTCCCACTATCTTTGATGGAGACCGCACCAAGGTGGACTCATTCCTCACCCAATGGCACGTATACTGGGGGATGAACCTCGATACCCCCATCATGCGCAACGACTACCGACGATGCCTACTCTTCCTATCCTACATCAAGGGGGTATCCGTCAGCGAATGGGTACTCTCGTATCTCAAATGGCTCAATCGGCAGATACAACGAGGAATAGACCAACACACGCGAGATCTGTGGAATGCAGTAGCAGAAGGGTTTAACCAAAGGTTCGTCAATACCCTTGAACGAGAACAGGCTCAAGCCCTGCTGAGGAAAGGCCTCAAAATGGTCGATGGAGATATCGACAAATATGTTAACGAATTTGAGGAAGCGGCCAGAAAAGCAGGCTACCGCCTCAACGACCCACAAACCATTGACCTGTTCACAAAAGGCCTTCCCAAGAAACTGTACGAGAAGACGTACGACCTGGACGAACCAGAAACCTTCGATGAATGGAAGCGGGCAACGCTTTGCCGACAGCGAAATTATATTCACATCAGGGCCAGGGTGGATGAGTACAAGGACAGTAAGCCGAAGAAAACAGGCAACGCCAACTGGAGCGTCCCACAAAATCTCGCCAACCCCTGGGCAATGGACACATCTGCGGACCGAACTAGGGCAAGACTGGCCGGGTCCGAGGAGATTGATTATGGAAAACCGCCGTACACCAATCTACCCCCATTCCCGCCAAGAGGAGGTCCAGGGACCAGAGGACACGGGAGAGGAGGAATGCGACGAGACCTAAGGACAGTCCTGTGCTACAACTGTCATGCACGGGGCCACCTCTCACGAAATTGTCCCCATCCACGACAGCTGCGACAATGGCGACCGCAGGAACCCGGACCGTCCACCGTCCGGATGACAGAAACGGACTACTACGCACAGGAAACGCCGCCCGCCCAAATACAAGCAGCTTCGACCGGCAAAACGGCGGAGGAACGGGCCAAGGAATGGCTTACAGGGGTAGCCAACGCCCCAGACGAAGTAAAGGACCTGATACTGCAGGACTTGTGGGGGAAAGAGGGTTTTCGGAGCGCCTGAACCCATCGGCCTGGGTGAGGGCTCTAAATTGTAATTCTGTAATCATGACACGCTTTCGTTCCCTTCGAATTCCAGTCTCGATTCGCACGAATTACCGAATGGCCGACATCAAAGCATTAGTTGACTCGGGAGCAACCGACAACTTCATACACCCAAACTTTGCAAAGAAATTGGGCATCGGACTTCAACTCCTGCCACAACCGCGCAAGATTTGGAATATAGACAATACAGAAAATAAAGCTGGGTCTATTACCCACTTCACCGATCTAGATGTCTACGCTAAGGGATATCATAGAACTATGCGCTTCCTCATAACCGACCTTGGCGGTGAAGATATCGTTCTAGGATACCCCTGGTTGGCCACCTACGAGCCAACCATCAGCTGGCGAGACGCAGTCATACACGAAGAAATCATGCCGGTCGTGATTAGCACACAGGACAGTCCAAGTCGTCACACCGTTATCGCAGCCGCGCTCACTAACGAAGAGAAGGAAGCAATCGTCCTCGATATGGATGAAGACGACACGTACTTGCGAGCAACTACGTCTACGGAACTGGCAATCCGTGCAAAGGTAGAGAAGGACCCCGTCGAACTGCCGGCAGTATACAGAGCCTTTGAAAAGCTCTTCAGTGAAGAAGCGTCCCAACGATTCCCTCCAGCTAGGCCTTGGGACCACGCTATAGATTTTAAACCAGACACCCCCTCCGCGATTGACTGCAAAATATACCCGTTAACGCAAGAAGAGGAGGGGAAGCTCAAGGAATTCCTAGACGAGAAGCTCCAGCAAGGGTACCTGCGACCCTCTATCTCCCCGTACGCGTCGTCATTCTTCTTCGTTAAAAAGAAAGATGGAAAGCTACGTCCGGTGCAGGACTACCGGGTTATCAATTCACACACCATACGCAATCAGTATCCACTCCCCCTAATTCAGGATCTCATCTACGACCTCAGCAACGCTCATATCTACACAAAACTCGATATTCGCTGGGGGTATAACAACATCCGTATACGGGACGGGGATCAAGAGAAGGCGGCTTTCAAAACCAAATTCGGCCTCTTTGAACCAACGGTCATGTTCTTTGGCCTTACGAACTCGCCGGCCACCTTTCAAACCATGATGAACCATATCTACCGCAACACCATTGCGAAACACGAAATGCGGGGGACAGTTATCCGAGTTTACATGGACGATATTGGAATCGCCACGCGGGAAGGCTCCACGATGGCTGACCATGTTGCCGCCGTTACTGACGTTCTCCGCGTCGCCCAGGACCACGACCTCTATTTCAAACTTGAGAAGTGCCTGTTTCACCAACCGCGGATGGATTACCTGGGGGTAATCCTTGAAAGGGGGGCAACACGCATGGACCTGGTAAAAGTTCGCGGCATCAAAGACTGGCCGACTCCGACTAAAGTCAGGGACGTACGATCATTTTTGGGTTTTTGTAACTTTTACCGACTCTTCATCCGCGGTTTCGCTACCCACGCACGCCCCTTAAACCAACTCACGCGGAAAGACGCAGAATGGAAATGGACAGAAGATGAAGACCGCGCATTCAAAACCCTCAAACGCCTTGTCACCGAAGAACCGGTGTTAGCCCATCCTAAACTACAAGATCAATTTGAGCTGGAGGTCGACGCGTCAGGATTCGCAGTAGGTGCTGTACTCTTACAAAAGAAAGATGACGGTCGCAAGCACCCGATAGGATATTACTCGGCCACGTTAAATGAAGCCGAACGTAATTATGACATCTACGACTTAGAGCTCCTAGCCATTGTCAAGGCCCTCAGACATTGGAGACCCCTACTTGCAGGATCCCCGCACAAAATCAAGATATTCTCAGACCACCTCAATTTACAATATTGGAAAACCCCGCAGAAGATCAGCCGACGGGTTGCCCGAGAAGTACTAGAACTGATGGAATACGACTTTGAGATCCATCACATCAAGGGGAAGAACAACGGAAGGGCGGACGCCTTATCCAGACGACCGGACTACGATCAAGGAGAGGGAGATAACGAAGGTGTGGTAGTCTTACCCCCCGAAGTATTCGTGCGAGCCGCTAATACCGCCTGCACGCTGGAAATACACCCGTTGCTGCAAACGCCGAGACGACGGCAAGACCCAAAAATTGTCCAGGCGTGGGTCGACGCCCACCAATTAAAGAAGATAGACGGAGAGTGGTACAAGGATGGACGACTGGTAATCACCGGACCCATGTCCACGTACAGGGCGATAATATGCGACCACCATGACCCCCCCGTCCATGGACATCCAGGTATTAGTAGGACCCAGCGGATAGTAGAGCGACACTACTGGTGGCCAAAACTTCGTCGAGACGTGTACGAATATGTCACCGGATGCGCCGACTGTCAACGAAACAAAGTCAACACAAGACCAACGCATGCGCCATTATACCCCATCACTGCGACAACGGACGCCCCCCCTTTTCACACCATAGCATTGGACTTCATTACTAAGCTACCCGCATCTCAATCCTACGATACCATCCTCACCGTAACAGATCACGACTGCAGCAAGGCGTCAATATTCGTCCCATGCAATGAAGAGATCACGGCGGAGGAGACAGCGACCTTGTACGTCCTTCACGTGTTCAAACGATTCGGGTTACCGCGTAAAATCATCAGCGATCGCGACCCCCGATTTACATCAAAGTTCACCAAAGAAGTCTGTCGGATCTTGGGCATCAAACAGAACGTATCCACGGCATATCATCCACGAACGGACGGACAATCGGAGCGGACCAATCAATGGCTGGAACAGTATCTGCGATTTTGGGCCAACGAGCGTCAAGATAACTGGGCGGCGTATCTCCCCATAGCAGAATTCGCTCACAACAACTGGCCCCATGAGCATACGAAACAATCCCCCTTTATGCTGCTTATGGGTTATAATCCAACAGCGGATTGGACGGATAAGCCATCCCCTATTCCACACGTTACCACCAGACTCACGCAGCTCAAGGAGGCACGACAACTAGCCCAGACCCTTATCAAAAAGGCTCAGGATGGTTGGGTGAAACATCGGGATACCCCGAAATATCAAATAGGTGACCAGGTGTGGTTAGAAGGAAAACACCTTCGAACCAACCAACCTACGGCCAAGCTTGCGGCGCGACGCCACGGTCCTTTTAAGATAGTCCAGGTGATGTCCCCGTACAATTACCGCCTCGAACTTCCCACACAGTGGAGCATCCACCCGGTGTTTCACATAGATCTTCTCACGCCATACAAAAACACGGCCATGCATGGTGAAAATTTCCCTCGACCGCCACCGGACCTTGTGGACGGGGAAGAAGAATACGAAGTCGAGGCCATTCTAGACTCACGCTATTTCGGTCGCCGCAAGAAGCTTCAGTATCTCATCAAATGGAAGGGGTACCCTGACTCGGAGAATCAGTGGGTCGATAAGGATGACGTCTTCGCTCCGGAAGCAGTAGAGGCGTACCAAACGGCCCGAACAGCCGCACGAGGACTTAAAAGCGAGACTATGGAGGGCCAGGGAGAGTACCACTCTCACCTCCGATCCACTTCTACGTCTATGCCCACTTCTCCCCTCAGACATGTCACCACGGCGATCCTCCTCGACCAAGTCGCACAAGACGCCGCCGCCATCATCCAAGACGACGAAGAAACCGTGGTTCCAACGGTCCAGCTCACTCCGTACACACCTGCAAACGTGCGAACGGGGCATATCACCGCTCAAGAATGGGCTGGCATCCTACAGAGGTTCCCAGACCCCACGCGCCAGCCCAGCGACGAGCAGCATGCCGTCGCTCACGTCTTCCGAGACGACAGCGGGGCCCGCGAACCCATCGCGATCATCCCCCCAGACGACGCTCTTATCGGTATTAGGGGAGTTTTCCCGACCGATCGACCTAACGAAGGACCAGGAGGAGGCGAGGACGGAGGAAGTCTGGCGGAGGACAGCTCAGGACTGGGCCAAAGAACAGTTGAGGTTAGCGCAGGAGAGATTGAGCGAGTTGCGGCAGCGCAGGCAGCAATGCCGGACCAAGCTGACCATGACGACGGAGATTACTACCCGCTCCTGCATACCGATGGAACCCCCATGTCTCGAGGACGTGTGCGACTGCCCGGCGTCGCACTACACACCCCCATTACGCGAGACGACGACCCGGCGCAGGTCCTCGCGCCTGAAGGGTTCCGGGCGAATCGACAACCCCATCACATTCACTTCCCCATCACCGGGCCAGACGGAGTAGAGTTGCAGGCGAGCCACGTACAGATTGTCGGAGGTGCGAACCCCTTTATCCTGGGAGTCATCCCGGGATCCCCTTATCTCTACGGCAAACCCCTCTACGCCGCCCCTCATCTCTCGGCTGCGAACCGCGCCTTCATCGCTCATGAGGATCTCGTTATCCTCGCCGCCGACAAACTCACCGACCGCGCGCTCAACCACATAGGGGACGAATCCCTGGTTGCGGAAGTGACGCGGTATCGCGCCGCGGCCCACGAAGAATCGCGCCTACAAGCACGCATCCGCCAGCTCCGTGGCATGGTGCTCGCTGCGCGAGAAGACAAGTTGGACTGCGTGTACCGCTTGGAGCGGGCGGACGTCTTTCGGCGCATTGAGGACGAGCAGCGTGAATGGATTGCACGGGACTTCCAGTAAGTGAGTCTGGGGTCTCACGCTAGAAAAGGGGTGATGTTACGTTCTGTCCCTGATCCTTACTGTACCGGTTGTGACTACGGCGGTAAGGTAGATTAGTCACGGACTCGGGGTTTACGAAGGAGTTAGGGGTTTACAAATGACTCGATCCTAGTACAGGCAATAGTAGTATTAGGATTGCGGTACTTACGCGATACGTTGGACGCTACATTACTGTGACTCATAGCAGCGCTTGAAAGCCTGCTCTTCTTGTATTTAAGATAGCTGCAGGAGACCAAGATACGCCATCTTGGTCTTCTTCAATCGTCACTTGTCTCTTCTCCTCCATCTCATCTCTATCATTTCATCACTCTGCTTTACGTCTCTGTCTTAGTGTCTGCGAACATCTAAGGAACTGCCTTCGTGCCATACGCCTTGAGCGTGACCAGCTGAACAGTAGTCGCCCTCATCCGAGCTCAAGTCGAGCTAATGCTGTGACGGCGTTACATCCGCCCAGTTGAGTTCAATTTCGACCACCTGTGTTGGGTGGAGGTTGCGTGGAACCCCATAGATTCCCAGTGGGACGCAATACGACCGACCGGACCTAGATACCGCTGCGACATCGACGTGCGAGAACTCAACAGCAGAACAGACTGGGGCCCTATTGACGGGCAGCTACGCGAACACTCGACCGGAGAAGTAGTGTCAGAAGAGGAAGAAGAAGGAAGCGAACGAAGTCAAGAAGAAAGCGAAGGACGAGAGCCAAATCAGACGGAGACCAGCGGAGGAGCCATACAAGATCTCCTCATCGAACGAGCTGAGTCTGCACACATCACCGAACCAGAACCTATTCACATCAGATCCCCAGCCATCATGGCCACGATAACTCGCACAATGGAAGAAGTCGCGATGGAAGAAGCGCGAATGATACAAAACGAAGCGAGAGACATAGTCATGCCCATCAACCCAGAGACGGGAGTACGTATGACGGCAGACGACGCCGCAATTTTCCGAGCAATAGGTTCAGACAGGGGAGATCCCCCATCTGAACGACGACCAGCGATGGAGCTACCTCCAGGAATAGGAGGACCGGCAGACGACCCACCACCGCCGCCAGGAGGAGGTGTCCCATTTGACTTACGAAGAACCGAACCACCAAGAGGACCGCCCCGTGCCCCACCCGGAGGCGGTGGAGGAGGCGGTGGAGGAGGCGGTGGTGGAGGCGACGGCGGAGGCGGCGCAGGGGATAGAGGACACCCCAGCGAAAAGCTAACCGGCGAGCCACCCTCCATCTTCGATGGAGACAGACTGAAAGTCGACCAGTTCCTCACACAGTGGCACGTCTATTGGGGCATGAATCTGGACGCCCCCATCATGCGCAATGACTACAGGAGGTGTCTCCTGTTCCTGTCCTATATCAAAGGCGGGGCGGTCAGCGAATGGGTCCTCTCCTTCCTGAACTGGCTCAATCGACAAATACAACGGGGAATCAGCCCCTACACCAGAGGTCTGTGGGACGCGGTAGCCGATGGCTTCAGCCAGAGGTTCGAGAATACACTTGAAAGAGAACAAGCGCAAGCCATACTACGAAAAGGGTTCAAGATGGTGGGAGAGGATATTGACAAGTACGTCAACGACTTCAAACAGTTGGCACGAAAGGCTCACTACCACCTCAACGAACCGCAAACCATCGACTTGTTCACGTCGGGACTGCCCAAGGAACTGTTCAAGAACGCGTTCCAATTTGACGAACCAACAACGTTCGATGACTGGAAGAGGGCCGTCCTCAAACGACAAAAGAACTACATTCATCTCAAAGCAAGGCTTAACGAATACAAAAGTACGACAAACCCCACGAAGAAACAGACCGGCAATGCAGGATGGGCACTCCCACAAAACCTGCCCCAAACAAATCCATGGGCCATGGACACTTCGGCCGACCGCGCCAAAGTACGACTGGCCGGGTCCGAAGACATCGACTTCAACAAGTTGCCCCACCAAGACTGGACGACGCCACCATTCCCACCACGAGGAGGTCCCGGAGTCAGGGGACGAGGAAGAGGCGGATCCAGAAGGGACCTAAGGAACGTCCTCTGTTATAACTGCCATGCCCCAGGCCACCTCTCACGAAATTGCCCGTACCCCCGACAGCAAAGACAGTGGCAAAACGCCCCGTCCAGCAGCAGGATGACAGAAACAGCCTGGCCGCCACAATGGCCGGGATCCCCGGGACCCACATCCCAATACGAACCGTCGTTGCCGGGATACGCAACACCAGCGCCCAGCGCAACGCCCGCGCCGCAAATCAAGGCGGCGAAAACAGCGGGAGAACAGGCGAAGGAGTGGCTAACACAAGTCGCCAATAGCACGGACGAGGTAAAAGACCTCATACTTCAAGATTTATGGGGAAAGGAGGGTTTTCAGGGCGCCTGAACCCGTCAGTCTGGGTGAGGGCCTTACAATGTAATTCTGTAATCGTAACAACACGCTACCGATCTCTGCGAATTCCAGTGACTGTACGAACGAATTACCAAACGACTGAAACGAACGCATTGGTGGACTCCGGAGCCACCGACAACTTCATCAAGCCAGGAATGGCGGCTCGAGCAGGAATCCCGATATGGCCCCTGGAGGTGCCACGCAAAATATGGAATATCGATAATACAGAAAACAAAGCTGGGTTAATCACTCATTACGTTAACCTAGAAGTGAAGACACGCGGACAGATTAGAAAAATGACCTTCTTGATCACCAACCTCGGCAGCGAAAGCATGGTACTGGGCTACCCATGGCTGAGCGCCTTCGAGCCCACTATCAGTTGGGCAACGGCAACCATGCATCCGGACATGCAACCAGTGGTCTTGACTACTACCGAAGAACTACTCGACGCACCCATCATACGAGCCCTAATCACTGCAGAAAAGGAGGCGATCGTCCAGGAGCTGGAAGGAGATGACACCCTCACACGGGCCACCACTTCGACAGAGCTGGCCATATCTGCAAAACAACAGCAAACGGCGGCTGTACTTCCGCCGGTATACGAAGAATTTAGCAAGCTGTTTAACGAGCAGGCCTCGCATCGATTCCCGCCGGCACGGCCCTGGGATCACGCAATCGACTTCAAACCCACCGCACCAGCAGCCATCAACTGCAAAATTTACCCCATGACGCAAAAAGAAGAAGGGGAGCTAAGGGAGTTCCTCGATGAGAAACTGAAGCAGGGTTATCTACGCCCGTCCATCTCCCCGTACGCCTCATCCTTTTTCTTCATTAAAAAGAAGGATGGAAAACTACGCCCGGTACAGGATTACCGGGTGATCAATTCACACACCATTCGCAATCAATACCCGCTGCCGCTCATTCAGGATCTCATCCTCGATCTCAGTAACGCCCACATTTACACAAAACTCGACATTCGTTGGGGGTACAATAACATCTGTATCCGCGACGGCGACCAGGAAAAAGCGGCATTCAAAACCAAATTTGGCCTCTTCGAGCCCACGGTCATGTTCTTCGGCCTCACCAACTCCCCGGCGACCTTCCAGGCGATGATGAACCACATATATCACGATACGATCGCAAAACACGAACGCCTCGGAACCACGATACGTGTCTACATGGATGACATTGGGATCGCCACTCACTTTGACCATGACCTATCAGCTCATATAGCGGCAGTGCACGATGTTCTACGCGTCGCCGCCGAGCACGACCTCTACTTCAAACTTGAGAAGTGCTTATTCCACCAGCCACGCATGGATTACCTGGGGGTAATCCTTGAAAGGGGGGTGACTCGCATGGATCCCGTAAAAGTTCAAGGCATCAAAGATTGGCCGACGCCAACAAAAGTCAAGGATGTCTGATCATTCCTCGGCTTTTGCAACTTTTATCGACTTTTCATCTGCGGCTTCGCAACCCACGCCAAACCACTAACCAAATTGACACGAAAAGATGAAGAATGGAAGTGGACCAAGGAGGAAGACGAGGCCTTCAACACCCTCAAACGCCTCGTAACGGAAGAACCGGTACTAGCACACCCGATACTTCAGGACCCGTTTGAATTGGAGGTTGACGCCTCCGGATACGCGGTGGGCGCAGTGCTATTACAACGAAAATCTGACGGAAAACGACACCCTATAGGCTATTATTCAGCCACGCTCTCAGAAGCAGAGTGAAATTACGACATTTACGACCTAGAATTACTCGCGATAGTCAAGGCACTGCGAAACTGGAGACCACTGCTCGCAGGAGCCCCACACAAAATAAAGATCTATTCGGACCACCTCAACCTACAATACTGGAAGTCGCCGCAAAAGATTAGTAGACGGGTTGCAAGGGAAGTGCTTGAACTCTCGGAATATGACTTCGAGATTCACCATATCAAGGGAAAGAACAACGGCAGAGCGGACGCACTATCAAGACGCCCCGACTACGACCAGGGAACGGAAGACAACAGTCAAGTTGTCGTCCTACCCCCCGAAGTCTTCGTAAGAACGCTCAACGTCGCACGAACCTTCGTCGCAAACCCAAATCTGCTGCAACCGCGCCATCAACAAGACAACGAAGTGATCAAAATGTGGGTAGACCCCCATCGTCTCAAGAAGATAGAAGGGGAGTGGTACAAAGATGGTCGGTTCGTGGTAACTGGACCTGCATCGACGTACCGCGTACTGATACACGACCATCACGATCCGCCAATACATGGACACCCGGGAATCGCGAGGACACAGCGACTTCTGGAGCGACACTACTGGTGGCCGCGATTGAGGAAAGACGTATACGAGTACGTGCAAGGATGTGCGGAATGTCAACGAAACAAAGTAAACACGAGGCCCATACGAGCGGCGCTACACCCTATCACGCCGGTACTGGAAGCCATGCCGTTCCAAACGGTAGCCATGGACTTCATCACTAAACTCCCCCTGTCAAAGGGGAGCGACAGCATACTGACTGTCACGGACCACGACTGTAGCAAGGCCTCCATCTTCATCCCATGTCGGGAGGAAATAACAGCAGAAGAGACCGCCGCCCTGTACGTCGCCCATGTGTTCAAACGTTTCGGATTACCGCGCAAATGCATCAGTGACCGAGACCCCCGATTCGCGTCAAAATTCACCAGGGAAGTATGCCGAATCCTGGGAATTCAACAAAACATATCCACAGCGTATCACCCACGTACCGACGGACAATCAGAACGTACCAATCAGTGGCTAGAGCAATATTTACGCTTCTGGGTGAATGAGCGGCAAGACAACTGGACCGCTTATCTGCCAATCGCGGAATTCGCGCACAACAATTGGCCACATGAACATACGAAACAGTCACCGTTCCAACTCCTGATGGGATTTAATCCGCAGGCCGATTGGACCGATAAGCCGTCCCCCCTCCCTCACGTCACCGCGCGACTAACGCAGCTAAAAGAAGCCAGAGAAGAAGCCCAACGTCTCATCAAGAAGGCCCAGGAAGCATGGGTGCGCAACAAAGATACGCCCAAGTTCAAGATAGGAGACCTCGTGTGGCTGGAAGGTAAACATCTCCGAACCAATCAACCAACGGCGAAATTGGCGGCGCGACGCCACGGACCTTTTCGAGTGACCCAGGTGATGTCCCCATACAACTATCGAGTGGAACTCCCCACGCAGTGGAGTATTCACCCAGTGTTTCACATCGATCTTCTCACACCATACAAACAAACCTCTCTTCATGGGGAAAACTTCACGCGCCCACCACCCGAATTAGTTGATGGGGAAGAGGAATACGAAGTCGAGGCCATTCTGGACTCCCGGCACTTCGGCAGGGGGAGACGCCTCCAGTATCTGGTCAAGTGGAAAGGGTATCCAGACTCGGAGAACCAGTGGGTCAACAAGGATGACATCTTTGCGCCGGAAGCACTTCGGCTCTATCAGGAAGCCCGAACCCACGGAAGAATAGTTAAAACGAGTCCAGTCTGCGCTCAGGAAAGTCATTCCTCTTCCCTTCGCTCCATTATCACTTCCATGCCCACGTCCCCTCTTCAACATGTCACACGAGCACAGCTCCTCGACTCCCTCGCAGAAGACGCCCACGCCCTCTTGGCTGAGGACGACGAAACCGAAGTCCCGAATACTCAGCTCGCCCCATGGACACCTCTTGCACCAACAGAGGGGCCTATCACCGTGCAAGAGTGGGCCCACGTCGTCACCAGATTTCCAGACCCAACCACCACTCCAGACGACGAGCAAGCCGTCGTCCACGTCTTCCGAAATGATAGCGGAGAACGAGAGCCCATCGCCGCTATCCCCCCAAGCGATGACCTCATTGGCGTTCGCGGAGTTTTCCCGAGCAACGACCAGCGTTCAAGCGCTGATGGAGTATGAGTTGGAGGGCTGGAGGAAGGTAGCGGCGGCGTGGCAGAAGGAACAACTCGACTCAGCCGCGGCCCGACTGAGGGAGATGCGAGAGCGGCAGCAGCGATGGCGGCAGCTGAGGCTGGCCATGACGACGAAGATTACTACCCGTCAGCACATTCCTTCCTACGAACGAAGCGCGACGCTGATCATCCCGGCATCACGCCATGGCTCGTCTACACCGACGGCTCCCCCATGTATCGAGGACGTGTGCGCGTGCCTGGCGCCGCCGATCACCGTCCGTTCACCACCGCCGACGACCCCGCGCATGTCATTGCGCCTGAAGGGTTCCGGGCGAACCAACGACCCCATTACATTCGATACCCCATCACCGGGCCCGACGGAGTAGAGAGGGACGCATCACACGTCCAGATCATTGGAGGAGCAGACCCCATGATACTAGGGGTCATACCGGGCTCGCCTCACGTGTACGGTAAGCCCTTTTATGCCGAACCCCACATATCCGCCGCACGCCGCCCCACGTACCCGCACGAGGACCTGGTGGTCTTCGAAGCCGACAAAATCACCGACCGGGCCCTCAACCGCATCAATGACGAGTCCCTCACGGCGGAGGTCACGCGCTTCCGCGCGGCTAGCTACGAGCTAGATCGACTCCGCGCCCGGTTAAGTCAGATCCGCGCCATGATCGAGTGTGCGCAAGACGACAGGCGCGACTCCATCTATCGACTGGAGCGCGCCACCGCACTCGAGCGCATTGCCGAAGAACAGCGCGGATGGCCGGCGAGGGACTTTCGGTGAGTCGGGGCCTCACGCTGAAAAGGGGGTGATGTTACGTTTCTTCTTGTATGGGCTGTATGAGTTCAACACCCTTACTGTACCGGTTGCGATTACGGCTGTAAGGTAGATTAGTCGCGGACTTACTCACGGTGATACGGTAGTGTGATAGGAGATACGATACGATAGCTGACTGATGCCCGACGCCACTAATACTGGTAGTAGTGGTACTTGGATTGAGATACTTACGCGATACGTTGGACGCTACCATACTGTGACTCATAGGCAGCGCTTGTAAGCCTGCTTGACTTGTATTTATAGTGTCTCGCAAAGACCAAGATACGCCATCTTGGTCTTCTTAAATCGTCACTTGTTTCCCTTTCTTCCTCTCTATCGCCGAAAGCCTTGTTGCCTAGTATTGGTGTGCCTTCGCGCATTCACCCAGATTTATACGTCTTGGACCTTCGCGTCTTCAAGAAGAGGGAAAGCCTTACGATTATCGCTAAGTTGTTACCGCCTTCACCGAGCTCAAGTCGAGCTAACGTCGTGGCAACGTTACATCTTGGACCAACAGAGGGGCCTATCACTGCGCAAGAATGGGCCCACGTCATCACCAGATTCCCAGACCCTGCAACTACCCCCAACAACGAACACGCCGTCATGCACGTCTTCCAAAACGACAGTGGCGAACGCAAACCCATCACCACTATCCCCCCAAGCGATGACCTCATCAGTGTTCGTGGAGTTTTCCCACACAACAACCAGTGTTCAAGCTCTGATGGAGTACAAGTTGGAGGGCTGGAAGAGAGTAGCAGCGGAATGGCAGAAGGAACAGATCAACTGTTGAAGCGCAGAACTAACAAGCAAAGGATAAGCTTGAACAGCTATGAGGACAAGTTAACTTCAGAGGTGAAGGGAACTCTATTACAACTGCATACCTATGAGGACAAGTTACTATAAAGAAGCAACGCCTATGAGTAAAGGTAATAAGAGAAGTAAAGAGGAATAGAACTTACACTTCAGAGGTGAAGGGAACTCTGAAGTGTAGAGGCGAAAACAGCAGTCCTTTTATACAGGACGCTTAGATAATAATGGTCTGTGCGCACTGGTGACCCAAACACAATACAGGTGGTCTGTGCGCCAGAGGGAGAAACGCCATTGGATGGCAGAGAACAATAGCTGCCTAAAGCAGACAATACCGGTATCTTAACAATAGAAAGAACAATAAGAACCATATATGGATCTAACAATAAAGATAAACAAAAGCGGTCCGTATGAGTCTGGAGTGTCCAAAAGTCCATAAGGGACAGATACCGTATATAGTATGTGGGCTGACTCAATCAGATCCCACGAGACATGTGACTTTTAACAGTCGCGTCTCAACATGAACTGGTTCACAACACCCTTGCCAAAACAGCGGAAGCAACGACCTTCTGATCAGCAGTGCTGCATTTCTTCATCGGTCAGCGCAATACGAGCGTGATCAACGTCCATTGCATCAGGACTGCGGATCGGAGTCGTGATTTGCTGATTGGACTGATTGCTGGTACGTCATCCTCCTCCTTGATTGTCATTCGAATTGAGCAGCTGATACCACTCCTGCTTAGTCTTTCTGCCGATCTTTTTGCCTCCATCGTTGAGGCCTACATGAGCACGAAGCATCGCATATTTGCGCTGCTCTTTTTGTGCTGATTCGACCCACTGGGTGAATGTCTCTGGCACAGTGTCACATTTCAAGATGGCCGATAAGAGGCCATGTGGCAGTCCTCCCGAATAGAGGTCGACTGTGGCTGCAGCATCAAGAGCATAACCTGCCTTCACGGCAAGGTTTTGAAACATGGTGGTGTACGTGTCAAGGTCAGCTCCTTTCATTTGGAGCACCTTTAGGAGCTGGTAAGCATCCTGTTTTTTGGTGACATTGGTGTAGGCTGATTTGAAGCTGGTGACGAAGTCATTCCACAGTGTTTCTTCGGTTTTTGGGATGGCAGCTACTGTAGCTGTTCCACTGACTTTGGTGCGGAGCCCCTCTAGTTGGGTGTCAACCCAGTCATCCACGTTTGGACTGCGAATGAAGGAGAGCACTAAGAACACACACTGGTAGGGTGATCGGATGACTGATGAATCCTCGTTCATTCCATGATACAGGTCGAATTCCCTCAAGAATTTCTTTGACTTATCACAGGAGCCATCAAATATGGCTAGGTGTTACGGACTGGACTTGTTTTGACTTTACTATTAGTTTCTTACTTACACTTGCGTTCGTGGGAAAGTCTTTCCTTTCTTGGCTTTCCCTTTCTTGGACTTGCTGCGCACTAGGAGCCTTAAGATTCTCTCCTAGTGCAAAGTGAGACAATGAGACACTCATTGTCCTTATAAGTCTTTATTACTACTATACTTGGGCTAAATGCACCCTTTTATGGCAGGTGTCTCACTTTTGTTAAAACTGAGACATGTCTCACTTGCCTTTTATATCCTTGTTTCTTCTCACACTTACTGCGGATAGCTGTGCACACTTTCTTCTTTTTCCCGTGCCTGCTGCAGATTGCTGTACTTTCTTCTCACGCCTGCTGCGGATTGCTGTGTTGCTTCTCATGCTTGCTGCGGATTGCGCCATTTGTTTGTTCTGCACAAACAAACCTTTTTCTATATAAGTCGTGGCCCTAGGTAGCTTGTATCCTTAGACTTGACTTCTTTACCATCACAGTATACATTGTTTTCCCATTCCCTTGGGGTAACTCTCTGCTGAACCATCGAACCTCTTGAACCCCCTTGAACTCCACTCACATCTTGAGTATTGTGTCATACTCTGAGATCCTTGTTAACCACTTAAACCTTGCCATTACCGGCTGAACCCTCACTCATTGACATAGAAAGACCAGACTTGCTCACGTCAAGCTGAACGTTCCTACTGTAACGTTACACTAGGGCGTTGCCGCTGAGCTTTCCTCCTGAAGAGGTGTTGGCTGCGGATCCTGAGGACATAGTGGGTGCTAATGGGGTGATAACAGGTGGTGCAGTGACAGCGAGGATCAGAGGGAATATGGGAGATACAGGAGCGGATGTGGCAGCGATCTGGTGCCAAAAATCCGGGGCGTCGATGGGTATGTTTTCTAGTACTGCGGTAAGCTCATCTGCTGATGTGTCATTAGGTGCTTCTGTGATGGGTGAATCTATGTGTTCAGGCGCAGTTGGTTCTGGAAGGGATTTGGGGTTATTGAAGTGATATCGTTCGGGGTTTTCATCGTCCTCTGGGTTCCACCAGCCAAGACTGACGTCGTTGTTTTGGGGGATAACTAGGGATGTCCTAGTGAAGAATTCAGTTCCGTGTTTCTCAAGAATGTGCCACCGGTGGTTTATGAATTTGAGGTTGTAAATGCGTCCATTAAGGAGAGCTTGGTAGCCTCCACGTCTGTCAGTGTGTGAGGTATTCCAGTAGGCACACCCAAGTACGTGTGTCAGTAGGTCATCGTTCCAACGACGAAAGACTTCGGTCCACTGCTTGTCAGGAAGAAGGTCTAAGTCAATGCTAGCCATGGTGGCTAGTTCTGAGGTCTGTAGCTTTGGCTTATGTCACGCCACTGTTGGGGCATGCATCGATTCTGTAACAGGTCCTGCCTAAGGCAAAGGATACTGAGTTGGTCCACTTCTGAGCAGAA
The DNA here is from genome assembly GCA_025766275.1 of Lactarius indigo. Classification (NCBI taxonomy): domain Eukaryota; kingdom Fungi; phylum Basidiomycota; class Agaricomycetes; order Russulales; family Russulaceae; genus Lactarius; species Lactarius indigo. The sequence goes on along the minus strand of JAFKAC010000048.1, from coordinate 361,443 downwards.
ACGGCACTGTAACGTCGTCATGATGTTAGCTCGACTTGAGCTAGATGAAGCGGTAACAACTTAGTGAATAGCCACAACAGCTTGAAGGCCTGTGCCCTTGTTAAGTGAATGCGTGGAGGCACACCAACAAGTTGTAGATCTGTTGATGATAGATAGGAACTGTGAGATGGAAAGGTGAGTCCTGAGAAGATTGTCCGATAGGGAGAAAGGAAACAAGTGACAATTCAAGAAGACCAAGATGGCGTATCTTGGTCTTCACAGGCCATCTTAAATACAAGTTGAGCAGGCTTACAAGCGCTGCTATGAGTCACAGTAGTAGTGTCCAACATATCGCAGAAACAGAGCAAACCCTAATACTACTACTACTAGTATGTGGGTTGAGTCAGAGTCTCAGTCAGCAATCACCCACAATTGCCTATCATACTACATTGTAAAGGCCTAAGGCCGTGAGTCTGTGACTAATCTACCTTACCGCCGTAGTCACAACCGGTACAGTAAGGGTTCACAAGTCAGAATGCCACATTCTCAGCCAAAACGTAACATCACCCTCTTCTCAGCGTGAGACACCGGCTCACCGAAAGTCCCTCGCCGGCCAGTCGTGCTGTTTGTCAGTGATGTGCTCCAGCGCTGTGGCGCGCTCTAACCAGTAGATACAGTCGCGCCTGTTGTCTTGTGCGCATTCGATCATTGTGTGGAGTTGGCTCACCCTGGCGCGAAGTTGGTCCAGCTTGTAGCTGGCCGCACAGTAGCGCGTCACCTCTGCCATGAGTGACTTGTCGTTGATGCAGTTGAGGGCACAGTCGGTTATCTTGTTGGCAGATTCGTTCCGCTGGAGGTCTGAGCGGCGGTAGCATTTGCGCGTACCATGCTTGGCCTTGGGCACTTTCCATTCAACCATGCCCGAATTTTTGGACCCGCCCCATAGGGGCTTGTATGTTTCCGGTCTTTGCATATTCTTGTGTGTTCTATGAGCTTCATTACGATATGTTTTGCAGATTCGGAAAGCTGCTTCAAGCAGCTATGATGTGTATGTATTCTACTATGACTTCATATTCTCGAAGGATCCCGCGTGTTTTCCCCTCCCATCTAAAGGATGGTTTGCAGCCTTGAATGGGAAGCAAGCACGACTTAACTTGTGATTCGGTATCGTGCCCGATGGCCTGTGCGTCTGCCCGAACTACTATACGACTCCCCAAGTGTTCTTACTCATATGCCGACTCGTTTTTTGAAAAAGTGTTTGATATTATTGTACTTGTACTTATAAAAACAGCTCAAAAAGAGCCCAACAATGTAACGAAGCCTCGTCTTGACTCGTTTACTCCCCGTCTGCCTCCAATGCGAATACTCACGCTCATACTCTCTTGACTCATTATTCTCGCGGTCACTCGCACGTGACTGCCCCCTTTACTCCGGCGTCACCCTAAACCTTACCACTTGTTGGCTTTGAAGACGACCAGGTCTTTGTGGGGGTACGTAGGGCGGAGAGTGGCCGACACATGTGGCTCTGCGTAAAAGGGCTTACTGTACATGTGCGGCGAGCCCGGTATAACTCCTAATATCAAGGGGTTGGCCCCACCTATGATTTGGACATGCGATGCATCTCTCTCTACTCCGTCAGGCCCGGTGATGGGGTATCGAATATGATGGGGTCTTCGGTTCGCCCGGAACCCTTCAGGTGCAATGACATGCGCGGGATCCTCAGCAGTGGTGAACGGACAGTGATCGGCAGCGCCAGGCACGCACACATGTCCTCGATACATGGGGGACCTGTCGGTGTAGACGAGCCAGGGTGTGATGTGGGGATTATCAGTGTTGCGTTTCGTTCGTAGGAAGGGATGTCTCACCAGGTAATAATCTTTGTCATCATGGCCAGCCTCAGCTGCCTCCATCGCTGCCACCGCTCACGCATCTCCCTCAGTCAGGCCACTGCTGAGTCGATGTTGAGACGTGACTGTTAAAAGTCACATGTCTCATGGGATCTGATTGAGTCAGCCCACATACTATATACGGTATCTGTCCCTTATGGACTTTTGGACACTCCAGACTCATACGGACTGCTTTTGTTTATCTTTATTGTTAGATCCATATATGGTTCTTATTGTTCTTTCTATTGTTAAGATACCGGTATTGTCTGCTTTAGGCAGCTATTGTTCTCTGCCATCCAATGGCGTTTCTCCCTCTGGCGCACAGACCACCTGTATTGTGTTTGGGTCACCAGTGCGCACAGACCATTATTATCTAAGCGTCCTGTATAAAAGGACTGCTGTTTTCACCTCTACACTTCAGAGTTCCCTTCACCTCTGAAGTGTAAGTTCTATTCCTCTTTACTTCTCTTATTACCTTTACTCATAGGCGTTGCTTCTTTATAGTAACTTGTCCTCATAGGTATGCAGTTGTAATAGAGTTCCCTTCACCTCTGAAGTTAACTTGTCCTCATAGCTGTTCAAGCTTATCCTTTGCTTGTTAGTTCTGCGCTTCAACAGTTCAGTCACATGTGACTCATCACGAGTCCCCATGACTCTGAATGACTTGACTCTGTATCTGCTTGCTTCCACCAATTAGTGTACAAATTAGGCTCGTAATAGTAACAGAACATGTAAGCACCAAGAAGCCCCTCAAGGCTACTTAAGCACCGTAGTATTATCCAATAAGAGCAGAATTCTCTTGCTCATTTTGCCGCGACATCAGTCTTATTTGTCACAATGTGAGCGACATCACACTTGATCAAGTGTGAGGCTTTTCAGACGAAACTCACACCTGACGGTTAGAAACAAACACAAGCGCTTATCTCTAGTCAGAACCTTAGGCCTCAAGTCGACTCTATCTTATCAAAAGGTACCTCTGAAACTATGCTCTAAGAGCACCATTATACTGACCCAGTTACTGGTCAGCCATCAAAACACACCACACCACTCGAAGACTTGCATAGCTGATTAGTTGCACAGAGATAAATCCCCGTATCTTACTTGTGATAGCACCCTACACGTCTCTATGAATCCTGACCAGCCCGATGTGACGGGGAATCCATCTGGAGACCCCACCCACTCTCCACCTGTCATGATGATGGGCCTGCCTTGAACTGACGCCTTGCAGGCTATCCATGGGATGCTGCACAATTTACATCAGCGAGTATCCATGGTAGAAACACAGGCGATGGTACTCCAGAATCATGTTAACCAACAAACCCAACCAGCCCAAGCGCCGGCTCCTACACCAGCTTCGCCTGTCTGTACAGGACCTCCTCACCTTTCATTACAGCCATACGCGGGAAAAGGAGGTGAGAACTTACAGGCCTGGCTCAATACGGCTGAAGATGTGCTGTGTGACATAAACCACCCAAAGGATCACTGGATGGTAGCAATTGCACCCTATTTTCGCAAGCAAGCTCTGGGATGGTACCAGGCAGTCTGCGCTGAGAATAACCATCAAGTGCCACATTGGGACGACTTGAAGCCCAAGCTGCTGAATCATTTTGAGCCCCCTGCATGACTGAACAAACTGCGCTCACACTTACACAGAATCATGTATCATGGGAATATGGATCAATATATCCGCCTATTCCAGGGTATTGAGATCCAGATTCCAATGTCCAAGATTGTAACGTCATCACGACGTTAGCTCGACTTGAGCTCAGTGTAGGTGGTAACAACTTAGCGGGATAGTCACGACGACACGAAGGTCTGTGCTCTTGTCTTAGTGAATGCACGGAGGCACACTGACAAGACGTATACTGGTGATGACTTTGAAAGCTAGATCAATGATTGAGACAAAGAGAGAGAAAGAGACGAGAGAAGAAGTGACGATTCAAGAAGACCAAGATGGCATTTCTTGGTCTTCACGGACTGTCTTAAATACAAGTCAAGCAGGCTTTCAAGCGCTGCTATGAGTCACAGTAAGGTAGCATCCAACATATCGCAGAAACATCGCAAACACTAATACTACTAGTACCTGTACTAGTATCGAGTCACTAAGGCACCGCTCAGTCAGCTATTGTATGCAATCGCCTATCACACTACTGCACCCCTATTGTAAAGGCCTAAGGCTGTGAGTCCGTGACTAATCTACCTTACTGCCGTAGTCACAACCGGTACAGTAAGGGTCCACATGCCGTCAAGTCACGATACCGAGTTGAAACATAACATCACCCCCTTCTTAGCATGAGACCCCAACTCACCGAAAGTCCCTCGGCTGCCAGTCATGGTGTTCGTCGGCAATACGCTCCAATGCCATGGTGCGCTCCAGTCGGTAGATGGAGTCGCCCTTATCATCCTGCACACATTCGATCATTGCGTGGAGTTGGCTTACTCTTGCACGGAGTCAGTCCAGCTTGTAGCTAGCCGCGCGGTAGCGCGTGACCTCCGTGGTGAGCGACTTGTTGTTGATATGGTTGAGGGCACAGTCGGTTATTTTGTCGGCCACGAAGATGACAAGGTCTTCATGCAGGTACATGGGGTGGAGAGCGGGCGACACATGAGGTTCAGCGTAGAAGGGCTTACCATAGACATGCGGCGAGCCCGGTATGACCCCTAGTATCAGGGGGTTGGCGCCTCCGATGATCTGGACGTGAGAAGCGTCCCTCTCTACTCCATCAGGCCCAGTGATGGGGTATCAAATGTAATGGGGTTGTTGGTTCACCCAGAACCCTTCAGGTGCAATGACATGCGCAGGGTCCTCGGCTGCAGTGAACAGACAGTGATCGGCGGTGCCAGGCATGTGCACACGTCCTTGATACATGGGGGACCCGTCGGTGTAGATGAGCCAGGGAGTGACACAGGGATTATCAGTGTCACATTTCATTCATAAGAAGGGATGTCTCACCGGGTAATAATCTTCGTTGTCATGGCCAGCCTCAGCTGCTGCCATCACTGCCATCGCTTGCACATCTCCCTCAGTTGGGCCGCTGCTGAGTCCAACTGTTCCTTCTGCCACTCTACCGCCACTCTCTTCCAACCCTCCAATTCGTACTCCAGGAGAGCTTGAACACTCGTCGTTGTGTGGGAAAATTCCGCGAACACCGATGAGGTTGTCACTTGGGGGGATGGTGGCAATGGGTTCTCACTCACCGGTGTCGTTTCTGAAGATGTGGATGACGGCGTGTTTGTCATTGGGGTATTGTGTGGGGTCAGGGAACCTGGCAATGACGTGCGCCCACTCTTGCGTGGTGATATGGCCCTCTTGCTGCCCAAGAGGTGTGTATGGGGTGATCTGGGTGTTGGGAACCTTGGTGTCATTGTCTTCTTTGAGGAGGGCATAGGCGTCGTCTGCAAGGGTGTCGAGGAGCTGTGCTTGTGTGACATGACGAAGAGGGGAAGTAGGCATAGAAAGGTGAGTGTGAATAGAGTGAAGGAAGAGGGGATGACTCTCTTCTGTCATTGTACCCCTTCTTTTAACTCTTGGATCATGGGTTTGTGTTTCTTGATATAGACGTAGTGCTTCCGGCGCAAAGATGTCATCTTTGTTCACCCACTGATTCTCCGAGTCTGGATACCCTTTCCATTTGATGAGGTACTGGAGGCACTTTCCCTTGCCAAAATGCCAAGTGTCTAGAATCGCCTCAACCTTGTACTCTTCTTCTCCATTGATCAACTCCGGTGGTGGTTGCGTGAAGTTTTCGCCATGAAGGGGAGTTTGCTTGTATGGTGTGATAGGGTGTAGCATGGCTTGGATCAGTTTCATGTTCACCTTGTTCCTTTGGCATTCTGCACATCCTTGGATGTATTTGTATATGTCTTTCCACAATTGTGGCCACCAGTAGTGTCATTCTAGGATGCGTTGCGTTCTCACAATCCCCAGGTGTCCGTGTATCAGTAGGTTGTGGTGATCGTGTATAAGTATGCATTGCGTGGACGCTGGTCCGGTGATTACGAACTTGCCATCCTTGTACCACTCTCCCTGTATCTTCTTCAGGTGGTGGGGGTCTACCCACATTTTGATGATCTTCTTGTCCTGTTGGTTGTTACGGTTCCGAGGGACCGTCCAGGCTTTCTTCAGAGCTGAGCTCAACGTTTGGGTAGAGTCGGGACTTGTTCTGCAAACAAGTCAAGATTCAGGGAGTTCTAGGCTCAACTCAAAGAGTATCGCTAGAGAGAGGGGAGAGTTCGCGGGGTTCTGAGGCAAGGCAAACTAGGTCGGATTCAAGAACTAAGAGTAGACAACCAAAAGTACTACTCAGACAGCTACTACTTATACTCTTACAGACTATTGGTTTTTGTGACTATTTTCTCAACGAGCACCATAAGGCGTGCTTATTAGCACTGTCAGTCGTGCTATTCCGAAACTCTGGAGTCATACTTGCTTGATGCTTTGCTGGCACGACGTAACGCGTGACCGATAGTCACGATGTCACGTGATTGTGACATTGGTGATGTGGTTGTAGTAGGTTTGGATTGGCAATGAGGGTTCTCGTGGTGTTGAGGGTTCTTATGAAGACTTCAGGTGGTAGGACGACTACTTCACTGTTGTCCCCCAGCCCTTGGTCATAGTCGGGTCATCATGATTGGGCATCGGCCCTCCCGTTATTCTTGCCCTTGATGTGGTGAATCTCAAAATTGTATTCAGAAAGTTTGAGGACTTCCCTTGCGACCCTTCTACTGATCTTTTGTGGTGTCTTCCAGTATTGTAGGTTGAGATGGTCGGAGTAGATTTTGATTTTGTGGGGAGCCCCCACCAATAGTGGTCTCCAGTTTCGTAGGGCCTTGACTATGGCCAGTAGCTCCAGGTCATAGATGTCATAGTTTCATTCCACTTCTGAAAGTGTGGCGGAGTAATAGCCTATGGGGTGTCGCTTTCCGTCAGACTTTTTCTGTAGTAGTACAGCCCCCACCACGTATCCCAAGGCATCAACTTCTAGTTCGAATGGGTCTTGGAGGACCGGGTGTGCCAGCACCGGTTCTTCCATTATCAGACACTTTAGTGTATTAAAAGCCTTGTCTTCTTCTTCCGTCCACCTCCATTCCGCATCCTTTCTTGTTAACTTATTGAGGGGTTTGGCGTGCGCAGCGAAGCCACGAATGAAAAGTCGGTAAAAGTTGCAGAAGCCCAAGAATGACTGTACATCCCTGACTTTTGTCGGCGTCGGCCAGTCTTTGATGCCTTGAACTTTTACAGGGTCCATGCGTGTTACCCCCCTTTCAAGGATTACCCCCAGGTAATCCATTCGCGGCTGGTGAAAGAGGCATTTCTCGAGTTTGAAGTAGAGGTCATGCTCCTCAGCGACACGCAAGACATCCCAGACTGCGGCGACATGGGCGACTAGATCATGGTCAAAGTGAGTGGCGATTCTGATATCATCCATGTAGACATGTATTGTAGTCCCTAGTCGTTCATGCTTGGCGATGGTGTCCCGGTAGATGTGGTTCATCATGGCTTGGAATGTAGCAGGGGAGTTTGTGAGTCCAAAAAACATAACAGTCAGCTCAAAAAGGCCAAATTTGGTCTTGAAGGCCGCTTTCTCCTGGTCGCCATCGTGGATGCATATGTTGTTGTAGCCCCACCTAATGTCTAGCTTGGTATAAATGTGGGCATTGCTGAGGTTGAGAATAAGGTCTTGTATTAGCGGGAGTGGGTATTGGTTGTGGATCGTATGTGAATTAATGACCTGATAGTCCTGTACTGGGCGTAGCTTTCCATCCTTCTTTTTAATAAAGAAGAAGGAGGATGCATACAGGGAAATAGACAGGCATAGATACCCTTGCTTTAACTTTTCGTCTAGGAACTCTCTCAGTTCCCCTTCTTCCTTCTGCGTCATGGGGTATATTTTGCAATCGATTGCAGCTGGCGCTGACAGTTTGAAGTCAATCCCATGGTCCCACGGTCTAGCTGGAGGGAAGCAATGCGATGCTTGCTCATCGAAGAGTTTCCAGAATTGTGCATATTCTGGCAGAAGGGTCACCGCTTGCTGTTGTTGTTGTGCCATTATGGCCAGCTCGGTGGAAGTGGTAGCATGGGAGAAGGTTTCTTCTTCTAGTTTGTTCCAGATGTCTTCCTTCTCAGTCATGATCAATGCTCTTGTTGTTGTACGGTGTTATGTTTCGATGCGAGTACTGTGTAATGCGGACTGCGGACCCTTACTGTACTGGTTGCAACTACGGCAGTAAGGTATATTAGTTGCGGACTTACCTATGGTGATACGGTAGTGTGATAGGCAATTATGACTGATAGCTGACTGAGCGGTGCCTTGGTGACTCGATACTAGTACAGGTACTAGTAGTATTAGTTTTGAGATGTTTCTGCGATACGTTGGACGCTTACTTACTGTGACTCTTAGCAGCGCTTCAAAGCCTGCTTGACTTGTATTTAAACTGTCCTGTGAAGACCAAGATACGCCATCTTGGTCTTCTTGAATCGTCACTTGTTTCTCCTATCTTTGCCTTGCCTCTCTTTCTCTATCTTCGCATCCAAGCCTCGTGTCCAACTTCGGTTGTGACAAGTACAAGACAGCAAGTCTTGCCGGTGTACCTCCGTGTATTCACTCAGGGCAAGAGCACGGACCTTCGCGTCGTCGTGTCAGGATTATCGCTAAGTTGTTACTGCCTCATTGAGCTCAAGTCGAGCTGACGTCGTGATGACGTTACATATGGCGTATTAATGTTTCATTGGTGGTGACAACCACCAGTTGCATGTTCGGGTGTATTACTGCTTGTGCCCAATTAATTGTTGGTTCAAACACACTGAGCCAAGGGTACCCCAGTACCATGTCTTCATTGCCAAGGTCCATGACCAAAAAGGTCATTTGTTTTATCTGCTGGCGCATTTTTACCTCTAGGTTAACATAATGAGTGATTAACCCAGCTTTGTTTTCTGTATTATCGATATTCCAGATTTTTCATGGTACGTCAAGTACCCGAGTTGGGATTCCTGCCTGTTCTGCCATGCTCGGTCGTATGAAGTTGTTGGTTGCCCCGGAATTGACCAGGGCGTTTATTTCAGTTGTTTTGTAATTCGAGTGAACTGTTACTGGAATTCGCAGAGATCGATGGTGTGTTGTCACAATTACAGAATTACATTTTAAGGCCCTCACCCAGACTGACAGGTTCAGGCATCCCGAAAACCCTCTTTTCCCCACAGATCTTGAAGTATGAGGTCTTTTACCTCATCCGTGCTGTTTGCTACTTGTGTGAGCCATTCCTTCGCTTGTTCTCCCACCATCTTTGCTATTGCCACGTTAATCTGCGGCATTGGTGTCATACTGGGTGCTGGTGAGGCATATCTGGGCAGGGATGGCTCATACTGTGATATGGGTCCCTGTGTATAACCTGTCATTTTGGTCATTCGGCTGCTAGATGAGGCATTTGGTTGCCACGCCCTTTGTCTTTGGGGATGGGGACAATTTCATGAGAGATGTCCTGGGGCGTCACAATTATAGCAAAGGACATTCCTTAGATCCCTTCGCGATCCTCCTCTACCCCTTCCTCAAGCTCCTGGGCCTCCCCAAGGCGGGAACGGCAGTTGTGGCCATGTGTAGGGTTGCTTTCTGTAGTCGATTTCTTCGGATCCCACAAGTCTTACTCGCACGTGGTCGGCGGACATGTCCATTGCCCAGGGGTTTGTTTGTGGTAAGTTCTGCGGGAGGGTCCATCCCACGTTTCCGCTTTGCTTCTTTGGTGGTGTCGTATTCTTGTACTCGTTGAGCCTTGCTTTAAGGTGTATATAGTTCTTTTGCTGCTTGAGGATGGCACGTTTCCAGTCGTCAAATGTGACTGGGTCGTCGAATTGGAACGCATTTTTGAACAGTTCCTTGGGTAACCCCGACGTGAAGAGGTCGATGGTTTGTGGTTCGTTAAGGTGGTAATGAGCCTTCCGCGCGAGCTGTTCGAAGTCGTTGATGTACTTGTCAATGTCTTCTCCTACCATCCTAAATCCCTTCCAGAGTATTGCCTGAGCTTGTTCTCATTCAAGCATGTTTTCGAACCGCTGGCTGAAGCCATCGGCTACAGCCTCCCATAACTCTCTGGTATAGGGACTGATTCCTCGTTGTATTTGCCAGTTGAGCCAGTTAAGGAACAACAGCACCCATTCACTGACTGCCCCCCCTTTGATGTAGGAGAGGAACAGGAGGCATCGTCGGTAGTTGTTGTGCATGATAGGGGCATCTAGGTTCATGCCCCAGTAGACATGCCACTGTGTTAGGAATTGGTCTACTTTGAGTCTATCCCTGTCAAAAATGGAAGGGGGCTCGCCGGTTAGTTTCTCATTGTGCCCTCCGCCTCTTCCACCCCCTCCGTCTCCTCCACCTCCTCTGCCTCCTGGCGGCCCTGCGGGTGGTCCTCCTGCTGGCAGTTGAGGCGGTCTGGTTCGTCATATGTCAAATGGGATTTCTCTTCCTGATGGTGGCGGCAGGTCTCCTCCCTGTCCTCCTACTCCTGGTGGTATTTCTAGTATCGGCTGTCTCCCCGATGGGGGGTCTCCTCAGTCTGACCCTATGGCTCTGAATATCGCAGCGTCGTCCGCAGTCATTTGAACACCTGTTTCCAGGTTAATTGGCAAGAGAATCTCTCTTGCTTCTTGTTGTATTGCGCGTGATTCCTCCAGCGTGACTTCTTCCATTGTCTGTGTCAGGGTAGCCATGATGGCTGGTGATCGTATGTGAATTGGTTCGGGCTCTGTGATATGGGTGGACTCAGCTCGTTCGATAAGGAGCTCCTGTATTGCCCCTTCGCTGCTTTCTGTCTGATCCGGCTGTCGCCCTTCTTCCTCCTCACTTCATCCAGTTTCGTCTGAGATTGCTTCTCCTGTGGTGTGCTCCTGTAGTTGGCCGTCGATGGGGCCCCAATCTGCTCTGCTGTTAAGTTCTTGTGCGTCAATGTCGCAATGGTATTGTGGTCCTGCTGGTTGTATTACGTCCCAGTGGGAATCTATCGGGTTCCATGTAACCTCTGTCCAGCACAAGTGGTCGAAGTTGAACTCAACTGGTCAGAACCTTGTAGGTCTGTTAAATTCGACGAAGTATCCTGTTTCTTCTTGTCTTTCTCTCCAGTTAGCCGCACCTAGGAAACATGTATGTCACACCTCTGCGGGGGCGTGCGTCGTTCTGTAACAGATCCTGCCTAAGGCAAAGGACTCTGAGTCGGATCCCCACTGAGTGGAAGGACTCCTAAGGTCTTTTGTGACAGCCCCTGTACTAAGGTAGCTGAGTCTACGACAATCCCCCTGCGCTAAGGTGGGAAAGGTCCTTCTGTAACAGCCCCTTATGCTAAGGTGACTGAGTCTGTAGCAGTGGACGAGCTCGATGGCCTAAGTCCAAAGGTCACGTGTCACTGGGCTGACCAGTAAGACAGGAAGAGGATGAGAGCGAAGTCAAGGGGAAGCCTGCACAGAGGCTGAGAGGGGAATGACCCAAAGGGGATAAGGGTCAAGGGTCAGATGTTCTGGGTCAAGGGCTTGAGTGCTGAAGGAACTGAGGCACTCAAGGAGTCAATGGGAGATACAACGCAGATAGTTGATTAAGCCAAAGCTAAGGAGCTAAGGCACACTACAGGGTTCCTTATATAGTACAGGATTGCGCCTGAGCGCATAGTGCTACTGGTTGCTATAGATAGAATAATGTGCTGGCAAGATGGTGTCAACATCGTGCAAGATGGTGTCATGCCAGCAAGGCAGGAGGAGGGTGAACAAGAATAGCACAGAAGGTGCTAGAGCAATCAGATAAGGGAAAGCATAGAAAGGTAACTACCAAGAAAGGGGATGGATCAGATAAGGACAGAAAAGGAAAGGTAGCAGGGGAGTTCATGACAATGTAGGTATGTTGCGGTCTCCTCTTCAGGTTAACGTATAGGGATGGAAATTCGTCCACTGGTCTCTTGTTGTTACGGCCACGATGGTATCTTGGTCCTAATGTAACGTCACCATGACGTTAGCTCAACTTGAGCTCGGTGTAGGCGGTAACAACTTAGCGGGATAGTCACAACGACACGAAGGTCTGTGCTCTTGTCTTAGTGAATGCGCAGAGGCACACTGACAAGATGTATACTGGTGATGACTTTGAAAGATAGATCGGCGATTGAGACAAAGAGAGAGAAAGAGATGAGAGAAGAAGTGATGATTCAAGAAGACCAAGATGGTGGTTCTTGGTCTTCATGGACTGTCTTAAATACAAGTCAAGCAGGCTTTCAAGCGCTGCTATGAGTCACAGTAAGGTAGCATCCAACATATCGCAGAAACATCGCAAACACTAATACTACTAGTACCTGTACTAGTATCGAGTCACTAAGGCACCGCTCAGTCAGCTATTGTACACAATCACCTATCGCACTACTGCACCCCTATTGTAAAGGCCTAAGGCTGTGAGTCCGTGACTAATCTACCTTACCACCGTAGTCACAACTGGTACAGTAAGGGTCCATGTGCCATTGAGTCAAGATACCAAGTCGAAATGTAACACACTTCCCCCTTGTGCCATGTCACCCAAGCGGCACTCCTTGACTCCCTCGCACAAGCAGCCAACACAGTACTGGAAGAGGACGATGCCACTGAGGTTCCCAACACTCAGCTCACCCCATACACACCTGTTGGCCAGCCAGAGGGCCGCATCACCACACAAGAGTGGGCCAACGTCCTCAGCTGGTTCCCCGATCCAGTCCAGCCAGTCGACAAGCAGCATGCTGTCACTCATGTCTTCAGAAATGACACCAGTGAGCTGGAACCCATTGCCATTATCCCCCCAAGCAACAACCTCATTGGCATTCGCAGAATTTTCCTGCGCGACAACAAGTGTTCAAGCTCTGATGGAGTATGAGTTGGAGGGCTGGAGGAAGGTAGCAGCAGCATGGCAGAAGGAACAGCTGGACTCAGCCGCAGCCCGACTGAGAGAGATGCGAGAGCGATGGAGGCTGCTGAGGCTGGCCATGATGACGACAATTACTACCTGGCAAGACACCCCTTCCTTCGAATGAAATGCAACCCTACTGATCCCTGCATCACACCATAGCTCATCTACACTGACGAGTCCCCCATGTATTGAGGATGTGTGCGTGTACCCAGAGTCACAGACCACCATCTGTTCACCGCTGCCAAAGACCCAGTGCACATCATTGCGCCTGAAGGGTTCTGGGCAAATCAATGACCCCATCACATTCCATACCCCATCACCGGCCCTGACAGCGTGACAAGAGATGCATCCCACATCCAAATCATCGGAGGAGCAGACCCCCTTATACTGGGGGTTATACTGGGCTCACCACATGTCTACAGTAAGCCCTTCTATGCCAAGCCACATGTCTCAGCTGCTCTCTGCCCAACACACCCCCACGAAGACCTCGTCATCTTCGTGGCAGACAAGATTACCAACCGCGCACTCAACCACATCAACGATGAATCCCTCACCACAGAGGTTACACGCTACTGCACAGCAAGTTTTGAGCTCGAATGGCTACACATGAGGGTGAGTCAACTTTGCGCCATGATACACTGTGCACAAGATGACAAGTGGGATTCAATCTACCACTTGGAGCATGCTACGGCCCTGGAGTGCATTGTGGATGAGCAGAGGGACTGGCCAGCCCAGGACTTTCAGTGAGCCAGGGTCTCACGCTTAAAAGGAGGGTGATGTTATGTTTTGGACTGTATTGACTCGCAAACCCTTACTGTACTGGTTGTGACTATGGCGGTAAGGTAGATTAGTCACGGACTCATGGCCTTAGGCCTTTACGCGGTGATACGGTAGTGCGATAGGTGATTGGATATGATAGCTGACTGAGACATGACTCGATACTAGTACGGGTACTAGTAGTATTAGGGTTTGAGCGACTTGTGTGATACGTTGGACACTACTTACTGTGACTCATAGCAGCGCTTGTAAGCCTGCTTGACTTGTATTTAAGATAGTTGAGGAAGACCAAGAAATGCCATCTTGGTCTTCTTGAATCATCACTTGTCCTTCTTCTCTTTCTTCTGTCTTCAGTCTATCTCTCTCTCTCTCTCTACTTCGTTTGTCAAGAATAACAAGGCTTGCTGGTGTACCTCCGAGTATTCACTAAGGCAAGGACATGGACCTTTGCATCATTGTGGCTATTCACTAAGTTGTTACCACCTCTACTGAGCTCAAGTCGGGCTGACATCATGACAACGTTACACTTTTGATTTTGGTAAGCACATAAAAATTTAATTTTTATTTGCTGATGAATATATTGGACATACCATTACTTGAATTGCAGTGAGCACACACGGCTTGACCATTGTTGATTGGCAGTGGGGAAGGCACTCGCATCTGGCAATGTGTTTTGCAGAACCTCTTGAACAACCATATACTGATCCCAATCCAAGTCACACAGTCCTTAAAGAGACATTGATAAGGCCAAGTCCTTAATTACCATCATTGGAGGACTGGCAGATCATTGTTGAAGGTTTTGGAGGGGGTGATAGAAAGGCACACTGACCTCATATTCCATGACCCCAATTCTGTATGATGCACAATTTCTCAGAATTTCCCCATTGACTTGACTACGAATGTGACTATGAATGCCACTCTTGAATATTGAGAGCCCATCCAGTGCATGGTTTGTCGGGCCCGGCATCAGCCAAAAAAAAAGATTTGTTTTCTATTTGTTGGTCCCCGCAACATGACTGTTCGGTGCAGTTGGTCGCACCTGACCACAGCAATGTTGTCATGAACTCCCTTGTTACCTTTTCCTTTGCTGCCCCTTATCTGATCAATTCCCTTTCCTGGCAGTTACCTTTCTTGAACTTATGCTTCCCTTTTATCTGATTGTTCTAGCACCTTCCGTGCTATTCTTGTTCACCCTTCTCCTGCCTTGCTGGCATGACACCATCTTGTACAATGTTGACACCACCTTGCCAGCACATTACTCTATCTATAGCAACCAGTAGCACTATGCGCTCAGGCGCAATCCTGTACTATATAAGGAACCCTGTAGTGCGCCTTAGCTCCTTAGCTTTGGCTTAATCAACTATCTGCATTGTATCTCCACTGCCTCCTTGAGTGCCTCAGTCCCTTCAGTACTCAAGCCCTTGACCCAGGACCTCTGACCCTTGACCCACATCCCCTTTGGGTCATTCCCCTCTCAGCCTCTGTGCAGGCTTTCCCTTGACTTCGCTCTCATCCTCTTCCTGTCTTACTGGTCAGCCCAGTGACACGTGACCTTTGGACTTAGGCCATCGAGCTCGTCCATTGCTAACAGACTCAGTCACCTTAACACAAGGGGCTGTTACAGAAGGGCCTTCCCACCTTGCCACAGGGGGATTGCCGCCGACTTAGCTACCTCAGCGTAGGAGCTATTACAGAAGACCTTAGGAGTCCTTCCACTCAGTGGGGATCCAACTCAGAGTCCTTTGCCTTAGGCAGGATCTGTTACAGAACGACGCACGCCCCCGCAGAGGCGTGACATAAGCCAAAGCTCCTCAGAACCTAGCCAACGCACCGGCTGGGACCCCAGAAGAAGAACCATCGATAGTGACACTTGCCAGTGCACTAGTATCACCGATATACACCCCAGAACCGCTTACCACACCCGGAAGCACCCGACAGAACCCCGACGAGACTCCAGCATGCCATCGATGCACCAGATGCAGGAGATAACCCCAGAAGAGAAGTGGAACGCCTACGAGGCACGCCGAGCAGCACGACGCCAGCTACGACGAAGAGGGGTAACAGCTACACCCTCTATTCCAGAATCCGACCCTGCTGGTATGACCCCAGTACCAGAAGCACCAGAGAAGGGCATGATGCCCCACCCCGAGATGCCCTACTCCCTCAGCATCGATCTGAGTGGTGTAGCTGCAGTGAATGAAGAACCCTGCCAGCCAGCAGAAGAAGCATGCAGCATGCCGATGATGGACGACGTACCAGAGTGGGTGGTCACAAGACACCTTGAACGACGACTTGGCACGATAGAAGTCGAAGCCCCCACCGGGGGAGACGCATTCGTGCCAGAAGAAGTCCCAAGACCGGAAAACACACCCCATTCCCCGAAAGGTGTGGTTGTAGTATCCGATGAACCCGAATGGGTAGCAAAAAGACGCCTTGCACCCACACGACGATCTGATACGACAGAAGTCGAAGCTCCCAGTGGGAGAGACACATTCGTATCAGGGAAAAACCTAGAGTCAGAAGGAGTACCGATCAATGACCCCGACTCGGAAGAACCTGAATGGGCGACCAAGAGATGCCCCGCATCCATACAACGACCCAGTATGATAGAAGCCGAAGCTCCCATTGGGAGAGACGCCTTCATACTGGAAAGGACCCTGGAACCTGGACAGACAGTGAGAGAATGGACTATGACAACCCACGCACTCCAGACCGCGATAATCGAACCAGGCAATAAAAGGAACTCACTTGGAAGCCCAGGATGGACTACCGTGTCCTATAGAAAGACGACTGGTCGTCGCACCAGTCCTGCTGACAGAGAACACAGACACGAGATGACCAGAAGTAGAAATGAACTAGAAAAAAGTCGAAGCGGACGACCTCGATGGAGAGGAAGTCCAGAGATCAGTTCCCAAGTACCCGGAATGGACACGGGAGGGAACCAAGACATCAGGAAACCTGAGGAAGACCCGATAAGTCGAAGCCCTTTTGAGGGAGACGCACGGGAATTCGCGGAAAGAAGTAGAATGCTCCTACAAACGTTGAGAAGCAATCCAGAGTTTGCTGCTCTTTCCAGAAGTGAACAGCGGTCGCTACTTGCCGAGTTGATAGAAGAGGAAGGACAAAATGATGCGGAAGGAAATGATCCGCCAGCAAAAGCCATGACCCGATCAGAGGAGGACCGGAACGAAACCCTCATGCTACTTGAAGAAGACGACAGCTGGCAGGAAGATAATAGCCTGCAAAGGAACGAGGCAGCAGACGATGAATGGAAAAGTCGAAGCCCATGCAGAAACCGTGCATGCGAAGACGCACCCATGGAACACAGTCGCAAACTCCTAGAAATACTGCGAAGAAATCCCGAGTTTGAAATACTGTCCCAAAGCAAACAACGACAAGTGTTTGCTGAGTTGCTGGAAAATGAGGAAGAATGCACATACCTTCTCACCCTAAAGGAAGAAGGGAGCTATAGCGACACAGGATGCGCCCTGACAGAAGAAAGAAATGGACCCTCTGCTAAGCGAGAGGACGACAGGCGCAAGGAAAACGATGACGCTACTGAAAAATGTGGCCAGAAAAGTCGAAGCCCACGCATAGATCGTGCGTGTGGAGATGCATCCATTAAACAGAGCCGAATACTTCTCAAAGCATTGCGGAAAAACCTCGAGTTTACAGTCCTTCCCCGAAGCGAACAAAAACTGGTGTTTGCCGAGCTATTAGAGAACGAAGAAGAGTGTGAATACCTCCTTGCCCAGTCTGGAGAAGGAGGCTGTGATAACGAGGCCTCAACAGGAGAGGACAACAATTTCCCCACTAAACAGGAAAACGACGTCCCTATCTTGCAAAGCGAGAATCTCCGTCCTGGAAAAATTAACCCAGAAACAGCTGATTACTGGGCCCAGCTAATTAAAAACCTCTCCCGAGAAGAGTCCGACGAATTTCTTGATGACCTCCTGAAGGGAACAACTAACGATCTATCAGAAAGCGAGTTCGACTAGCCTGAATGGGAAGGAGTAACCGCACGCTGGCAGATCGCCAGTGATGATTCGACGCCGGAAAGACCCCTGGATTTAGCCCAGAGCGACGATACAGAAGCACATTCAATCAAAAACTCCGAAAATAGGTTACCATCCCAAGAACCGACTTCTACACGAAACGATGTCTCGTCAACCCGCTTACCGGTGCCCTCTGTCACCCCTAGTCAGGAGCAGCTAATCAAAGGGGCAAACATAATTAACTACGAAGAAGTGAAACCTCCACACGACCTCCAACAGTGTGAGAGAAACGTGGATGAGCAGCAGAGGAAACGAAAAAAGCAATACGAGGAACGGCGACGACAGCGACGCAGGACAGCCAGAACAACATCCTGGAACACGGTTGAATACCGACGGGACATAAGAACGACTGGGAAAACAACGGAGGAAACCAAACCAATGGCAATACTGATGGCATTAATCGATCCACCGGTATCCGAAAACGAAGAAAACAACCCAGAGCGGAACCAGAACGACCACCAGAAGGTGCCGCAAGGATATGGCAACCCTGAGGCAACAAATATGACCGCCTCAGGACAAATATCAACGATCTATGCAACAGAAACGGTCAGAACCGACCACGTACCCCTTCAACATACCACGATACCAAGCATGCTCCCAGCAAGTCAGAGACCCGATACCCGGGAGCAACTAGAACAAAGGAGCGACGCCACGAACTGGAGGACGACTTCCTTGTTAAAAAGACCTGGAATGGCGACATCTGAAGGCGACGGAATGACCAGGAACAAAGAAGAGATAACTAGTAATGAAAAAACCCTGGAAAGCAAGCACCGGCCGAAAACCGATCGCCAAGAAACCCAGCAACCGCAGATGGACGATACCAGCACGCCCTGGTCCATAGATCGATCCCAGAACGCCCAAAAACCGCCAGAACAGCCAGGTACAGCCATAGAACAACCGACCGCAAGCGGTACGATATCACAGCTACACGAAGCAAGTCATACAGAGCAAGAAGGCCTACAACGCGAACCGGCCCGGATCGACCCTGTGAATCACGGTGCTCAGATACCAAGTAACTCGAGAACCAACGCATCCTGCTCACGCAGTACGACAAATACAATTGACTGTCCGCAAAACCTGCAGGTACACTCGCACTTGCATCTTTTACGCCATGAACTAGCTGCCGCACCTAGCACAGTCTGTGCCACCCCTGACACGATTCCACTGGCCCTGACTAAACCAACCTCCTGTGTTGCCGTGGAAGGCAACCATCTTGAGAAGGGGGTAATCACCTCACCCCACCTCATTTTCAACCCCTTGCCTACTCAAAACGACCTTTTGGATCGAAAATACCCTTCGACTGAGTCTTCGACACTTCAAAATCAGAATACAGAACGCTCGAAACATGCTCTTGGCTGCAGCTTGATTGAGTATGCTGAACCGACCTCCCTGGGACGACGCCCGAGTAGGGGCACTACAGAAACCTCTACATTAAGACAGCTAGTACCACTACTTGAAGGTAACCTCGAACGACCCAAAGACACCTCCACACCAGCTGAGACCTACGAGGCTCGAGAACGACCGGTTGAGATGAATGAAATGAGAATAACACCTGTCCCTGATAACCCGCCAGATCATGATCAAATCCCACTCCCCCGATGCTCTGGTCACGTCGGAGATCCTGGAATAGCATGCACAGGACATCTGACCTCCCCTTGTCCTTCTAGACACCCCGACGAAGCCCCCACAAGAAGATCGATGGCCAGCGCAACAATATGGGGGCTACGGGATACTAATAATGCTGACACGTCGACTGCCAGCACTAGCACCACCTTCGGTGACTTCTCTCTTACACCCAGTCCTCAAACGGGAGGAACGCACCTTATAACCACCTATACAGAGTGGATAAAAACAGCCTACGACGCAGAAGAAACCAGCAGCGCACTAGACATCCCTCCTCTCCATCCTCGTCTTGCCACCATGAACTACATTGCCCCCGTCTACTCTCAGACCCTCATTGGGCTAGCTGACCAGAGTCCCCTGCACTCAGCCATTGAGTGCCTTGCCACTACCGTGATCGCCATAATTGATGTGGCAATAGACCGATCTCCACCCATTCCTGCTGCCATCAATGTGTGACGTCCAGAAGAACCTGCCTTCATCAGGTGGACCACTGGAATCGTGATCAGATCCCGGATCAGAACCCCCGTCCTCTTAACTGCCCTCACCTACCTGAATAGGGTTAAGCACTATATCTGCACCAGCACCCTTAAATGGGCCGAGATACGACTGCTCCTAGGAGCCCTTGTTAGTGCTGACAAATATATGGACGACAACGCTCTCAGTAACGCGCAGTGGGCCACTGTTACCAAAAGGTTTACCAGGTGGCAGATTGGACAGATGGAACGTGAGTTCCTGAGTGTCCTCAACTGGAAACTTGGAGTATCTCAAGAAGACCTCTTGATGTGGCATGAGGCCACCATCCTCCCCCTTACCCCCATCCTTACTGCGCGACCTCTTCCCCAGCTGGCTATCAAATCACACCCCTTCAAGAAGAAGCTGGCAGCACCCCCTAAACCTCTCCACCCCCCTTTTACCATCAGACCTAACCCCATCCGACAAAAGTGGAGGAAGTCCCTGAAACTTCCTGAGAAGAAGTCTCAAATCAAATGGAGACGACACCGACGGACCAGGGTTAGTAACCCTGAGGAAGATGCCACCTTCGTGGCTTTACTCAAAATCCTGGAGGAGTCACAATCTAACCTTGCTGACCTAGCGACCCTCTGACTTGGCGACGTGGAATTCGCCCCTTAGAATGGGGGTAATGTCATGAACTCCCTTGTTACCTTTTCCTTTGCTGCCCCTTATCTGATCAATTCCCTTTCCTGGCAGTTACCTTTCTTGAACTTATGCTTCCCTTTTATCTGATTGTTCTAGCACCTTCTGTGCTATTCTTGTTCACCCTTCTCCTGCCTTGCTGGCATGACACCATCTTGTACAATGTTGACACCACCTTGCCAGCACATTACTCTATCTATAACAACCAGTAGCACTATGCGCTCAGGCGCAATCCTGTACTATATAAGGAACCCTGTAGTGCGCCTTAGCTCCTTAGCTTTGGCTTAATCAACTATCTGCATTGTATCTCCACTGCCTCCTTGAGTGCCTCAGTCCCTTCAGTACTCAAGCCCTTGACCCAGGACCTCTGACCCTTGACCCACATCCCCTTTGGGTCATTCCCCTCTCAGCCTCTGTGCAGGCTTTCCCTTGACTTCGCTCTCATCCTCTTCCTGTCTTACTGGTCAGCCCAGTGACACGTGACCTTTGGACTTAGGCCATCGAGCTCGTCCATTGCTAACAGACTCAGTCACCTTAACACAAGGGGCTGTTACAGAAGGGCCTTCCCACCTTGCCACAGGGGGATTGCCGCCGACTTAGCTACCTCAGCGTAGGAGCTATTACAGAAGACCTTAGGAGTCCTTCCACTCAGTGGGGATCCAACTCAGAGTCCTTTGCCTTAGGCAGGATCTGTTACAGAACGACGCATGCCCCCGCAGAGGCGTGACAAATGTCGCGCCTGACTGCCCTGCCAAAAATAAAAACAGGTATGGACCCATTTTTTTCATTGTCAGGCTTGACTTGATCAGCAAGGAGGTGGCTGACCATACATTATATGATAAAATTGTGCTTATGTCATTGCTAATTGCACGCTCAATTTGTTCAAGGTGTGCAGGATTTGGGGTATAAAGTGGCGCATGCAGTCACGCAGGCCTCCATGTGGTGCGAAATAGTGTGAGTGTATTGTAAGAGGCTACGAACATGTCCCTATAACATCTCTAAGGCTGCACGCCAATGCAGCGAGGTCGGGTATGCATGCAGTGGGCAACACAGAGCCCTGGTTAAGGGTAGTCAGAAGCGGTCGTGCACTCTTCCGCACCACACGAAACTTCGCAAGTGTGGCAGCCTTTGTCAGGGAAGCATCATTTTCAAGTCTCTAAGGCCGTGTGCAATCGTGGAATGCTGGGGGATGCAAATGAGGTGCCACACTGAGCCCTCTGAGACCTCATCCTCCGTCCAACCTGCACAGGCTGCTCACAAATGTCATGCTTACTCGTGTGTTTCAACAAATATACAAAAATAAATATATTTGCCCATTGTGACCGAGAGGTGCGTTCGGGGGTCTGACTAGATATTTTTATTGCTGGAGCTGACCGATTTCTCCCACTCATCAGACAGAGGTCGCGAGCGGCCATTTCCGAGGCGCGACTTTGCACCGGACGGGCTCTGAATGTGGTCGTGTTTGCCGATGACAACAATGATACCGTAATTCGGCGGTTGTAAATTTTACTGAAACCAACCGTACCTTTTCCATGGAGCATGATGCACGATCCGTTGTTGCACCATTTCTCATCCCATTGTCGTTCTCGTTCTCCAAACGTTCTCGGTCGATACCATGCTAGGTAACGAGCTCCCATTCGACACCAACCGTGAGTTCCTCTTCTTTTCGCTTGCTTCTATCACTCATCGTATGCCGTACTATATCTCTTCCAAGGGCACCTGTTGTGGTTTTTCCTCGTCACTTGCCTTCGTATTGAAGTTCCTCATTTCACCCAATCTCTTTCTCGCACCAGAGCGTGCTTGGGACCAGACCACTGTGTCGCGTGGTAAAGGTCCAGCATTATGGGCCAGTAGTTGATGTCGAGCGTGGGCAGGACTGGAGGGGGTGAGGAGCCACGTGTTCAGGTTCGTCTTCAAGAACAGTGAGTTCAGATTCAGCTTTCATTTTGTTTCGGCGGTGTATAAATACATTTTCACCCGAAAGGTCATCTTGATTCCAATGCATTTCTCTCGGTTGTTGGCCTATTTGTCACGGCCGTCGTCTTTAAGGCACTTGGTACCTCCCGATATCTCCAAAGCACGTTTTTTTTTGTTCACCTCTCTGAGCCCTACTGCCGCATATTGACTTTTCACGTGTAGTACTTCCAAACGAGGAAATGACGAAGGAGCAGATCATGGTCTCCATTGAGTGGGATTGATGACGTGAGTATCTAATATTTTTATTTTTGGTTCGGGCGACGTTTAGGTCAACTAACATTGAATTCTCATCAGTATTCGGTTTTTCTGCTGCACTTTTGGAGGCGCTTCCCTCTGTCGAATTAATCTTCTCGGCGTCTAACAAGGTCGGAACCGCGATGTGGACCCAAGACAAGCATATGACACGACATTCACCAGATGAATCAGTGCTAACAGTGAGTCGACTCGGCCGCCTTAGATCTCGAGAAGAGGAAGCATTGATTTTCGGAGAGAAGAGTCCTCGATTTTCAAGGATTTTAGACGCACATGTTCTGTTCGCCCCTTCTCGGCCATACGACAGATGAGGGCACTGAGGACTGGCGCTCTTTTTTTGTTTTTGACTTTGGTTGCGAGTTAAGCTAACATTTTACCTAGACTGAGTCCCGTCTACCAACCTGCCCCGACGCGGATGGATGCTCCCAACGCAACGCACAAGGTTCACCCGCTCTCTAACAAGCAGTCAGCGGCTTCCACGTCGAATAAACTGTCCGCTTCCGCCCGGTTACAGCCGTCTTCAACCCGAATCATACCTACGGTGGGGACCAGCACATCCGTAACCACATTACCAGCCACTGCCCGCTCTACCGCTCCCAAAGAGCTATTTTCATACCCATATTCCCGCCTCTCCGAAAGTCATCCACCCACAAGAACCCGGCTTGCAAATTCCTCGGTTACTTCGCAACTAGAGCAACCAGAGCAACCAAACCACTCGTTCAAAGACCTTCGTCTTGGCTAGACTGACTAGCCGCTGACCCGGGAGGAGGCTACATGAACGCCGAACCCTCCCTATCTCGTTTATTACGGTACATTACCGCTAGCCCCAAGGCCTTAAATCTCGTAACCGATCCACCTCAGCTGTTTTTCACTTTCAGTCTGACCCTCACTGTACCGCTCTACGCTGGACCCTCGAATGCCTGTATGTACGTACACGCGACCAGCTTGTGTCTGTTCGAGATATAAGCGGATTCAAAGAAAAAAAAAAGTGGTAGACTTAAGGTTCTTGAAGGACTTCATGGCCAATGCAGAGTGCACGCCGATTTTTGTAGCGAGAGAAATATAGCGATCAATCCATTACAGGTCCGATATGGGTCCGATAACTTCCGCTTTCGATTTGGGCCCTTTTCAGGCGCAGCGCGTCTCGGACGCCCCAGCCTAAGGGATGCGACATCCAATATTCATGCCAGTGCCACGTCCCCTCTTTTTCACTGTGAGAGGACATTCGTTCCTCGTGACTTTCGTGATATTTGAAGACTCCCACCTCGACCTAGAAATCACGAGGCGACAATTGCAACCTGACTGGATCCTTTACTGGTTGGAAATAACGGATTAGTTCACTAGTGGCACGAAAGACATGAAAGACGCGATTGTCCGGAGCTTTGTTGCTCGTTGCCAACCTTTCCCGTCATGTTTCCAATTTTCTGGTAACGCTTGGCGCCTACTAGTCATGTGCATAATTTGCGCCCTTTCTCGTTTACGGCGTGGCGCTTATGGTGGCGAGAACAAGGTTGCCGTTAGTAAAGGGTCTTCTATTGTTGCATTCACTCTCCCTCTCTCTCAACGAAATGTCCATATCTGTTTTTGATTCCAAGATCTTGCTCTCAGTTGTTGAGCACGTGTTTCTCCCCCCCAAGCTTCCCCAACAAGCCCCGACAGAGAAAGCTGAACGCGAGACCAATGTGGCATTGTGCTACATCCTCGAAGGAGCTGCTCGAATTTTCTCCAAGGACCTCTCACCTCATCAGCAATCGCTATGGGCGCGGATGGTAAAAATGATGGAATCTATCCACCAGATTGCGAGGACCCAAGTGGTACTAGAGGCGGAACTTGCAAATGCCTTATCAGATCTTGCTGTCGGAGGTGAGCCCGGGTTGCCACCCACGGCGTGTTGTACCTTCGTTTACCTTCACTTTCAGATGTTTTCGTTATGCATATCCGAGCTCAGAATGCCGCTGTCATCGTTCGCATACTCATTGATCATGTTCAGTTCGAGATCTTCGAAGTCTCCCCACCAGCCAGCAACATTATGTCGACCAACGGGAAGCTTCTTTGCTCCTATCCCGGTCCCTCTATCCAGATCTCCTCCGATATATTTTCGAAAAAATGTTTTCTTCAAGAACTCGCTTCCTTTCTCATCCAAATGGATGTTGATATGTTGGATTCCACCGCGACCGCAGCCAAGGCCGGGTCCACCGTACGCGAAGTTCGCGAGAGTGCTCACCCAAGATATATATCCGAACTATTAGTGGGGATTCTAAGAGGATTTGGTCAGCCGGCCTCTGTGAATCGTATCACGAAGCGGATAGGAGATGAAGTTCTTTGGAAAGACGCTTACAAGCCATGGCGCCGATCGCCGCTCTGGCTCGTTGTTAGGGTGGCACTTCAAACTTCCCTAGACCGCGACATGTACAAAACCTTTATTCTCTTTTTTCATGCACACCTCCTCCAAATCTGCGTCCAAAGGGGTATTCCAAGCGAAACTCTGCACTTAATGAGGGTCAAGATGGCGCGACGTCTCTCAAAGCTGGGTCCCACTGTTTCGAAAGATGTCTATCAAGCTGTGTACGGCGCAGCGAACGAGACGGAGACTCTTCTTCAGAACCGGTGGTCGAGTTTTCAGGAGAGCCAGTCTGTTTCTCCGATGTGGCACCCCGAGAAACTGGACTACTAACGAGATACCGCAATTACTCTCAATAATTCGCGTTCTTACCTCATAAATGCACTGTACCCGACATCGCACAGCTACGCGCAGGAGCAATTTTATCCTTCTCATCCACTACGTCTTGTTGGCACAGTCGACTTCAGTCATTTTTCAGATGGCCGACTCACAGCGGCCGTTGCAATAGACAAGCGCACTGCTCTCGCGGACTTCGAATTGTCCGTTGAGAGACACCTGGATTCCTGGGTCAGTTCGCATCAACTCGACAACAATGCTCCGGATGTGATTGCGTCCTGCGTCGAGCAGTATTACTTCAGCGCGAGGGGTATCTACAATGCCTATCCCGAGGATAACTCGGTTATGATTTTGACCATCACGGATCTTTGGATGGCTTTGGATAAGCTGACGACCCAACAGTGTCCTCTCCTATCATCTTATTCACCGGAAATTCCCCAGGATTTCCTTCATCCCCTACTCCTTCATCGGTCCGGTTCCCTGCGACGTGCCATGCTCATTGAAGAGTATATTTCACAGCGGCATCAAGGCGCTTCCTGTGCGACGTCCATATTCTCGGACACGGCTACCGAATCGTCCTTCGCCGTACAATACTTCCGTAATTCTCCGGAGCTGCAAGAACTTTATGACGATATCGGTCGATATGCTAGGCAACAATGGGAGGAAAAGCGTGCCGAACTTGATGACCTGAACGAGAAGTGGGAGCTGCTTACGGATGCAGCCTCAATGATGGATCACGATTACACCGAGGATTATGAAGGAAACCTAGTCCATGGTCGTTGCGAAAAGTGTCGAATGAACTACGAGGCTAGGATGCTGAAGATTGATGTCTTCGAATGGCCACTACCACAGGCGATGACGAAGGCACAATCAGTAATATTCGAGCTTGCTCCACCACGTGCGTTTTCCGCGTGGCGCGAGATGACCTACAAGATTCTCTGTGACATCGGGATGCCCAACGCTTCTGACAACTCCGACCAACCAAAGCTCTTCTTAGATACCTTCTCTGGTCTAAGAGATTGGGCAGTGCGTCACACATACCACCGAATCACAATTGGGTCCACCACAAAATCTTTCGATCAAACACACTACAAGGTGGTCCAGATTCCTGCCGACGATTCTGATGTTTTACTCAACAATGGGCTGTCTTTCAAATTGTATGATCGTAAGAGCGGATCATGGGCAGCACGGGCCTTTCATGGATCTACCATTGCCAACCTCTGCACCCCCCCTGTTCCTGTGTCGTCACCGTACGGCAAAATCCATTCCTTTGTCTGTGGAACGCGCCACACTTCTAATGTGGTGATCGCCTCTCAGACTGACTGCCCCTCGGAGCTGAGCGCTCATGAGTACTTGGCATTTTCTGGGTTGCGCAGCGGGCCACGTTTGCAATGGTTGAACATAGCAAGGGAGCTGTCATCACCCTCTCTCTCATTTCGCCGCGAGGAGGTACATACGCTGATCACTCAAGCGGCTTGGCATCTTGGCCCTTTATTGGACGGTGAACGTGAATGGCACACCGACCTTGACATTCCCAGCTTTGGACGGACACTTCTGCATGAACTTAAGAATCTTCTCGGAAGGATAGAAGCCAACTGGCTAGAGGAAGTCACTATCAGGACTATTGGTACGTTGAACTTCGATCTTTGCTACATGTCGACTTTAGTTTAACGATTCGTAGCTCTTATTACCAGTCGCCTCCTATCTTCTACTAGTGATCCAGATATTCGTCAAAGAGCGTATGCATTGCTTCAGAGGGCACGGAGCGTAGCGCATAAGTGGATTAACGAGCTTGATTCAAAGCTAGATGTAACTGAAGACGAAATGTCGCGCACGAACTTGCGTCGACGACTCTGCACATTGGCTGCAACGTGTTTCTCTACCTATGACGTTTGCCCGGAACATGTCCCTTGGACACTTGCTCGCGACGACGACATTGCCATAGCTGTGCATTGCGCAGCGATCGTGCATAACAACACCCCATCGATTTTCGAAGGCGATCATTCTCGTTATCTCATTCGGCTTCTCAACCGACACCACCGCCTCCTTCATTTTCTCGAACCGTTT
This sequence comes from Lactarius indigo, assembly GCA_025766275.1. Taxonomy (NCBI): domain Eukaryota; kingdom Fungi; phylum Basidiomycota; class Agaricomycetes; order Russulales; family Russulaceae; genus Lactarius; species Lactarius indigo. The sequence goes on along the minus strand of JAFKAC010000048.1, from coordinate 334,094 downwards.
CTCCACGAATGCTTAGAATCTAAGCCATCAGGGTTCGATCACGGCTTCGCGAATTTATGGTCCGGATTCCGCCGGCATGTCTCTTCGAATTGGCATGTACTTCCCAGTCCTAACTCACGGTGGATCTCCTGTACCATGGAAGGTGGACAGAAGCTCCACTATAATTTGTTGACCGGGAAATTACTGATTGGTGCAAAACCCCTTGGAAGACTGCCACAAGAGATCATCGAACACCCAACGTACAAAAGTGTCCTTGGAGCGGTGAGTGTATTGTTATTCTGATCCACGCCTACTCACGCATGTTCACGTGCTCCTTGCAGAGGGTTCTCGATGTAGTTCCTGCTGACACCCCCCAAATGGAATTTATGACTCGAACAAATGTATTTGGGTATCAGGTGGGTTATTGTTGTCGCCGGTGTTGCGCAGGGGTTAACGCAAGTTGAAGGTACTCTTTTCGCTACGCGGTGGAAATTTGACACTACAGGCTCGGCGACATACCATACGACCTGTGCAAGGACCTGTGTTCAAGCCTGTGGTTAAAAAAAAAAAAACAAAAAAAACACCTCTCTGGGCTCAGCAACCCAAGCGGCAACCGCCGGTTGTTGCTTGGACGGAACCTCCCCAACTCTCAGACTTCCAGCTGGTTCCACGCACAGTATTCGATGGCGACTTCCCGAAGGCTTTCATTGATAAATATGTACACTGGCTTGACCTTCGCACCGGAGAAGTTGAATTCCGCCCTGTTGAATCTTCTTGGACCCCAAGTGCGTCCAATTGGCGACTCACTGTCCATAGAAACGATACCCGGTCCTTGTTCCGCAAGATTCCTGGAGATGGCGTTGTCCCAATAGATCTGATAGATATTCGTTCCCCCACATTTGAAACGATATCTCGCCAATTTTCTGCACTCGAATCCCCGAAGCATATTATCGTCACGCGCACGAGTCACCTAGTAGAGGCTACCCTCAGTCGATTAGGTCTCACATTCTTCATCAACCGGGACTTAGAATTAGAATGTCTAAGCATACCGGGCTACGTCATCGATGAACTTCAGTCCTGTGGCACCATGTTCGGGCTCAGAAATCGACTCATCTTGCGCCCAAGCAACGAGTCTTCGGAGGTGCCTCGGAGGGTCATTATTCCACAGGCAGATATAGAGTTTGGCTTGGATGGCGACTTTCCCAATGTTTCCATAAAAACGGGAACTGCGCGCCGTATCCACTGGCACGAGTACACTATCGACACCGATCTAGGACGACTCACCGGAAACGTGAGCCTGCGCAGCAAGCTATACCAATGTTATCTGCACGCACTTACGAGCCATTGCCTCCCCGATCCGTTACTCGGGCACACTGGAACCGAAGAATCCCTTCACATGCTGCAAAGTGCCACTTTTCTGTCGTTTCAAAGACTAAGCAACGACGATGCAAGGCTATTGCGCCTGATAGGCAACTTAACACCAAGCAGAGTATATTATCCGCCCCACTTACGCTCTATGGTCACGGTGGAATGGAACGACCTTCCTGTCCTTTCACAGCACCACAACTTTCATACAGCTGTAGTTTCTATTCTCGATCACGGAAATGCAATGGAGGCACTCTATGACGGACCCGTCGACTTCAATATTCGTCCTCAAGACTCGTCATTGCTGAACCGCGCCATCTCTCGTAACATGGCGTACTACCCATATGACTTGCAAGGCTCACGACATTCGTCCTTTTCAGTTCCGGAGGACATCGCCTACAAGTCAAGGGACGTGGCTGATCATGTCCGCTCTGAAGCCACTGCCTACCAGACGTCGTGGTCTGTATGGAACGGCAAGCTCTGTCTTTCCCGGAATCTGTGGGACGAAATGCAATCTTGGGGATCACTTGGAACAGCAGAGACGACGCCCTCTCTGCGATATAGTCGATACTGGCTTACTTTCAACGCCGAGAGGGATTGGCTCAGTATATACGACATTTGTCAGGAAGCGTTAAACTGCGATCCTCAAGACTCCAAGATCAAGTTGGCGTTCAGCCTTTCCGCAGCTAGCTTCAGCGGGACTGATCACGCGGATATCATTTCTCTCATTGCAATTTTTGCGACGGACACAAGATTCCGTGGTCTAAAACGCCCCTCACCGCCTTACTATGACCTTTCAGACGGCACGTATCTGGACCATGCACGATTAGTAAATTCGGTGTCTCAGTTTGCCCTTCCCCTGGAGCTAACCCCTGCGCAAACTATGGAGGTCCGGGCAATCACCGATAAAAATGCTACGAAGGAGCGAAGACGAGAATACAACAGTTCGATTAGCAAAATGGTGTCAGAGGCTGCGGAGACAATAGTTGAACTGTGGCCCAAGATATGGTGCGATGTTCCGTCCCAGTGGTTCGACACTCAACGTTGCAAGGCTTTCGTTGATAGTTACCTACGATCGGTATCCCGAAACATCGACCTGAGGGACCATATACACCGCATCCAGGCAATCATAGACCACTACGAGATCATCACCATTCCCCCCAACACTCCATACCGGTTTTCCCTTCGGTTCAGTGCGGGATCATCCAAAGCGATATCTCTGAGTCCTTCGCTTCGAGAAGTGTTGATGTCTCGGGCCAACTTCGCACCGTCACCGATTTGCGAACAGGTAGATTTCGCCGTATCCCCCATCGTCATGATGGGGACTGAGGATAAGTCGCCGTCAAGCAGGGAAGATAGCCTTAGCTGCCTTATTCATGAGCTCCGACAATCCCGGAAGTCATTGCTACAGCACTACGGCGAAGACCTGAGCAAGAGTCATAGCGACTTTCTGGAAAAAGCTGGTCCTCTCCCTGTACATCACATCATTCCCCCACAGGAGGATTTACTCCGATATCGCAACTCGTGCTCTAAAAGGAAGGATACAATGTTTTCTGAAATTTCAGAGGCCCTAGCGCCATCTCAGAAACAGGAAATTGTCGCCAGCATCTCAGGTCTTTGGCCTCGGATAACGCCGCGATCTATCCTACGAGAGTTGTCCAGGGATCGCGTCCACTGGCTCACTGACCAATGGAAGCTTGCTATCACCCGCTATGCAATAGCCTTCCTCAAATACCAGCAATCTCAGCGTCTGCTTGAGCTTTCGTCGAGGCGCCGGGATGAAGAACTTCTCCGGGAAGTGGAAACCGTTTGCGAGGATGTAGCTGCGGCTTGTTCTCCTGATTGGCTTCTGATACAGGTCGGTAAATTTACCTGTGAAGTTTACAACCACTAACAGGAAGCATTGTTAGATCAACGCGAACTTTTTGGCACGTCCGCTGCAACTGGCAATCGCACGCGAGATGATATCTCCCACATGTCAGCAAAGTGCATCATTTCAGCTCAACATGGGAGAGGGAAAGTCGTCCGTGATTGTACCCTTCGTTGCCGCGACCCTAGCTGATGGTTCCAACCTTGTGAGAGTCGTGACTCTCAAACCGCTCTCAAACCAAATGTTCCAACTGCTACTCAGCAAACTTTCTGATCTTGCTGACCGACGTATTTTCTATGTTCCGTTCTCACGGAATCGAGAAATGAGCACTTCCATGGTCCAAAGCATCAGTTCTCTTTACAGACGATGCGCGGTCGAGGGCGGTGTTCTTGTCGTCCAACCCGAACACTTACTCTCGCAGAAACTGATGTGCATTGATACTCTCTTAACACTCCACGACGACCGCAAGAAACGCTCCATTGCCAAGGAATTCAAAGCTCTACAGGATTGGATGGCTGGAGTATCACGCGACGTACTTGACGAGAGTGACGAGATCCTGCATGTTCGATATCAGCTAGTCTACACCGTGGGCGAGCAAATGCCGGTCGAAGACCACCCAAATCGATGGTCCACGACGCAACAGGTCTTCGGTAGATTACGGGTACACGCCGCGCAGTTGCACGTCCGTTTTCCACAGATGTTCGAGCTCGATCAGACTCAGAATGGCTTTCCGACGATGCGAATCCTCAATCAAGAGGTCTCTCGACAGATCTCTTCGCTCATTGCCGACGATGCTCTTGGAGGCGCACTATCCACCCTTTCACTTGCCGTTCTCTCGCCTCTGATTCGAGCTGCCACTCGCCGCTTCATAACCAAGAAGAAAGTTTCTGTCGAAGATCATCAGTTGATCAGATCGCACTGCTCCGGAACGACCTTATGGAGCGGGATACTTCTACTCCGTGGGCTCCTGGTTGACGGAGAAGGAATCCTCGGCTACGTGCTGAAAGCACGCCGATGGAGAGTGGACTACGGACTCGATCCAGGTAGGACGTTACTAGCTGTCCCGTATCGGGCAAAGGTAAGCCACCCACTAGTCTTTCCAAGGAATACGACTCAAAGTAAAGATAGGACGTTCCAAGCTTGAGAGCAGAGTTCGGTCACCCGGACGTGGCCATTGCGCTGACTTGCCTCAGTTATTACTATGGTGGTTTAACAAAGCTGCAAGTACTTCAGTGCTTCGATTTGCTCACCAAGCTCGACAATCCAGACATGGAATACGATCAGTGGGTCGAGTTCGGGGAGGGCGTCCCCACATCACTGCGACAGGTCAATGGGGTAAATACAAAAGACGACACGCAAGTCGACGAATATCTCGTTCCGCTATTCTCGAGGAATACAAGAGTCATCGATTTCTATCTGTCTCATGTAGTCTTTCCCCGAGCGGCCAAGGAGTTTCCATCTAAGCTTTCCACGTCGGCCTGGGACCTGGTAGAAGACAAGACAAATGTAACAACAGGTTTCAGCGGCACGAACGATAATCGGTTTCTCCTGCCGACATCAATAACTCAAGAGGATCCCGTCTCACAGCTGAGCACCAATGCGCTTGTCTTGCATTACCTTCTCCAACCAGAAAACGATCACTACGAATGTACCGAAGGTATCAAGGGCGAACGCGAATCTGCAGAGGCTTTCCTGCGGCGACTTACCAGACACGAACCCGAGGTTCGAGTATTATTGGATGTTGGAGCACAAATGCTGGAGCTGCAAAACATGGAATTGGTGCGACACTGGCTCTCCCTTATGCCCCATATCTCAGCAGCCATCTATTTCAACGAATCGGATCACCTCACCGTGCTCACCCAGGACGGAACGATCGAACCGCTGATCTCATCTCCATTCAATCGACAGCTTGACAAGTGCATTGTATATCTTGATGACGTACATACACGAGGGACAGATCTGAAACTTCCTCGAGAAACGCGCGCAGCAGTCACGCTCGGGCCGAAGGTCACCAAAGATAGGCTGCTACAAGGTGAGCTTTTACAAAAACGAGAGGGAATAAGCTAAGCGGATGTAGGATGTATGCGGATGCGGCAGCTAGGGAAGGGGCAGTCGGTAGTGTTCTTCGCTCCCGGAGAAGTCGACCGTCGCATTCGAGGACTTATCCCAGGAGGTCAAGAGTCCGATAAAGGTGTATGCGTGACCGACATCCTCCGTTGGGCCATGCATGAGACTTGCTGGGATATTGGGCACTATCTCCCGCACTGGGCGCAGCAAGGAGTTGACCATCACAGGCGGTTTTCTGCATACAAGCAGTACAATTCAACTGGAAACCTGGATGTTTTGAAGAATTCCTGGGTACAACGCGAGTCACGGACTTTAGAAGAAATGTACGAGCCCACCTCGAACGCACAGGTCGTTGGGTTGAGCCCAGAAATAAACGGCATCCCATCTCTACGTGAACGGCTGGAACTTCTTGGAATAACTCGATCGATTGATGTTAGAATGGCGGAAGAGCAAGAGCGGGAGGTCAGTCATGAAGTTGAGCGAGAACGTCAAGCAGAGCGCCCCCCAAAGGTGTATCCTGCGAAGCATATCACCCACTACGACCTTCGCGACTTCATTCATACTGGATCGCTCCCTATGTCTTCCAGGTACATCATTCCGCTGTTCTCTCAAACCGGGGTCGACAAGGCCCTGGACTCGACGGAAGAATGGCTCCCGTCTCCACTTGCGACCAAAGATTTTGCTATCACCACCCGGTGCTCCGGTGTCGCCCACTTGTCAGACTACCTCCGCCCCGTCAATTGGGTTTTATCGAGCGGATCTGGGAATGATAGTACCGCTATCGTCATTAGCTCACATGAGGCAAACGAACTACTCCCTATCATTCGCAAGAGTGGAAAGGTCCAACTCCACATTTACGCGCCACGAGTCACCACCTCTATGCGGTCCTTCTCCGACCTCGCTTTCTACACCATCCCGGAATCTCCGGCGAGGGAATGGACCGCCCCCGCACACCTCCAAATCAAGCTGAATCTCTTTGCGGGTCAACTCTACTTTGACAGCAGGGAGCAGTACCAACGCGTTTGTGCGTTACTTGCGCTACACATGGCACATCCAGGTGCGAAGCATGTTGAGGTTGACGGGTTTGTGCCTCCGGCGTATCGTACGGGCGAAAAGTCGCCGTTTTCGGTCAGTGTGATGTCTATTTTCAAGGAGTTGACGGGGTTACGAAGGAAGGGAATGGGATTCGGTGGGACGGACCTGGGTCGCGTTTTAGATGCTCGTCCCTTGAGCAGTGAGTTTGAGTCGTGGATCAAAAAAGAATGAGGCCCGGGAATGTCGCAAATGCAGGTTGACTTGGAGCTATCCGAGGGCGTAGTGAACGTACTCTAGGATGTATGAGCGTCATTTGATCAGAGTTGTTAAAATCACGAGATACAATACCATTGTATGGACGCTAAGGGGTTCGAAGGCGGACATTCTAGATGGATGAAGAAGGGGTAGAGGAAGCGAGAGTTGTCCTTCGAGTGGCTATGACCAGGCCTGACGGGCTTGGCCTCTGCAATCACTCTGCGTTATGGGGGAAAAGTGGCGACCGGGCGCTCAGTGCTGTATATTCAGCAGAAAAAAGGGATTTAAATGCAAAGAAAACTGTAGCCACTGAGCTAAGGTAGAGAGGGAAAGATCAAAAAAAAAAAAAAGGACCGCGTAGCCGAGATGATCGAGGGTTCGAAAATGAGTGGCTCCGGCGGGAGTACTACAGCGCCAACATACTAGAAGGATCTACTGATATATGCCGTCCCCTGATATTAGGACTGTAGAGCAGCCCACTTGTCACTGCAACCATAACTTACAGTATAAGAGCTCGGTCATCGTCATCGTTTGACTCCGCATCCAGATTCCAGAAACTCTTTCTGATGTAATCACATTTGCCTTGAGCTTGAACGTCGTCGTACTCCACTCCAGTACTCGCTAGGCCGACCACAGAAGCACTCCTACCGTAATACTATTCATAGAAGCAATAAAAACACCCACTTCGCTGACCCCAGTGTTCAATTCTATCGATGGGCTCACCCAGGTGTGTCTATCACTGGTGCCTTCCTTATTGGCTGGGAATGTTAATCTTCAAACAGACCCACGATCAATATTCTTCCGGACAATGTCTTGGTAGAAATTTTTAGCATTTGTCGAATAGACGAAGTTGGCCATTCTATTTGGAGACATCACCCATGGTAATGGCACAGACTGACGCACGTGTGTCGAACGTGGAGACACATCATGCTTGCGTCTGCATACCATCTCCGTCTGGAACTTCTCTGCACCCACGGGACACCTGTCAAGAAAGATCTAGGTTATCTTCCGGCCTTTCCTTTATTCATTTCCTTTCTCGATTCTCATTTCCAGGATGGCGATAGAGATAATCTCTTTGCGGCACTGGATCACCGCGACCGGGTACGAGTCGTTGGAGTTAATGCTCATTGTTGGAAGCGCTAGCCATGGCGATGCAGGAGCCATTTCCGGCATTATCACAGCTCTCACTAGAATCGGAAAGATTTGCGACCGTGCCTGCCCTTCCCGATACTTTCCTGGGTAGATCCGCCCCACGTTTACAGTCGATCTGCATATCTCGCATTCCCTTCCCAACAGGGCCGACTCTCCTTATGTCCGCCCCAGACCTTGTCGATGTAGAGCTTCGCAATATACCTCCGACCGGTTACTTTCCACCAGAGGCGATGGCCGCAAGTTTGGCCGTGTTGGCCAGGCTCAAATAAGAAGGGATATCTTATCATGATCGAATGCGCCTGCCTCCCATTACACGAGCTACCCTTCTCGTTCTCACCAACTTTTTCTTCAATGGTCTTTTCGAGTATTTCGAGGATCCCGTAGCGCAGATCGAGGCCCCTCAGCTCAACTGCTTCCGAATAGAGTACCTGAACCAGTATGGAGTCACCGATTTTCGAATCCCCCAACTTTGCAAGTTCATTGATCGTTCAGAAAAACTCAAGTCATCCCGGTTTGTCCGCGCGGACCTATTCATCGAACCCTCTACCGTCGTCATCGAACTTGTTCATACGGGTCGGTCGTGGTTTCATCTTTCCATCCAGGAAGAAGCGATAGGTCAGGTGGTTAGCCAAATTTCTGCTATACTCTCTAACGTAGACCGTCTCTTCATCAGTTCGTGTTTCGATGAGACAGTAGGCAACGGTATCATGGCCGGAAGTCTTCCACCCATTCACCTACGTGAGGCGCTGAGTGTAGACGACAGGCTTTCACGGCGCGCCGTTCCTCCTGCACTCAACAATGTCACCGAGAGGGCCGCCGAAGTGTTGCCAGCCCTCGAGTTGCTTTACTTGGAGAACCAACCGGTTACCGGTGACACCTGTGAAAAATTTCGTCGCTGCTCGCCAGAACACGGGTCTCCCTGTAACCGTCATCAGTGAGAGAAAGGAGTTCCAGGAAAGACTCAGCCTGTTGATGTCTGCGAATAGCCGCACTCATTGACTACCCTCTTCCAACTCGACATTTCTTTATCATAACAAGTAGGAGACGACAAACACGTTTTCTAAATACCCTAGTCTATACTTGTACCAATTTAGCTATATATGGACTTGCCGTTTTGGGTCAACGTCCGGTCCTCCGGTCCTGAACTTCGCCGTAGGGTCACTGAATCAAGCTCGGCCGAGTAAACGCAGTCGGACCTAAGTTACGACCGTCACCGGCAAGTCACCGGTAAAATGGGGTACATCGCGAAGATAGTGAGCGACAATGTGGTCGGGTCAACAAAGAAAATTGGTAATGTTACCAATTGGCGCTTCCCTTCCGTTTCTCTGCCCACTCTCAAGGACGGCCCTCCTTGGGACCCCGCTATATAGTTAATTAACCGACTGTGGGAAGACCCCTTTCTCGTTTTGATTTGCTTATACAGTACTAGCTCGTGGCTCTAGTAAATGGCTGCCAGGTGCTGGCCCACTTGTTACGCACAAACTCAAAATTTCCAACGGTTGACACGACCCCCGGAGCGGACTCGGAAGATCGTCGACCACCTGCCAACTTGAAACGTTACGAGTGCTATGCTCCTGATGGGATCATTCCCTTTGACTAACCGTCACCACCTTCCTATTTGTGCCAGCTCCATGACAGACGCCTTTATCAGTAGCACTGCGAGCCGGGTAGTAATCGATCGCTCTCACTTTCTCTGCTTCCTTTGCTGTCGATTATTATTCTCTCTGTCTTGACTTTTTTGCCATGCCCGCATTAATCCCTATGCACAACACCCTTGGGGCGTTGTTCATTGGCACCGTCCTTTCGTCTATGTGCGTCTCACTGTTTGTAATACACGATCTCAGGATCTGATCGAGGCCTGATCGGACCTGATTAACCATCTAGTGTCTATGGTGTTACCTGGTTGCAAGTCTATTCCTACTATGATAGTCACTGCTCAAGGGATCGATGGCCTTTAAAGTCCTTTGTGAGGGCCCCCATGTGCTATGTCGCATGCTCGAGATCTTAATGAAACCTTTGCAGGTCGCCTTTTTGATGTATACATTTTCGAAAGCTTCGCGATCCGATACACCATAATGACGTCATCTTCGACTAGGCTCATGGACACGGTCAACCTAGTTTTCTGTATTTATACGACTTATCAATTTGGCGTCACAAATTTTGGGGATTATCGTCATATCGCATCAGACCCATGGTAAGCCACTCTAGATGTACTGTGCTGGTTGAGGTTCTTATGGGCCTTCTAGGGGTCAATCTGTACGTCTGCTGTAACACACATCAGCAAGACTGAAAGTCACTAGCAGAACTAGAGCTTGTCCCGCTAGTCCCGCTAGTGCTCTACTTTCGACCTAGGGCACGGCATGTCTGCTGATGCTAGTTAGCTATGCCTAGATCTAGTTCCCATAATTGGTACCTAGATACATTCCTAGGTATATTAAATACGCCTAGACCTAGTTGCTGTCCCCAGATCTAGATTTTCTGGCCGCTACTAGTTCCTGTCCCAAAATCTAGTTACACCGTCTAGCAATTGTTTATCCCTAGCTCTAGAGCCACTGACTAGCACTAGTAATTCTAGTATGGGTAGTTTAATGGCCCGGAATATAATACAGGTTGTTCGACAAATGGCACTGCAGGAAAAGCACTGTATATTTACGAGAAAAGCGGTACTATCGACACATGATGTTTGGTTGCTACCTCCCCCTATTCCTGCCATTCACATACACCACATCACAATGTCTATCCGTGAACACGGGAAAGCCGCGCACCACCATACGACACATAGTAGACAGAAGAACGGACAACGATAAAGTGATATAAAGATGTGTGCAAAACGTGCACTTTGCGTGCCGGAAATACATATCGTCTAAGCATATTCCCGACCCGTGTCCGCAACCAAGTCTATCTGTCTCAGTACCCCATGAGTATGTAGGTACGTTGGGTTGGCAACTTATGGACTCACCAATCTATTTCGATCTCGGCATGCTGGCTCACTGCTTCGGCCTCAACACCTCCACAATCCTCTCCATTTTCTTCGTCATGGTCATGGTCAACCCCTTGCAAATAACGAGAGGCGTTGTCATGTATCTCTGCCCAGTTAGAATCCTTGAGCCGTTCGGCCGACTTCACAAGCGCGCGTGCCCTCCTGCCCCAGAGACTGTCCTTGAAGCCGTGGCCCGAAGTACGGGTGGCCCCTCTTCCGCTATTGACGTTGTTATTGACCTTCGATATATCTTCGCCCGTCTTGAAGAGAGTGAGAGCGCGTTCAACCTAGTAGAGTGTAAGGTTCCGGGCCAGGGAAGTAAAGCGGTAAAGAAATGCGGCATACCGCAACTGTTGCAAGGGCAAGCCCACCTATCTGAGGGCCGTACCTCCCACCCTCAGGTGATATCTTTCGAAGGTGCTTTGCATACACCTTTGAGATCAAGTCCGAGCAGAATGCACCTCGCCCATTCTACAAGACCTTCAATTCAGGACAGATCCCGGTTATCTGAGGGAGTGAAACTCACTGTTTCATCCGGGTACTTGTACACGAAACGCAAGTTCATCAGTGCATCTGAGACGTACTCTGCACGATCCTCTGCCGAGGCGAATTCGGTAAAGTCACCCTGCCAGAGATCGGTAACTGCGTGGTGTCCAGCTTTTCCCATGTCGCTGCGCCAGTTGTTGAGAACGCTATCACACTAGAAAATGGCTTAATTGACAGGGTGAGTCCTTGAATTGACGTACCACATTCAGTAAAATCTCACGATTGCGAGAGCCTTGATCGAATACGATGGAGGGGAATATGTGCTTCCAGAGATGCACAATCTCACCTTCCATTTGGCAATTTGCGCCAAACGGATCTTCTTGAGTTCCCGCCCAGCCGAGCAACGAAGGAATGAAAACTCTCCGCCAGATATGAAGGTCCCTGCCGCCGCGAGGAAAGGGCAAGTCCGCAAGCGAGTACCTTTGCTTACGTGGACGCTTCCGGTCCCTGTCCTCCGACGGGGGGCTTGGGGCCGCACGTCCGGTGCTCATCATGGCGGCAACTCGTTTCAGGTTTACCCTTGTCTTGTATTGTTATTATGGGCTAGTGAAACTTAATGACTCTGACTCACTTCTTCCGTGGTCTGTGCTTGATGTGAACCACTGCTTCCCACCACTCGCGAACTTGTTGCGTTCTTACCGGCCTTGGCGCGTTCTTCGAGGGCTTCATCGGGCTCATCATCGTGGGAATCTCCTTGGACGAAGCCATCGTGGCTTACACTGCGCTTGGCATTGGCATTTCTCGAGGCACGACTCCCTCCAGTACGAGAGGCTGGAAAGTTCTTTGAATTTAGGTCTACCGGCAGAATGCGAACAACTGCTTACATCGCTTCACCTTCACTTTCCAATCGGCATTGAATCCCCCCACAAGGACAGCATTGCACCGTTTGAGGCCTTTATGAGGCTCCTCTTTTTTCTTGTTCGATGAGGCGACTTGAGCGCGGCTTGGAGGGATAGTGCGTGCAGCACTGACGTCAGACCTCAGCGATTCGAGCCTCTCTTTTTGTGGGTCCGGACGACTACTGAGCCTCACTTTCTGCAGATCCAGATGACTATCGTGATGGGGGCAGAGACTGCTCGGTGGGTAGCCTACCTCGGCCTTTTTTCTTGCCGCGTATCCACTGGCACTGGCACTTAGTGCAGCGTCGTTGGTCATCTCAATATCTTCCATTTCTTCACCTCCACTCTCAAACCCTGGGTCGTCCTGGGACTCTGGCTGGAACTCGTCCGATCCGTCCCCAGAGATGGACAAGTTCAAGTCGCAGACCGTTGACGCTATCGGGCTGCTCACAACATCGTCGTCCATTGTGTCCCCCAGGTCAGCAGGGGTAGCATCGCTAGTCGCATCAGATGGTAGCAGAGTAGGGACCAATTATGACTTGGACTTACCCTGATTCGTCTTCGGTTTCGTATCCCATGGGCGTGGCTGAACGTCTGGGTGTGACCGAACGTCTGGGTGTGGCTGAACCCCTGGGCGTGGCTGGACCTCTAGGTGTGGCCGAACCTCTGGGCGTGGCTGAAGCTCTGGGCGACCCTCTTCTTGGGATCCTCAAAGTCAACACCTCTGATGACTTGGAACGACGACCAAGATCTGGCCTGATTGAATGCTCCTGGAGATATACTTCCTCTTGTTCTATTGAATCTTCCACGGTTGCGATCTCTGCGATGGCTTCACGGTGCCTTGCCTCGGCTTGCTTTTTGGTGGTAATTGCCATTTCCTTCGCTCGAGCCTTATCGTCTTCTACTTGCTTTTTGGAACGTTTTTGTGGTCTTTTGTCCGGTAGACCAGGGTGTGCGTCTGCATTAGATGGGCGTGTAATGACAGGCATATCGGATGACACTTGGGCTCGGAGAGAGAACGAGAGAAGTGGGAAAGAGGGCACGAAAAGGAGGTCTGTCTGTCCTTAGTATCTATTATCGATTCTCATTTCATAGGTTTTTTTTTTTTTTTCATATCCCAGTGAAACGCAAGGTTGTTACCACCCACGCATTAGGTCCACTGGAATTACCGTGCCGCAAATTCAGTTTTAGCTATTTGTTTCATCCGCGTGTCGTACACCGTTTCACAGGAAGCGCTGCTTCTGGCCTGAGCCAGTAGTACGACATTTACTTCGATTTCCCTGAAACACCGGCATTGTGTCTCCAGGGAACTTGAAGAGACTCGGGCACAATCGGTTGTGCGGTGCACATTTAATCAAAGTATTTCGCTTGAACACTCAGGCTTACGCAGGTCCCGACAACACGGACTTAGCTGGACATCGCACTTGCACAATCACCGTGCACCGGCCTGTGCACATAACAGTATTGCTAGATCTCTATTCTAGAACGCGATCTCATTTGCGTGGTGGTCTATATACTTGTTAACGTAATATGCTTTGAAACTATCTAGTGAATACGTGTAATGAAAGTCCTTTGGAATCTCCCTATTTCCGTAGACTGGAATGAGGTGGGCTGCCCTCAGAAGGGAGTCCAGGTGCACAACAGTCCTGTCTCGCTTTCCACGCGTGATATCAGGGCGCACCACCCAAAGCCCCGTCACTCGGTCGTTTCCCACCTTCGTGAACCACTCAACGAGTGCACAGGGATAGTATACACCTTCGTAAGCAATAGAAAAAAACAGCTGTATTCGTACGACAGTCATCCCCAACATCCCCGGCTTGGCGTCATCCTCGACGATGAAGGCGCAGTCACGATGTGGCTCACGTCCTCGCCATGATGGAGTTGAACGGATACGTTCACGCCGCATGCCCCATGTACCACAGGGGTCGCTCGGAGAGTAAAATGTGGCGACCGCCGAGTGGAAGACCGATACCTTGCAGTTTAATGGAGGTATCTCATCTGGTGTGACACCTAGCTGAAGGGAAATACATTTTCGAGTCATGTAATGTAGGTCGGGCTCCTCTATGTGATAAGAAAGTTCTTCTATGTCCTTCGGATAGTCGGGGGCTTCCTGGAGTCAGATAGAGGCCATACATTCGAAGCGTTTGACATACCTGGAGTCCGGGCCAATACAACGTGTGTCACGTTTCTTCTTGTATGGGCTGTATGAGTTCAACACCCTTACTGTACCGGTTGCGATTACGGCTGTAAGGTAGATTAGTCGCGGACTTACTCACGGTGATACGGTAGTGTGATAGGAGATACGATACGATAGCTGACTGATGCCCGACGCCACTAATACTGGTAGTAGTGGTACTTGGATTGAGATACTTACGCGATACGTTGGACGCTACCATACTGTGACTCACAGGCAGCGCTTGTAAGCCTGCTTGACTTGTATTTATAGTGTCTCGCGAAGACCAAGATACGCCATCTTGGTCTTCTTAAATCGTCACTTGTTTCCCTTTCTTCCTCTCTATCACCGAAAGCCTTGTTGCCTAGTATTGGTGTGCCTTCGCACATTCACCCAGATTTATACGTCTTGGACCTTTGCGTCTTCAAGAAGAGGAAAAGCCTTACGATTATCGCTAAGTTGTTACCGCCTTCACCGAGCTCAAGTCGAGCTAACGTCGTGGCGACGTTACATTAAGACCAAGATAACATCGTGGCCGTAACAACCAGAGACCAGTGGACGAGCTTTCGTCCGTACTCGCTCCAAAGAAGAGGAGAACGCAACGTCCCCACGCGCTTTTTACAAGCTGCTAGTTGGAGGGAGAGACAAGAAGAAACCGGATACTTCGTGGAATTCAACGGACCTAGCAGGTTCCGCCCAGTTGAGTTCAATTTCGACCACCTGTGTTGGGTGGAGGTTGCGTGGAACCCCATAGATTCCCAGTGGGACGCAATACGACCGGCCGGACCTAGATACCGCTGCGACATCGACGCGCGAGAACTCAACAGCAGAACAGACTGGGGCCCTATTGACGGGCAGCTACGCGAACACTCGACCGGAGAAGTAGTGTCAGAAGAAGAAGAAGAAGGAAGCGAACGAAGTCAAGAAGAAAGCGAAGGATGGGAGCCAAATCAGACGGAGACCAGCGGAGGAGCCATACAAGATCTCCTCATCGAACGAGCTGAGTCTGCACACATCACCGAACCAGAACCTATTCACATCAGATCCCCAGCCATCATGGCCACGATAACTCGCGCAATGGAAGAAGTCGCGATGGAAGAAGCGCGAATGATACAAAACGAAGCGAGAGACATAGTCATGCCCATCAACCCAGAGACGGGAGTACGTATGACGGCAGACGACGCCACAATTTTCCGAGCAATAGGTTCAGACAGGGGAGATCCCCCATCTGAACGACGACCAACGATGGAGCTACCTCCAGGAATAGGAGGACCGGCAGACGACCCACCACCGCCGCCAGGAGGAGGTGTCCCATTTGACTTACGAAGAACCGAACCACCAAGAGGACCGCCCCGTGCCCCACCCGGAGGCGGTGGAGGAGGCGGTGGAGGAGGCGGTGGCGGAGGCGACGGCGGAGGCGGCGCAGGGGATAGAGGACACCCCAGCAAAAAGCTAACCGGCGAGCCACCCTCCATCTTCGATGGAGACAGACTGAAAGTCGACCAGTTCCTCACACAGTGGCACGTCTATTGGGGCATGAATCTGGACGCCCCCATCATGCGCAATGACTACAGGAGGTGTCTCCTGTTCCTGTCCTATATCAAAGGCGGGGCGGTCAGCGAATGGGTCCTCTCCTTCCTGAACTGGCTCAATCGGCAAATACAACGGGGAATCAGCCCCTACACCAGAGGTCTGTGGGATGCGGTAGCCGATGGCTTCAGCCAGAGGTTCGAGAATACACTTGAAAGAGAACAAGCGCAAGCCATACTACGAAAAGGGTTCAAGATGGTGGGAGAGGATATTGACAAGTACGTCAACGACTTCGAACAGTTGGCACGAAAGGCTCACTACCACCTCAACGAACCGCAAACCATCGACTTGTTCACGTCGGGACTGCCCAAGGAACTGTTCAAGAACGCGTTCCAATTTGACGAACCAACAACGTTCGATGACTGGAAGAGGGCCGTCCTCAAACGACAAAAGAACTACATTCATCTCAAAGCAAGGCTTAACGAATACAAAAGTACGACGAACCCCACGAAGAAACAGACCGGCAATGCAGGATGGGCACTCCCACAAAACCTGCCCCAAACAAATCCATGGGCCATGGACACTTCGGCCGACCGCGCCAAAGTACGACTGGCTGGGTCCGAAGATATCGACTTCAACAAGTTGCCCCACCAAGACTGGACGACGCCACCATTCCCACCACGAGGAGGTCCCGGAGTCAGGGGACGAGGAAGAGGCGGATCCAGAAGGGACCTAAGGAACGTCCTCTGTTATAACTGCCATGCCCCAGGCCACCTCTCACGAAATTGCCCGTACCCCCGACAGCAAAGACAGTGGCAAAACGCCCCGTCCAGCAGCAGGATGACAGAAACGGCCTGGCCGCCACAATGGCCGGGATCCCCGGGACCCACATCCCAATACGAACCGTCGTTGCCGGGACATGCAACACCAGCGCCCAGCGCAACGCCCGCGCCGCAAATCAAGGCGGCGAAAACAGCGGGAGAACAGGCGAAGGAGTGGCTGACACAAGTCGCCAATAGCACGGACGAGGTAAAAGACCTCATACTTCAAGATTTATGGGGAAAGGAGGGTTTTCAGGGCGCCTGAACCCGTCAGTCTGGGTGAGGGCCTTACAATGTAATTCTGTAATCGTAACAACACGCTACCGATCTCTGCGAATTCCAGTGACTGTACGAACGAATTACCAAACGACTGAAACGAACGCATTGGTGGACTCCGGAGCCACCGACAACTTCATCAAGCCAGGAATGGCGGCTCGAGCAGGAATCCCGATATGGCCCCTGGAGGTGCCACGCAAAATATGGAATATCGATAATACGGAAAACAAAGCTGGGTTAATCACTCATTACGTTAACCTAGAAGTGAAGACACGCGGACAGATTAGAAAAATGACCTTCTTGATCACCAACCTCGGCAGCGAAAGCATGGTACTGGGCTACCCATGGCTGAGCGCCTTCGAGCCCACTATCAGTTGGGCAACGGCAACCATGCATCCGGACATGCAACCAGTAGTCTTGACTACTACCGAAGAACTACTCGACGCACCCATCATACGAGCCCTAATCACTGCAGAAAAGGAGGCGATCGTCCAGGAGCTGGAAGGAGATGACACCCTCACACGGGCCACCACTTCGACAGAGCTGGCCATATCTGCAAAACAACAGCAAACGGCGGCTGTACTTCCGCCGGTATATGAAGAATTTAGCAAGCTGTTTAACGAGCAGGCCTCGCATCGATTCCCGCCGGCACGGCCCTGGGATCACGCAATCGACTTCAAACCCACCGCACCAGCAGCCATCGACTGCAAAATTTACCCCATGACGCAAAAAGAAGAAGGTGAGCTAAGGGAATTCCTCGATGAGAAACTGAAGCAGGGTTATCTACGCCCGTCCATCTCCCCGTACGCCTCATCCTTTTTCTTCATTAAGAAGAAGGACGGAAAACTACGCCCGGTACAGGATTACCGGGTGATCAATTCACACACCATTCGCAATCAATACCCACTGCCGCTCATTCAGGATCTCATCCTCGATCTCAGTAACGCCCACATTTACACAAAACTCGACATTCGTTGGGGGTACAATAACATCCGTATCCGCGACGGCGACCAGGAAAAAGCAGCATTCAAAACCAAATTTGGCCTCTTCGAGCCCACGGTCATGTTCTTCGGCCTCACCAACTCCCCGGCGACCTTCCAGGCGATGATGAACCACATATATCGCGATACGATCGCAAAACACGAACGCCTCGGAACCACGATACGTGTCTACATGGATGACATTGGGATCGCCACTCACTTTGACCATGACCTATCAGCTCATATAGCGGCAGTGCACGATGTTCTACGCGTCGCCGCCGAGCACGACCTCTACTTCAAACTTGAGAAGTGCTTATTCCACCAGCCGCGCATGGATTACCTGGGGGTAATCCTTGAAAGGGGGGTGACTCGCATGGACCCCGTAAAAGTTCAAGGCATCAAAGATTGGCCGACGCCAACAAAAGTCAAGGATGTCCGATCATTCCTCGGCTTTTGCAACTTTTATCGACTTTTCATCCGCGGCTTCGCAACCCACGCCAAACCACTAACCAAATTGACACGAAAAGATGAAGAATGGAAGTGGACCAAGGATGAAGACGAGGCCTTCAACACCCTCAAATGCCTCGTAACGGAAGAACCGGTACTAGCACACCCGATACTTCAGGACCCGTTTGAATTGGAGGTTGACGCCTCCGGATACGCGGTGGGCGCAGTGCTATTACAACGAAAATCTGACGGAAAACGACACCCTATAGGCTATTATTCAGCCACGCTCTCAGAAGCAGAGCGAAATTACGACATTTACGACCTAGAATTACTCGCGATAGTCAAGGCACTGCGAAACTGGAGACCACTGCTCGCAGGAGCCCCACACAAAATAAAGATCTATTCGGACCACCTCAACCTACAATACTGGAAGTCGCCGCAAAAGATTAGTAGACGGGTTGCAAGGGAAGTGCTCGAACTCTCGGAATATGACTTCGAGATTCACCATATCAAGGGAAAGAACAACGGCAGAGTGGACGCACTATCAAGACGCCCCGACTACGACCAGGGAACGGAAGACAACAGTCAAGTTGTCGTCCTACCCCCCGAAGTCTTCGTAAGAACGCTCAA
This sequence comes from Lactarius indigo, assembly GCA_025766275.1. NCBI lineage: Eukaryota > Fungi > Basidiomycota > Agaricomycetes > Russulales > Russulaceae > Lactarius > Lactarius indigo. Next base: position 315,149 of record JAFKAC010000048.1, on the reverse strand, counting down.
CGTCGCACGAACCTTCGTCGCAAACCCAAATCTGCTGCAACCGCGCCATCAACAAGACAACGAAGTGATCAAAATGTGGGTAGACCCCCATCGTCTCAAGAAGATAGAAGGGGAGTGGTACAAAGATGGTCGGTTCGTGGTAACTGGACCTGCATCGACGTACCGCATACTGATACACGACCATCACGATCCGCCAATACATGGACACCCGGGAATCGCGAGGACACAGCGACTCCTGGAGCGACACTACTGGTGGCCGCGATTGAGGAAAGACGTATACGAGTACGTGCAAGGATGTGCGGAATGTCAACGAAACAAAGTAAACACGAGGCCCATACGAGCGGCGTTACACCCTATCACGCCGGTACTGGAAGCCATGCCGTTCCAAACGGTAGCCATGGACTTCATCACTAAACTCCCCCTGTCAAAGGGGAGCGACAGCATACTGACTGTCACGGACCACGACTGTAGCAAGGCCTCCATCTTCATCCCATGTCGGGAGGAAATAACAGCAGAAGAGACCGCCGCCCTGTACGTCGCCCATGTGTTCAAACGTTTCGGATTACCACGCAAATGCATCAGTGACCGAGACCCCCGATTCACGTCAAAATTCACCAGGGAAGTATGCCGGATCCTGGGAATTCAACAAAACATATCCACAGCGTATCACCCACGTACCGACGGACAATCAGAACGTACCAATCAGTGGCTAGAGCAATATTTACGCTTCTGGGTGAATGAGCGGCAAGACAACTGGACCGCTTATCTGCCAATTGCGGAATTCGCGCACAACAATTGGCCACATGAACATACGAAACAGTCACCGTTCCAACTCCTGATGGGATTTAATCCGCAGGCCGATTGGACCGATAAGCCGTCCCCCCTCCCTCACGTCACCGCGCGACTAACGCAGCTAAAAGAAGCCAGAGAAGAAGCCCAACGTCTCATCAAGAAGGCCCAGGAAGCATGGGTGCGCAACAAAGATACGCCCAAGTTCAAGATAGGAGACCTCGTGTGGCTGGAAGGTAAACATCTCCGAACCAATCAACCAACGGCGAAATTGGCGGCGCGACGCCATGGACCTTTTCGAGTGACCCAGGTGATGTCCCCATACAATTATCGAGTGGAACTCCCCACACAGTGGAGTATTCACCCAGTGTTTCACATCGATCTTCTCACACCATACAAACAAACCTCTCTTCATGGGGAAAACTTCGCGCGCCCGCCACCCGAATTAGTTGATGGGGAAGAGGAATACGAAGTCGAGGCCATTCTGGACTCCCGGCACTTCGGCAGGGGGAGACGCCTCCAGTATCTGGTCAAGTGGAAAGGGTATCCAGACTCGGAGAACCAGTGGGTCAACAAGGATGACATCTTTGCGCCGGAAGCACTTCGGCTCTATCAGGAAGCCCGAACCCACGGAAGAATAGTTAAAACGAGTCCAGTCTGCGCTCAGGAAAGTCATTCCCCTTCCCTTCGCTCCATCATCACTTCCATGCCCACGTCCCCTCTTCGACATGTCACACGAGCACAGCTCCTCGACTCCCTCGCAGAAGACGCCCACGCCCTCTTGGCTGAGGACGACGAAACCGAAGTCCCGAATACTCAGCTCGCCCCATGGACACCTCTTGCACCAACAGAGGGGCCTATCACCGCGCAAGAGTGGGCCCACGTCGTCACCAGATTTCCAGACCCAACCACCACTCCAGACGACGAGCAAGCCGTCGTCCACGTCTTCCGAAATGATAGCGGAGAATGAGAGCCCGTCACCGCTATCCCCCCAAGCGATGACCTCATTGGCGTTCGTGGAGTTTTCCCGAGCAACGACCAGCGTTCAAGCGCTGATGGAGTACGAGTTGGAGGGCTGGAGGAAGGTAGCGGCGGCGTGGCAGAAGGAACAACTCGACTCAGCCGCGGCCCGACTGAGGGAGATGCGAGAGCGGCGACAGCGATGGCGGCAGCTGAGGCTGGCCATGACGACGAAGATTACTACCCGTCAGCACATTCCTTCCTACGAACGAAGCGTGACGCTGATCATCCCGGCATCACGCCATGGCTCGTCTACACCGACGGCTCCCCCATGTATCGAGGACGTGTGCGCGTGCCTGGCGCCGCCGATCACCGTCCGTTCACCGCCGCCGACGACCCCGCGCATGTCATTGCGCCTGAAGGGTTCCGGGCGAACCGACGACCCCATTACATTCGATACCCCATCACCGGGCCCGACGGAGTAGAGAGGGACGCATCACACGTCCAGATCATTGGAGGAGCAGACCCCATGATACTAGGGGTCATACCGGGCTCGCCTCACGTGTACGGTAAGCCCTTTTATGCCGAACCCCACGTATCCGCCGCACGCCGCCCCACGTACCCGCACGAGGACCTGGTGGTCTTCGAAGCCGACAAAATCACCGACCGGGCCCTCAATCGCATCAATGACGAGTCCCTCACGGCGGAGGTCACGCGCTTCCGCGCGGCTAGCTACAAGCTAGATCGACTCCGCGCCCGGTTAGGTCAGATCCGCGCCATGATCGAGTGTGCGCAAGACGACAGGCGCGACTCCATCTATCGACTGGAGCGCGCCACCGCACTCAAGCGCATTGCCGAAGAACAGCGCGGATGGCTGGCGAGGGACTTTCGGTGAGTCGGGGCCTCACGCTGAAAAGGGGGTGATGTCACGTTTCTTCTTGTATGGGCTGTATGAGTTTAACACCCTTACTGTACCGGTTGCGATTACGGCTGTAAGGTAGATTAGTCGCGGACTTACTCACGGTGATACGGTAGTGTGATAGGAGATACGATATGATAGCTGACTGATGCCCGACGCCACTAATACTGGTAGTAGTGGTACTTGGATTGAGATACTTACGCGATACGTTGGACGCTACCATACTGTGACTCACAGGCAGCGCTTGTAAGCCTGCTTGACTTGTATTTATAGTGTCTCGCGAAGACCAAGATACGCCATCTTGGTCTTCTTAAATCGTCACTTGTTTCCCTTTCTTCCTCTCTATCACCGAAAGCCTTGTTGCCTAGTATTGGTGTGCCTTCGCGCATTCACCCAGATTTATACGTCTTGGACCTTTGCGTCTTCAAGAAGAGGAAAAGCCTTACGATTATCGCTAAGTTGTTACCGCCTTCACCGAGCTCAAGTCGAGCTAACGTCGTGGCGACGTTACAACGTGCCCAAGGATGTCATCCTCCACAGGCCCCCCGTCGTCATCTTCATTATCCCCACCAGACGGAATGTGTGGGGAGTGGTGGGCTTGAGAGGCGCCATCCCCATCAGGTGGAAAATGGGGAGGGTGGGCGGCCTGAGAGGTGCCAGACGCAACAGTGCACCCACCCGGTAACAAGCCAGCCGCAGTGAAGTAGCTGCGCATGGCAGTGAGTTTGTCAAGCCGCTGATTGATCAGGAGCATTTGGCCCAATGCCTCGTATCGATTCGATCGGCGCCACGGTTTCTTGACCGCTGTAATATGGCAGGATTCTGTGATGGAAGAACACAGTCCGCCTGGCGCGCCAAAGTCTTCAATCATGCGCCGGTAATGGAAAATTGAGTGCTGCCTTGGGAGTGAGAATCCCTTAGGCCTGACACCCGAAGTCCGGAATATCTCACGAAGTTGCCTGAATTTGTCCAGAGCACCATTGAAGGCGTTCAAAGCCTCCGAATCGATACACTGGCGCCGAGCAATGTAGCACGCGTCCATGAATGCGGTGAGACACAAAAGGACATCCTCTGGAACGTAACCAACAATGGCAGGGAGGTAGACTTTCATGAGGGCCTTGGAATCGTCACCCGTCCACTGCTTGAAACGCCGGCCATGAGGGAATCTGCGGAGGCCGGGGAAAGGGGGCACTACAGAAATACTTTTATCCAGTTGGATTAGTGAATTGGCTGCGTGTATAGGTCACATACCGTCGATCTATGTCATCCAGTATAGCATTTGCTCGGCCTATACCATGATGCGCTACCAGGTATCTACACACCCAAGTAACTAGGTGGTCCTTGAAGATCCCCTTGATGAGTTGGTGCAACAGATCTGGCGACATCATCTCATAGATGTCAGCACGTGGAAAATCGAATGCGAATGGCTACAAATGAGTTGAGGGTGAGTATACTGGTGGTACTGGCAGCAGGGTCATGCGCTTGCATGCAGGGGCATACCACGATATTGCTATCAAGCCCGTATGTAACCCAGAGTGATTCGGAGTCGAGAACGTTCCTCACGACCTCCGTGTGTCTCGGTGTGCGGCGTATGGCATATGCCTCCATGTCGCCTGGAACTGCGGTGCATCTGGAAGCGTGTAGTAATTGAGTCATGTTACGCACGCAGAAGTATATGGAGCTTACTTAGGGCACCAGCCTGAAACGATACCTGTGAGCATCACTTGCTCGGGGTAATCGGCAATGAACGCTATGATGTCATAAATGACCCGTCTGAAATGTCCATCTGGACATCTGCGGATAACGGGAGCAGTCATCCCTGGCCATAGTGAAGCGAGAACAGCAGAAATAGACGCATGGTACAACCGTCGTTTGAAGACCCGGAAAATTTTGGACTTGTCATATCGGCGGTCACCTGAAACGTCCGAAGGATCGTGTTCGTTAGAGGGCATAGCTCGGCAAGAAAACTTGAGGAGACATACACTTTGGAACAGCGAGGAATGCAATCGGAATGACGGCATTCCGATGCGCGCGTCGGACAGTGTTGTGGGGATTACTGATTGATATGTACAAGGGATGGTACTCGACATATCCAGTTGCTACTGATACTGTCGTCTTGTCACTCCCAAGGATGATAGGGCAATACATCGCCCCCTTTGTCCCTGGGTTGGCCGCGAAGATGTCGTCCTTGTCCATACATGTCAATACACTTCGCTGGGGGACATGGATAAATTGACTTACACTACGCCTCCAAGCGATGTTCCCCGACATTATGTTGCTCCACCAGCGGCGTGTCCCATCCGCGTTAACGTCAATATACGGGCAGAGATCAAATTGACCTTGGAAATCAGGGTTCCCGAGCATCGCAGATACAACAGCATCCGAGTCGCGATACCACACTTCGTAAGCTGTCCGCATCCAGGTGGGGGAAGTTTCATTGACGTCTTCTGGGATTGTCGTCACCAGACACTGCCAAGGAACGTCGCCATGTACAGAGGAGTCGATGAGTCTGTACATGTGTTCGTGGCTCTCGAACGGCGCAGGGGTATCAGAGCCAGCCATAGATTCGTTCCATAGCCGGAGAAGGTCATCGATATTTGTGGCAGAAACTTCTGCACGACGGTATAGAAGATCGGCTAAGTGGAATTGAACCCCATTTTCAAAGGGCGCCCAGCCCCCTTCTGATGCACTTTCCCGGGGTTGTGGTGGCGCACCTGGTGGCAAAAAGTTGCCATCCGAGTCACAGGGGAGGGCTTCTCGACGTATTAGCAGTACAGATAAGAGCGTGGACACCGAGGGCGTACATACCTGTCAAATGAGGATGCTCCTTCCTCAAATGCGATGAGCCCGCAATATTCCCCACACCAATTGGACGGCCATTGGTGACCTCGTGGGTGGCGCGGAAATTGTCACGGTCACGTGACATCGTGACGTCACGTCACGCGACGCGCGGCCGACTAGTACCAACCCCGTAAGTTTTGCAGAACTCTGGTATCGTCTTAAGCACGCCTTATGGTGCTCGAATTGCGAATCACCTACGTAGCAATCAGATAGGTGACGTGTCATATAGAAAACGGCCCCCGAAAACCCCAGTATGTACGAGTATAAGACGTAGCATAACGAGTAGTACAAACTTTGTCTACTCTTAGTTCTTGAATCCGACCTAGCTTGCCTTGTCTCAGAAACCCGCGTGTCTTCCCCTCTCTCTAGCGATACTCTTTGAGTTGAGCCTAGAAATCCCCGAAAGCTTGACTTGTTTGTAGAACAAGTCCCGACTCTACCAGCGCGTTGAGCTCAGCTCCGCAGAAAACCCGTACGGTCCCTCGGAACCGTAACATAAGAGTAGACCTCCTTCTACTCTGCCGCTGAACGAGGCGTAAAGGCATTCCCAGACAGAAACGCGACACGAATCGCCCGAAGAAGGCACGTCGTCACAGTGGCACTCGATCGAGCATTACGCCTACTTCGAACCGGAAACAGAGGACCGCGATCCAACAGTAAAAAGGCTTGTCATTAGACGAGAAGTCGACAACCTAAACGACATCGTAACCAGTGGAATAAATTGGATACAGGGCCGTGGATACATTGTACGTCGAGATCCTAGCCCCGCCCTCGACGTCGAGTACGCAGAAGAAGAAGATAACTGGTACGAAGTCTTTATCGAAAACTCCGGGTGGTATACCTACACGAACGCCCGCTGTGGACAGTCCCGCACTCTTGGGGACTTGAAACGTCGATCGACCACTCAGAACGGTACCAACCTACAACTGGGTAGAACATAAACGCCTACTCGCGAAACAGAAAGGAAAAAGGAAGTCACCCCAGCCGGCGCCAATACCAATCATCACACCAACTCCTCCACCAACCAGCGTACCAATGGCTAGCGGAAGCGGAAGCAGCGGTACTCCTTCGACAGTATCGGGACCATTACAAGGAGCAGCGCCAGCGTTCTTCGATGGAAATAGATCGCGAAGCCTGCAATTTTTGCACGAGTTCAATCAGTTCCGACGTGTCAACCGAACCAACGAGCGAATGGTTAGCCCGTATCAACGAGTCGCTTTGGCACTCACATTGATACGAGGACCCGCGGTCGAGAAATGGAACCAGAGCCAAGATAAAAAGTTGGAAGCAAAAATCAACAACCCCACCCACCCCGTCGCCGAGACTAACGAATCGTTATGGAACGACTTTGTAACCGATTTCCAACAAGCCTGGACGGATACGCTCAGTCAGCAAAATGCGTATGCCAAGCTAACCGCGCTTACCATGAAGGGGGACGACATCGACGACTATATTGCCACGTTCGAACAGCTGGCAGAAGCCGCGGACTGGGATCTCACGGCAAAAGGAACGGTCGACTTGTTTCGACGAGGACTGAGGAAGGGACTCCTGGTGTCTTGCTTCAAACGTACAAAGATGCCCCTAACGATGGACGACTGGAAGGAAGCTACCCGTGAAGAAGTGCAGCGATATCGTACCATCACGAACTGCATCGCCACAATCGGCAAATCGACACCATTGCCACTCCAACAGTCGCGACCACCCAAAACTGTGAATCGTAACGATCAGATAGTGCCGATGGAGGTAGACGCAACACAAACGTACACTCCCCGCGTCCGAACTCCCCAAGAACTGGCCGAAATGGACCGGTGCCGAAAGGAAGGCTTATGTTTTCGTTGTAAAAAGACGGGACATATGTCGCGCGACTGTCCAAATAAAAGACCTCCAGCACGTGTCAACGAAGTCGCTGTCGTGGCCGCACCAAACCCCGTCACACAACAGACATCCCCGGAAACCTTGATGACAGGCATACTAGGCCTGTCGGTCACCCAGCGGAAGGACATGATCTCTCAGCTGCTGATGGAAGCTAGTCTAGATGAGGACGACGAAGAAGACACGACAGAAATTAACGCTATCCAGAGTAGTTCGGACGACGCGCTCACCATTGAAATCTTAGTCGACGATACAACAAAAATCTCCGCGTTAATCGACTCCGGGGCCTCGGATAACTTTATCGACGAGGAGTGTGTCAGAACGCTTAACGCCCCTACCACAGCGGTCACTAATCGACTAGTATATAACGTCGACGGGACTCGAAACGAACATGGGAGTATAACTGAGGCCTGTCGAGTGTGCATCAGTTGGGGAAAACAACAATACGACACGATGTTATACGTCACTCATCTTGGTCGACCTCGCATGATCCTCGGCCATCCCTGGTTCAGGGCTACTAAACCCGAAATAGATTGGTCAACTAATCAATTACAAGGAGAACAACGCATAATGAGCATCGTGTGAACGACAAAAATCGAGACAATCGCACAACAAATGGCCGAAAGAAGTTTACACGAAAACGACACATTGCCCGAACATTACAAATCATGGGCTACGGTCTTTTCCGAGGAAGCCGCGAAACGATTCCCGCCGACCCGGGAAGATGATCACGCAATAGTCTTGTTACCGGATGCTCCCCCAACGTTAAAATGCAAAATCTATCCCCTCAACACCAAAGAACTGACGCACCTAGATGAGTTCCTACAAGAACACTTAGAAAAGGGATACATTAGAGAGTCAAAATCACCATACACGTCATCTTTCTTTTTCCTTAAAAAGAAAGACGGGAAACTCCGCCTGGTACAAGATTACAAGCCACTCAACCAGATCACGCTAAAGGACAGGTATCCGATACCGCTCATCTCGAATCTTCTAGATCAGCTGGCCGATAAGACGTTGTTCACCAAGTTCGATATACGTTGGGGCTACAATAATATCAGAATTCGCGACGGAGACCAATGGAAAGCCGCGTTCAAGACACCACGCGGATTATTCGAACCCATGGTGATGTACTTCGGGTTAACAAATTCTCCTGCTACTTTCGTCCGCACCATGAACCGCATCTTCCGAAGTCTACTGCTTAAATATCCATCCGAACTCTTCATCTACATGGACGATATCCTCATCGCCACCGTCACCGACATACATCGCCATCGCAGTATCGTCGGACAAGTACTACAGACGCTCCTCGATAATAGCTATTTCTTAAAGCTATCAAAGTGCGCGTTCGAGCAAACGGAAATCGATTACCTGGGCATGACTATCGCCAATCGAACTATTCAAATGGGCGATGATAAAGTCTCTGGTCTACGAGATTGGCCTCGTACGCTCACCTCAATCAAACAACTACGTAGCACACTGGGCGTACTAGGTTACCAACGCCCATTTATCCCGCGCTACGCGGAACTCGCGCGACCACTCACTCACCTGCTGCGAAAAGATGTCCCTTTCGTGTGGACTCCTGCGTGTACTGAAGCATTGGACACTCTCCTCACAATCGCCTGCTTGCGACCGGCTCTCCGCCAACCCGACCTCTCCTCACCCTTTCAGTTACAGACCGACGCATCGCTATATGCCATCGGCGCCATCCTTTCTCAACTCGACGAACGCCGGAAAACCGCAGGTTGTGGGCTACTTCTCGCAATCCTTAAATTCCTGCCGAACGTAACTACGATGTGTATGATCGCGAACTACTCGCCCTTATTCGCGGACTTGAGCACTGGCGCCACATCCTGGTAGCCGCACAACATCCTATCACGGTTCTCATCGATCACCAGAACCTGCTCCACTATCGGGCTCCCCAGAACATCAGTCGTCGCGTCGCCCGACTCGTCAACATTCTCGCTGACTACAATGTTGTACTCAAACACGTTCCGGGACCTACCCTCCATGCCGACGCCTTATCTCGTCATCCTGCCCTAACCCCTGATGACCAAGATAACAAACAAATTACGGTGCTCCCTCCCTCGCTTTTTGCCAACGCTGCGCAGGTCACGACCCTCGATGACCAATGCCATGCTGCACAACGTGCTCAGCCCTTCTTTCGCTGCCACAATTCGCCTCCCGCTCACACGTGACTCCACCGGCCTTTACTTTCACCTTGGTCGCTTGGTAATCGTGGACGATACCTCCTTGAGAAGGGGGGTAATTCGGTCATTTCATGACCTCCCCACCGCGGGACATCCGGGACAATCCAATACACTGACAGCCATACAAAAACATTACTGGTGGCCAGCCATGAAAACGACGTGAATCGACTACGTCAAAGGCTGTATCGCGTGTCAAGCCAACAAAAACCTCAACAACCGACCGCGAGTACCGCTATCACCCATCTATCCCGACGGAACACCCCTGCCATTCAAAACCATAGCACTCGACTTCATCGTGAAGCTTCCAAACTCTCACGGGTTCGACGCCATCCTTACCATCACAGACCAGGGGTGCTCTAAAGCTAACATATTCATCCCTTGGAAGGAAAAATTCGGGACAGAAGAAACGGCGCAGGCATATGTACGACACGTGTTACCGCACTATGGCCTACCGGATAAGATCATATCCGATCGGGACCCCCGTTTCACAGCGTCTCTAGCAAAGAATTTGTGTTCAGCGCTCGGGATACAACAAAACATAAGCACAGCGTAACCATCCTCGTACCGATGGACAATCGGAACGAACCAACCAAAAGTTGGAACAGTACCTGAGAATCTACGCTAACTATCAACAGGATCAATGGGCAGCGATGTTACCGATCGCGCAATACGCCACAAATGCCTGGCCCTCGGAAACCACTCGGAAAACGCCATTTGAATTACTCATGGGATTCGTACCCACTGTTCATCAACCCAAGACCCCTACACAGTCTCCTACGGCCGATCAACGACTTGCGGAACTAGTAGAAGCGAGAGCAAACGCACAAACCGCAATGCGAGCGTCTCAACTCCGATGGGTCACAGAGTCTCCACGCTATCAGCCCTATCGATTGGGTGATAAAGTATGGTTGGACGCCACGAACATCAAAACCACGCATCCGTCCGCTAAACTATCTCCACGCCGATATGGCCCCTTTATCATCTCTCAACGCATATCGGAAATGGCGTATCGCCTTCAACTTCCGGCACATTGGAAAATACACGACGTCGTTCACGCGGGGTTACTCACCCCTTATAAAGAAACCAGTATGAACGATGAGAAGGAAGTGCAACCCCCACCGGAACTAATAGAAGGCGAACTCGAATGGGAAGTAGAAGACCTCCTCGACTATCGAACATACGGGCAGAAAAAGACGCCGCAATATTTGGTACGGTGGAAAGGTTTTTCCGCAGCTCACGATAGCTGGGAACCCGTCTCCAATCTACACGCCCCCGAGCTCATCGAGCAGTATAAGAGTCGCAGGAGCACAGTAATCAACCACATCACCCTCGCCATGGATAGACACCCCCCACAGTTCCCCGTCATCGCTGCTCGAGACCTCCCGGACGACGTCAATCGACGTATCGACCGAGAAGTAAACGAATGGGCGAAAGTGGGTCCATCCTACAACGCTTTGCTGAACTCGCCACGCTCGCGCGAAGATATGTGGGGACTGAGCACACATATCGGGGACGACGGCAATCACTATCGACACTCACAGGCCAAACAACGACGTCAGCAACGCCTTCGACGCGAAGCGCTCGAAGAAATCACCGCACGTTCCAACACTCGTGTACTACACCCTTTACCAGTACGTCCGGGTTCGGACGTCTCGCCCCCCCTGGGCGATTGGCAGAAGGTCCTGCCCGAGCACCCATACCAAGTCGAGATACCGTGCTCCGATGGGGAACGAAGGAACGCCGCCTACTTACAATTCGTTATCAATGCGCGCGGGCAGCCCATCGTTATCGCTACTGAGGGACGTGGTAAACCATATTACTACGCCGAGTTGACAGCACGACCGCGCCCCGACATCCAGCCACGAATTCTTGAAAAAGAATTCATCGACATTTTTCGTCCTGACCATCCGGCCCGTGCCGACATAGACAAGGTGTTAGGACGACTCGCCGATCCAGGCCTCAGCGCAGACGTTCATCGGCTGCGGGAATCGGTACAACAGCAGCAACTCCTCGCGTTGCGTCTTAGAGAAGCCGAACATAGCATGGTCGATTGGGCTAACAACGCTGCCGAGATTGACGGCCGCATCCTCGAGGCCCGAGCAGTGACTCGACTAACGCCATACCTCCCGAAGCCTATGCCAACCGCCCTTGCCAGTGTGTTCACTCACGACGGCATCTCCGACCCCCGCCTTCGCCACCACCGGGCAGTAATCATGGCCGAGCAAATCCTCCCGATTCCCCCTCAAATTCTACCACGCACGTTTGCCGAAGCGGTTGTAGTCAATCCGAGACGTCTTACTTACCCACAGTTACACGAGGAACCGGCGCGTTCGGTCTCACCCGACCTGCACGAGGTTGAGAACGGCGAAATCGTCGCCCCCGCCACGACTGCCACGAGCAATACCGACAACCGCGAATCGTATGACGATCGGCGCGCATCCATCCACAGTCGCGCAGGACTCCCCAACTGTACGTGGTGCGACAGCACGGATCACCTCACGTTCGAGTGCCGCACCCCACACGCAAAGTGTGCAGACCATCGAGTCTGCCACGTATCACCCATCACTTCCCACGCCAACACATACTGCGCATGGCTCGCAGTTCTTGGCCGCGCCGTCAATCGCAAACGCGCCACACAAGCCACCGCGCGACTTCGCGCGCAGCGTCAAGGAGACCCGTACAGACGACCCGATCACTACATTTTTCGACACGACTACGATTTCACACACGCTACCAGTCGTGCGAGTCGAGGCGACTCGGTCTAGTAGGGGGGCTATGTCACGGTCACGTGACATCGTGACGTCACGTCACGCGACGCGCGGCCGACTAGTACCAACCCCGTAAGTTTTGCAGAACTCTGGTATCGTCTTAAGCACGCCTTATGGTGCTCGAATTGCGAATCACCTACGTAGCAATCAGATAGGTGACGTGTCATATAGAAAACGGCCCCCGAAAACCCCAGTATGTACGAGTATAAGACGTAGCATAACGAGTAGTACAAACTTTGTCTACTCTTAGTTCTTGAATCCGACCTAGCTTGCCTTGTCTCAGAAACCCGCGTGTCTTCCCCTCTCTCTAGCGATACTCTTTGAGTTGAGCCTAGAAATCCCCGAAAGCTTGACTTGTTTGTAGAACAAGTCCCGACTCTACCAGCGCGTTGAGCTCAGCTCCGCAGAAAACCCGTACGGTCCCTCGGAACCGTAACAGAAATGGCATGTACGCCCATGCTGACTGCTGAAAGTTAAAACACAACCTGGGTGGGGGCATGGAAGCATGGAAGCGGAATAGCACGCACCGAGCAAGCCAAAGGGTTCATATTAAATATGGCCCAAGTCGAATTCACTGCAGGTGCTAGCGTTTGGCATTAGTACAAGTGAGAATTACAAGTGAGAGCGACACAAAGAGTCGCGAAGTGAAACCGGCTAATACCGTTCGAGTTGGCTAATCAGGAGTCGGCTATGTAATTAAAATTAAATTGCTCGTTAGACTGCTGAAAATCGGGATTACGATCAAGATTATGATTGTCAAGATCGGCAAGCGAACTGCGCCGGCGTAACTGCTTGCACGTGGCTTTCTCACCCATGATCCACGCCTGCCCTCTCCCTCTCACCGGAACTTGAACTATGGAATCACCACCCTCGCATCCCGCCATCTTCCTGCCCACTCTAGCACCGTTTCTCACCCATTTTCTACCCCACACTCTTCCCCTTCACCACCCGTGATCTACCACCTGCTGCTCACCCTCTGGGCTGCTGCCCGCTGCTCTCGCTACTGCTGGTTACCACTTTGCATATCGTGGTATCTCTTCCTTCACATGCTCGTCCTACCACCTGATTCGTTCCTTTAGGATTTAGGCATTCATGCCTCCATCGATCACCTGCGATGACACTTACTCGAACAAGTCTTGGTGTATCGTCGATCAAGGCAAGACCACTGTAAGTCTGTAACGCCAATCCTCTGGTGGCCATGTCAATTCTACACGTGCTCTCTGGTACACTCGGATGTCTACGTTATCTCGCTTCGCCCCCTCGTCTTCGCATCTTGTCTATATATTTCGGCACCTTCGCTTTAGCACTCTTCGTTACTCGTTCTCGTGTTCTCTCAGCCCTCGGACGTTTCAGAGTCACATGACCAATGTCCGCCTTTCTCGGCCATCAGCGCCGATTCAAGTTCATGTTCGTCGCAAGTATTTTTCCGATTCTTTCCCCCTTAGCCCTCCTTTATCTATTGTCAAACTTTTCAGGACGGGGTATTCCTCAGCTCGAAAACACAACTGCAGAACATGCCTGGCTCTCCTGTCGCCGACATCTGCAGCTCCTTTGGGGCTGCTTTTATCGGCCTGCTTGTCAGTACTGCGTGAGTTCTCACTTGGGCGCTTCACCGCTATTTCTCTTCAGCTATTTCTCTTGTAGTCTCTTTGGTTTGACAATTGCACAGACGTGAGTCCGAGCGTACGGGATATCCTTTCGAATGCTAACTTGCCAAATTTCCCACTTTTGTAGATGGACGTACTTCTGGTAACTAGTCATTATCTCCGCACACAACAAACTGATCGGTCCCAGGCACTACCGGAATAAAGACCCAAAGCTACTCAGGTTTTTCATTGCATTCGTAACGTGCGTAATGTTACTCGAGTTCTAGCTTGTCCATGTTTTGATGTCTTGATTAGAATCATGGATGGTTTTCACACTGTCCTATGCGCTTATGTGATCTACTGGTGAGATGGCAATACGTACTCCGTCCTATATACGCTCATTATAGTAGGTACCTCATTTTGAACCTCGGCAATGTCGAAAACCTGCGCTCTAGTACATGGTGAGTCAATCACTTTGGGGCTGAGCTGAGTCGCAAGCTGAGTCGTGTCTGATTTGTACCTCAGGGTCATGAGTGTACGTGACCCCAGAAGTCTTATTTCCATAGCCACTCACACCGCGTCCGATGCCACCGCCGCCTCACATAGTTTCAGATCATTATAAGTGTACGTTATACACTCAGTTATCTGTCACGTACTTACTGAAGGTCGTCATAGATCATCGTCGGCGCTTCCGTGGAGTTGTTTGTCATTTTATCTTTGTCTCTACTCGCTATTTGTTGACGCAGCTTAGTTATTATGCAAGACGGGTCTACATTTGTACGTTTTGTCATTCACTTTGCTTCCGATCTACGATTGACTTTCTATTTCTACCAGTGAGTCAAAGTATTATCTGCCCGATCATCATCGTAAGTTATAATAGTTGACTCACCGAAGCACCACTGAACGTAGTTCCGCAGGTGGTGTTAGTTGCTATCGCTTCCTGTAGGTGCTCTGGCTATCCCTCTTAGATTGTCTTCACTCGCATCTCCATAGTCTTCGGGATTTGTGAGTTACTTGCTTCGTGTCTTACTTTGCGTTCGCCGTTTTGCCCGTGAATGACTTAAAATTCCTGCTTGTTAGTTTTCACCATGAAAGAGTAGGTACGGCCCCTTCTCGGGCATGTCAAATAAATTGAGACCCATTTTTAGGGCTGTTCTCAAGCGGTTCTCCGCTTTTCACGCCTTGACTGTAGGTCCCTGCCCATACCATATCTACACGCGCTGACAGCTCGATAGTGGATTTCGTGCTCAGGGATGGCTGCAGGCGCTCTGGCGGACCTATTGGTTGCAGCAGCAACGTGCCGGTCCCTCTACCACAGGAAGACCGGGTTTGCGAGGCAAGCCCGTCCTTTTGACACGACGTCATGGAACTAGCTGACGTTCGTGCACAGAACCGATTCCACCATTACTACCTTGATGGCTTACAGCATCAATTCCGGCTTACTGACGGGGTGAGTTCCTTAGCTTCGTTCGTCAATGACCCGACACTGACTCAAGTAGTGTGGTGAACTCACTGTCACTCGACAGCGAGGGATACGGTTGAAGACGACGGCGGGCGAGGTAAAGACGGAGAGGGTGTTGACGGGGGCGAAGAGGAGGCGTTCTTGGCTCAAAGAAGATAGTGGCGCACTCAAGGTGGGGCACTCGAAGGAGCTGAGAGGCAAGAGGGAAGATGTCACAAGTGGACAGTCTGAGGGACTGTCCGTAGAATTGCACCAGCTTATATACTACAGGGGGTGGTCTGTGCGTAGCTTTAGGGCAGGCTTAGGGCCTATCCACGGGTGCTGCGCAGTACTGCGCAAAGGAACATTCTAGAGACGTCTAACAATAGAGTCCAATCAGAAGGGGTTTAAACATAGAACGACTGCGCCGCAGTCGATGACGCAATCTTGCGTCAGGATGGCGTGATTCCGCGGTCAATGCGGGATTTCCCGAGGAGTGGTGACTTGGTTGATTATCTTCGTTGATTGATCAACAATCAACTGTTGATAAGTACACGTGTACACAACACGTGGCTTGAGATCACGTGACAGATCACGTGATCATTTGAGAACAGAATTCAAACTCCGATTCGGAATTCCCCTTTAGGAAGGTGATTACATAAGACCGGACCGACGCGGACCGGTCCTAAGTGCCCTTGAGTCACGACCGGTTTATAGGTTCGTGACAGTATCCCCTTTTTAGCACTGTGCTATTCCACGAGCACTAATGGTCTTTGGTTGAGGGGCGGAGGGGTTGTCCTTGTGGAAACGTTGGACAAGATCTCGGGCGTGGGTCATTTGGGAGGCAGGAAGCCAGGAATTTTCGGAGTCGGGATACCCCTTCCATTTGATCAAGTAAAGTACGCCTTTCTTGTTAGGTGATATCTTTGATTGCAGGACCCTTTCGACTTCATAGTGTTCGTCTTCCCCTTGGACAATTTCGGGGGGCGGTCGGGTGAAGTTAGGGCCATGCGTGGTGTTTTCTTGGTACGGAGAGATCAGGGAATTATGGAAGACTGGGTGGATTCGCCATGTTTTTGGGAGTTGGAGTTTGCAGTTAACTCCCCAGGAAGATAGGACTTTAAAAGGACCATGGCGGCGGGGGGCGAGTTTAGCTTTGGGGTGGGTAGTGTGAATGTTAGTCCCTTCTAGCCAGACTAGATCGCCTTCATTGAACTTGCGAGGGGTTGGGATTGACTTGGAATTTCTCATTACTTCTGCGGCAACTTTGAGGGCTGCAGTAACTTCAGAGCAGATTCGGTTAAGTGCATCTAGTCTTTCTTCGGCTACAGGTATCTTGCTATTGAAGTGGATGGGGGGAATGAACTCCGGATTGTATCCATACCACACTTCAAAGGGTGATTTGTGGGTTGCACTATGCTGTCGTGCATTGTGCGCGAATTCCATGAATGGGATTAGGTCTACCCAGTTGTCTTGTTGGAAGTTACAGAAGACACGGAGGTACTGTTCAAGTTCTTGGTTTACGCGTTCGGTTTCTCCATCTGTTTGCGGATGGAAAGCTGTGGACAGGGTAGATTTGACTCCTAGTTTGTTCCAAATTTCTTGCATGACTTTTGATGCAAATTGGGGGCCTCTGTCGGAAATGACTTGTCGAGGTAGGCCAGTACGTCTCCAGACGTTTTCAAGGTAGAGTTGGGCTGTTTCGTCTGCAGTGATGGTTTTGTTGCAAGGGGAAATGACTATAGCTTTGCTGAGTCGATCAACCACTACAAATAACGAATCGTAGTTGTGGGATAGGGGGAGGTCGGTGATGAAGTCCATTGTGATGGTCCCCCATATTTCTTCAGGTATTGTATTTGGTTGTAGGGGTACTTGGGTACGTGGTTTGATTTTAGTGGCTTGGCATATGGCGCAACCATCAACGTAGGTTTTAACAAAGGTTGATATGCCTGGCCACCAGAAGTCTCGGGATATCAACTCATAGGTCTTCCAACGTCCAGGGTGTCCTGTGGCGATGTGGTCATGGTATGCTTTAACGATGTCTCTTCGTAAGTTGTCGTCTTTGGGAACGTAGATTTGTCCTTTGAACAAGATAATGCCGTTTTCTAAGTTCCACTCTTCTAGGCCCTTAGCTAGGGATCGAGGGCCATTTTTTAGAAGGGATTCGAGGGCCATGCTGACTTCCTTGTCGTAGGTCTGGGTGTTTTTGATTCGCTGCCGGAGGGTGGTATCTCCTTGAATGGTTACTGCAGTCCTTTGTACTGCGTTGATGGAAAAATATTTGGTATCCAGGAGTACTCGCTTTTCATCTTCATCCGCTATCCCCTTTTTATGATCTGGACGCCGAGACAGTGCATCAGACTTATTCTGTGTACCGGGTTTGTGGATGATGATGAACTGGAAGCGAGAGAGGAACAAGGCCCAACGGGCCTGACGGCGGGAGAGCTTCTGCTTTGTGGTAAAATAGACAAGGTTGCCATGGTCAGACCAGATCTCAGTAATGTCATCCCGTCCCTCCAAGTAGTGGCGGAAGGCATGCAAGGCATGGATGATGGCGAGAAGTTCCTTATCGCAGATTTCGTAGTGACGTTCAGCAGGAAGGAGGGATTTGGAAAGGAAGGCAACGGGGTGCCATCGTTGCAAAGCATCTGGTTGCTCAAGGATGGCACCGGTAGCGAAATCACTTGCGTCGGTGATGAGGCGGAAAGGTTTGGAGTGGTCAGGCAGGGCAAGGACAGGAGCTTCGATGAAGCATTTAATCAGGGTGCGGAAAGCGCTTTCCGCCGCGGTACCCCAAGAAAAGGGGACGTCTTTCTTGGTTAGGTCAAATAAGGGGCGGGCGATAGTGGAGTAATCTTTAATGAAGCGTCGGTAGAAATTGCAAAAGCCTAGGAAGGCTTGGACTTGTTTGACAGTGCGTGGGGTGGGCCATTGAGTAATGCCTGCAACTTTTGCAGGGTCCATAGAAACTTGGCCATCGGAAATGACGATTCCGAGGTATTCGACGGAGGTTTGTGCAAATGTACATTTTTCAGGTTTCAGGTAGAGATCGTGGCGCTCCAGTCGTTGAAGCACGTCGTGTGTTAATGCTGTGAGTGAGGAGATATCTTCTGTGAAGATTAAGATGTCATCGAGGTAGACCACGACATGTCCACCATCGATCAAGGACTCAAAGATCTGGTTCATGAATGTCTGGAAAGTGGCAGGGGCGTTGCAAAGGCCGAAAGTCATTACTGTGGGTTCAAAGAGTCCTAAGGATGTTTTGAAGGCTGCCTTGTATTCATCGCCTTCTCGGATGCGGATATTGTTGTATCCCCAACGAATATCTAGCTTGGTAAAGTAGCGCGCACCATGGAGTTTGTCGATAAGTTCAGGGATAAGGGGAAGGGGGGCTGCGTTCTTAATGGTTATATCATTGAGGGCACGGTAGTCTTGTACAGGTCGGAGTTTGCCATCCTTTTTATCGACAAAGAAGAAAGGGGAGGCCATGGGTGACTTAGATGGTCGAATGTAACCTTTCTTTAGGTGTTCAGAGATATACTCCTTGAGGGCATCGGATTCTTTTGGCGTAAGTCGATAAATGCCACAATTCTTTATAGTGGCTCCTGGTTTGAGGTCAATTGCGTGATCCCAGGGCTGGTGTTGGGGTAGTCGGTGAGACGCGGTTTCGCTGAATACTTTAGTATATCGTTGGAAGTGGCTCGGAATGTGGTCGGTGGAAGGCTTAGGTGCAGTGCATGCTGCTATCTTGGTGCTTGTAGTTATCTTTGCTCGGATGGCAAGGTGGTCATACTTGCTAAAGCTGTGGATCCACAGCCAGGGTTCGCAGGCATCTTGGATAAAGGTGGGTTCCAGGGGTTCAATTTCGTTCTCCACGGGGAGACAGGTTTCTTGGTCAAGTTCCAGGACATTAATAGTCGTGTGTCGTGTTTGTGGTGTCTTTGAAGAAATGACGACCGCTGAGGAGGACAGGGTACAGGTTTTTGGGCATCGTGTGAAGGCTATTTTTGGTTGGTGCCAGTCGATTTCAGGGTTATGTGCTTGGAGCCAATCTGTTCCTAAGATTATATCGTGCTCCCCTAGGGTAGTTGCATAGAGCTCCACGGTTTCGTCGTGGTAGTCGTTATCAGAAGTTCTGATCTGTAGCTTCTGGATCGTAGTATACCTAACAGATCCCGTCTTGTTGGGAGACCCATCCACGTTTCTAACTGGTAAGGGTTTAATTAGTGTCCTCATTGTTAGGTTGTTTGCACGCGCAAACCCATCATCCACGATGATGCCCTCCGCGCCACTGTCCAACAGGGCGCGGGCACTGATTTCTTTGCCAGACTTCTTTCCTACTAGTGTAACTCTGAGAACAATTGAAGGAGCTCTCCTATTCCGAATTGTTTCTGCAGGTACATGCTCGGCTCCGAGCGTCTCTAGTAGGGAAAGGCCGTGTACAACACTACTGGCACGAATACTTCCAATCGACAGTGCTACGATGGAAGAGCCTAAAAATCCTCATTAATAGGCACCGAACGCGGACGTGCGTCCGGGTCAAAAGGGAGTATCTCTCGATATATCGCTCCAATGTTTGCTGGGTGGTCAGCAGGTGCTTCCTCCTGACTTGGTTCATCAACAAAGGCGCCGCGCGCCCTAGCGTTGTTGTTGGATTGGCCTTCTTTGGCTCTCATGGCTGCCGTCTTGGCGTGACATTCTTTAAGTACGTGGCCTGGCTTTCCACAGTACAAACAGAGTTTATTCTTGAAGCGGTACTCTCGCTCTTCTTTGGTAAGTTTGGCCCTTGGCTTGGTACGTGATGAGGAGGCGTTGACATTTACGCTCTCGTCCTCTGCTAGGACTGCGCGTCCCGAAGTAGGTTTATGGGTCTTGTTAAACTGGTTAATGGCGTGACCAGCGTAAATTCGATATGCGCGATCGAATTCTCTTGCTTTCTCAACAAGGGTGTCGAAGGTGGTAGGGATGGGGGATATGCCGAGCAGCTTCATATTCAGAGCTGTTGGAATAGCTTGTCGGAAGGCATACATCTTGGTTTGTTCATTTGCACCACTTCGTGTAGCATGGGTTGACCATTCTTGGAACCATTCATTGAAAGGTCGGGTCCCCATCTTCAGAGAATACATTTTGTTGGTGGATTCCATGGCAGTATGACCAGGAACGAAGTGTGCATCAAAGTCTGTTTTGAACTGCGCCCAGGTGCCAAAGGATATTGCCGCTCCTCCGGTTGGGTTCAAGGCTTTCTTTTGTCTATCTTGAGCCCATTCTCCGGCTGAGGTCCCAACCTTGAAGTAGGTGAGAGCAGTGGATATCTTTTTATCGTCTGAATTAAAGATATCTTGGTTTAGGTGGAAGTAGTTGGCTAGGTTGTTCCAAAAAGCTTCGGCATGGTTGGGTTTGCCATCAAAGGGCTCCGGCGCTGCGCCTAAGATTTTTGCGGGTGCAGGTGCTGCCATGGCAGTGGGTACAGGAGGAACAGGTAAGGGGGGAGCTGAGGAAGAGGCTTGAACAGTTAGGGGTGGTGATGGGAGTCGATGTGGGGGAGCTGTTGCAGGGAAACGGCTAGGGCCGGAGGTACTAGGGGAAATCTGGGGTGTCGAGGGTCGGGAGGTTACTTGGGATAGTAGACCAGAGAGTTTTTTGGTAGTAGTGTCTAGGATTTGCGATACTTCCTCTGTGTCGCTGTCTGAATCTTCGGATTGACTAGGTGTGTTAAAATGGACTGGTTTGTTGTTTAGGTAGATCCACTGTTCGTTTACAAAGTTCCAACGAACGTTCTTTTCTTTGAAAGTAGCTTGTAGGGAGTTGTAATTTAGGTCTTTGACTTTGTCGATACCAGGAAAGGCTTCTTTTAGGTCCTGAAAAACGATTTGGTGCTGGGTAGCGACTATTGTCCACGGGTGTTTTCCTGTGGGGCTGGAAATATCCTCTTCTTTCCACTTGGCGTAGTAAAGATTATCGGTGAGAGAGAAATAGGGGTCGAAGAAGTATACTGGAACGCGGGCTTTTTCTTCGTCTGTGAGGGGTCGTTGTGTGTTCATTCACTTCTTCTGGTGAGACGGGTGACAGTCCAACTGTCCAGGTTCCAGGGGTAGTAGACTTTGTAGGCAGGGAGGAGGATAGCTCTATCTGGACGATGGGGTCTTTGTGAACGACGGATCCAATGGTATTCTTCCCAAATACCAAAGTGGGTCAGGGTTGTCTTACTTCTCCACAAGAAGTCTTGGAAATACAAGGGGCTTGTCGAAACCTCGCTTATGCGTGTAAGAGGCTGGGAAAAATACAGGGTTTCAAGATTGTGCCGGTTTTGGTACAACAGAGAACAGTGCCTTCTGAACACGTCGAGTTCTCGGGGAGTTCGAGTTGGTAGGCTCTTGGTTACTAGGATAGCCTCGGGGAGGTGACAATGGATTTCTCGGGGTTGGGTCTCGAGATATTGAGCTTCGTCGCTGCTTGTGGAGTGTTGCCTTGCAGTTGGAGTTGCTTGGATACTGGGGTACACCGGTTCACTTGGTCCGGCTTGGTTAATACTCGGAAGGGGAATCTGGGTGTTGGTAGCTCGACGAGCTCTGGGGGCCCTTCTTGGGGTAACAGGGGTGCTAGGGGTAGAGGCTATGGGCCGATCGTCCACTTGGAAGCGACGATGAGTTCTTCTTTGGGCGACGTGTGAGGATGCCAGGTTAATTGCCCAATGAATTGGATCCAGGATTTGACTTGGGAAATTGTCAAATTTTACACTCGTAAAATTTATCTCAACAATCTATACTATCTAGACCTTTTCTCTATAAGGTAGATAGTTAACTCCAGGGGACCACAACACTACGTTGGGAGGTGTCGGGGGGGTGTTGGGGCGATAACCGCAGGTGCAGACTTCTTGAGAACACCAGCAGGGGCCTGAGGTCAGAGTTGGTCCCCAACCGTCGTTAGGGCTAGGCGGTTGGTTAGTGTCTCCGTTATGCAGGGAGATGTCGGAGTCTGAAGATTCGTCTTCAGTTTCAGGGGAACTAGGGGGTAGCCGATCTGTAATTCGGCGGAGCAAGGGCGGAGTTCGGAAAGTTTCTCTGGCGTTGAGAATCGAGACTAACTCTGGGTCGTCAGAGGTAGAAGGGGGGTAGTGCCAGATACTTGGGTTGACAAGATTTCGGTCAGGATTGGACAGGGTGGTTTCCCACACAGAGGTGGCGAAGGAATAAGTGAACTCCGAACTATCGGAGATGACTAGACGGGGGGCGGAGTCGGGGTGAATGACCACTCGAATTTCTTGGAAGGAAATCTGTATTTCCTGGTATGTGAGGCGGAGGCGGTCGACAAAGTGAAGAGAGAAGCCGTCAAAGATAGTCGCTTTTGGCCCACACTAGAAGTTGATCTGTTGGGTGGTTGGTGGCGGAGACGGAGTTTGAAAGATGCCAATAAAGGAGTTGCTCGTCGGCAGCCTTGACGACTTCAGAAAGGTCGTCAATAAACTCGTGGTAAACCCTTTCGGGGATGACTTCTCCAAAGTCAAAGAGGTCGATAAGGGTACGTAAGGCGGTAGGGGGTTCTGTCCAACAGTCAAGGCGGGGGTTATCGATGAGGTCGTAAGTGGAAGTGACGGGGTAATAGCGGTCAAGCTGCCGCTGTCTGTGGGACTCGAAGTTAACTCGGGCTCGCGCGAGCCTTTGTTCTTCAGATAAGTTGAAGGTAAATGGAGTAGAAGGAGGCACTTAAATCACTCGATTTAAGTCCAAAACTCAAATAAGTAAACACTTACTTACTTTGCGTTGCACTTAAAACACTCGTTTCAAGACAAGGCAAATATATAACCACTTATCTAAAGTGGCTGGTTGTCGGGGAAGGTGGTAATGAAACTAAAGGGGTCGGCAGGAATTCGAGGCGAAAGACAATAAGCAAGAAGATGGGGGGCAGAGCGAACTAAGTCCTCGAAGAAGTAAGCCTGCTGGTGAGCGTAAATTAGTCCGTTAAAAGAAAAACGCAGATGTCCGTAAGTGGTAACAATTCTCCCGTCTAAAAAGTCTTGGATCTCTAGCGTTACTAGAGAGTCAATGTACCCTGCTCTGTGGACGTTGGCGAGGGGGGCGAAGGCGCGTCTCAGTCCTTCCCTGAAGTCGTAGCGGATAGTCCCGAGGGGGGTGTCAGGGGAGGGAAGGTCGTAGATGGCCTTAGAGCAGATGTACAAAGGCGGGAAGTCGGGGTGTTGAGCGGGGTCAACAACGCGGGGGAAAAGGGTGTAGACGTGGGGAGGAAGGAGACGGAAAGGGGTGACAGAAGGAAAGATCGGGGGAAAGGAGGCGAGGGAGGTGGCGAGGGGAACCTTAGCGATAAGTTCCCGGAGGGTCGTGGAAGCGGGCCGCCAAGATTCTCCTTGGGGGGTGACGACGGAGATGTACTGGTGTGGGTGTTCTCCTTGGGAAAGGAGGCAGGGGGGCGCCTGGTAGGCGGTGGGACCGAGGGGGGGAAGGTTCTCCTGGTCGGGGTGTGGGGCCGGAGGGAAGACGGGGCCTTGCTCTGCTACTCGCTCGTAGTCAATCGGCGAGTCGGGGGTCACAAGGCGGGAGGGGACCGGAACAGGAGACGGAGAGCGACGAGGAGTCGGAGGAAGAACAGGAGGTGGCGAAGGAGAGCCACGAAGGGAAAGAGGGGGGGGGGGGTCGGGACTCGGAGGGGAGGCGCAGACTCGGCGCGGAGCTCAGGGGACAGGGGGACGATGTTCCCGTTGAGGTCGAAGATCTCGAGGACCTCTTCGTAGAACTGGGCGGTGCTGGGGGATAGGGGACGAGGGGAAGGACGAGGGGTGGCTTCTTCAGCCGGAGCGTAGGGGTAAACTAGTTCGGGGGTTGCATCCCGAACAAGGGCAACAGGGGCGGGGGGCTCGTCACCACCGAAGGTGGCAGGGGTGTAGGGGGCGGTGAAGCGGAGGCTGTCAAGACGGACAGCAGAGGTGGAGGGAACAGGGGAGGCGCGGGAAAAGTCGAGGGGGCTACCTTGGTTGTCGAACTCCGACTGGTAGCTGGCAGAGTCTCCGTCCCACTGACCGTACTGCGAGAAGTCGTACTCGTAGGTGTGGTCAGTCACTGGGAAGCCCGAGGTCAGTCTATTGGTGAGACTGTCCAAGTGTGGTGAACTCACTGTCACTCGACAGCGAGGGATACGGTTGAAGACGACGGCGGGCAAGGTAAAGACGGAGAGGGTGTTGACGGGGGCGAAGAGGAGGCGTTCTTGGCTCAAAGAAGATAGTGGCGCACTCAAGGTGGGGCACTCGAAGGAGCTGAGAGGCAAGAGGGAAGATGTCACAAGTGGACAGTCTGAGGGACTGTCCGTAGAATTGCACCAGCTTATATACTACAGGGGGTGGTCTGTGCGTAGCTTTAGGGCAGGCTTAGGGCCTATCCACGGGTGCTGCGCAGTACTGCGCAAAGGAACATTCTAGAGACGTCTAACAATAGAGTCCAATCAGAAGGGGTTTAAACATAGAACGACTGCGCCGCAGTCGATGACGCAATCTTGCGTCAGGATGGCGTGATTCCGCGGTCAATGCGGGATTTCCCGAGGAGTGGTGACTTGGTTGATTATCTTCGTTGATTGATCAACAATCAACTGTTGATAAGTACACGTGTACACAACACGTGGCTTGAGATCACGTGACAGATCACGTGATCGTTTGAGAACAGAATTCAAACTCCGATTCGGAATTCCCCTTTAGGAAGGTGATTACATAAGACCGGACCGACGCGGACCGGTCCTAAGCGCCCTTGAGTCACGACCGGTTTATAGGTTCGTGACAAGTAGCATCCTTGGTACCGCTATGACGGTCAGCGTAAGAGATTTCCATTGCAATCTCCCATTTTAAGTCTCTCATTTTATAATCAGTTTGTAGTTTCACCTTCCTCTCTGACATGGCTGGCCTTTTTCTGGGTGATGAGTAGGTGTACGTTTATCGTAGTCTCAGGTACAGAGATGGTCAACTGATCAAACAGTTGATATTGTCCCTTAGGCTATGTGAACTCCTTGCTCGCCCTGTGAGGAGACCATCTAATGCGTTTCCAGGATTTGGCTTCTGACTGAATCCACATCCAGATTGAACAGTCGGGATTACCTCCGTGGCCGGTCAATCCCAGGAAACTTGGAGCTGGATAACGCGTACGACGTATCTTCCATCCGAGTTATCAGTGGGCCGTCGAGTGGAGCAGGTATCTTTCTCTCCGCGTACCGTCCCACCACTTTGGACTTCGGGCGGAACAAATCTGGCTATGATGAAGGCTTGGATCCCAAAGTTCCGAAACCGGTGTACTTCACCGGCTCATGATTCCTCGAGGATGGATATCATACACAATGTAAGCAAATGTTCTCCGTTCCTATGCTACGTGCTCACGTCTCATCTTCTACGTGCCTTCGCCTTCCGCACATCTTACCGTCCTCTCCCCGCCACCAGATTTGCTACGAGACACATGACACAGCTCGCCACCGCACTACCAACATGTGGCCTCAATCTGCATCAAAATTACGTTCAATTTGCTCTCTGTATATATATCAACTCGTGTTTTCGACACTGCTTAGCTATGAAATATGAGGGCCTCGGTTCTTCGTTTAATATTATCGTTCCCCGCATTTTACCCTTCTTGTGTGTGAAGTGCAGAAGACAGTCTGCCTGGGCCGTTTGAGTCGAATAAAGCAATCACCACAGCACCAGCATCGACAACGAGGATGACCAGACTGGCACGACAGCAGCAGCGATGAAGACAACGGCGCTGTAACGCCGTCACGACGTTAGCTCGACTTGAGCTCGGGTAAGGCGACTTCTGCGACTTAGCTAATCACGCACGGAGGCGTATGGCGTCGAAGGCAGGTTCTAGATGTGCGCAGACACTAGGATTGATTACGGCTCTTCCCTTTGATAGAAGACGCGTCTCTTAGAGATGAGAGTGAAAGAGGCAGGAAGTGACGATTGAAGAAGACCAAGATGGCGTATCTTGGTCTTCCGCAGCTAGCTTAAATACAGAAGAGCAGGCTTTCAAGCGCTGCTATGAGTCGCCGTAACGTAGCGTCCAACGTATCGCGTAAGTACCGCAATCCCACTACTACTACTACCTGTACTAGGATCGAGTCATCCCTTCAACGCCTAACTCCTATCGTAAACCCCGAGTCCGTGACTAATATACCTTACAGCCGTAGCCACAACCGGTACAGTAAGGGTTCAATGCGAAGATCGTAACATCACCCCCTTTTCAGCGTGAGTCCCCAGACTCACCGAAAGTCCCTCGCCGTCCACGTTGACTGCTCGTCGCTAATCCGCTCGAAGACGTTGGCCCTCTCCAAGCGGTAGATGCAATCTTGCTTGTCGTCCCTCGCCGATAGTCGCATCGCCTGAAGCTGGCGAATGCGAGCTGCAAGCCGCTCCTCTTCGTACGCGGCTGCTCGGTAACGTGTCACCTCCGCAGTCAGGGACTCGTCCCCAATGCGGTTTAATGCTCGGTCCGTGATCTTGTCGGAGGCAAGGATGACTAGGTCCTCGTGGGCGATGAAGGCGCGTCCCGCGGCCGATAGCATCGGGAAGGCGTAAAGGGGTTTGCCGTAGAGATGGGGAGAACCGGGGATAAGCCCCAGTACAAAAGGGTTCGCACCTCCGACAATCTGAATATGACTGGCGTTCCTTTCTACGCCGTCGGGCCCGGTGATGGGGAAGTGAATGTAATGGGGCTGTCGATTCGCCCTGAACCCTTCAGGCGCAAGGACCTGCGCAGGGTCGTCGTCGTGCGTGATGGGGGTGTGAAATGCGACGCCGGGCAGTCGCACACGTCCTCGAGACATGGGGGTTCCGTCGGTGTGAACGAGCCATGGGGTGATTCGGGGATTAGTAGGGTGGCTGTGCGTTCGAAGGAGGGGGTGTCTGACCGGGTAGTAATCCTCGTCGTCAGCGTGAGCTTCGTCGTTAGGGAGCGCTGCCTGCGCTGCCGCAACTCGCTCAATCTCTTCTGCGCTAAGCGCAGTTGTTCGTCGGCCCACTCCTTCGCCGCCCTCCGCCAGTCCTCCGCTGCTTCTAACTCCTGTTGGGTCCTCGAGGGGACGGTCGGCAGGGAGAATTCCCCTCGTGCCGATGAGGTCGTCACCTGGGGGAATGATGGCAACGGGTTCTCGATTGCCGTTGTCGTCTCTGAAGATGTGAGTGACGGCATGCTGCTGCTCGTCGTCGGGCTGGTGAGTCGGGTCGGGGAACCTCTGTAAGACGTTAGCCCATTCTTGAGCGGTGATATGCCCCGCTCGCATGTTTGCAGGTGTGTACGGAGTGAGCTGGACCTGTTGAACCACGGTTTCTTCGTCGTCTTCGACGAGGTTGGCGGCGTCTTGTGCGACTTGGTCGAGGAGGATCGCCGTGGTGACATGTCTGAGAGGAGAGGTGGGCATAGACGTCTGAATGGATCGGAGGTAAGAGGGATGCTCTCCTTGGTCATCTATGGGCTGGCTTTTAAGCAATCGCACGCCCGTCCTGCCCTCCTGATACGCCTTGATCGCGTCTGGTGCAAACACGTCATCCTTGTCGACCCACTGGTTCTCCGAGTCTGGATAGCCCTTCCATTTGATGAGGTACTGGAGCTTTTTGCGGCGGCCGAAATGCCGTGAGTCCAGAATGGCCTCGACTTCGTATTCCTCTTCTCCTTCCACAAGATCCGGCGGTGGTCGCGGGAAATTTTCGCCATGAAAGGCCGTTCGTTTGTATGGCGTGAGAAGATCGATGTGGAACACTGGGTGGATGCTCCACTGCGTGGGAAGTTCGAGACGGTAATTGTAGGGGGACATCACCTGTACCACTTTAAATGGTCCGTGGCGTCGCGCCGCTAATTTCGCTGTGGGTTGATTGGTCCGTAGATGTCTTCCTTCCAACCACACTTGGTCACCGACTTGATAGCGTGGAGTATCCTTATGCCGAACCCAACTGTCTTGTGCCTTTTTGATAAGGTCTTGGGCAAGCCGGCGCGCCTCCTTTAACTGTGTCAGTCTAGTGATTACGTTTGGGATTGGAGATGGCTTATCCGTCCAGTCGGCGGTCGGGTTGTATCCCATCAGAAGCATGAATGGCGATTGTTTCGTATGTTCGTGGGGCCAATTGTTGTGAGCGAATTCTGCTATTGGGAGGTACGCCGCCCAATTATCTTGACGTTCGTTGGCCCAGAATCGTAGATATTGTTCGAGCCACTGATTGGTTCGTTCCGACTGTCCGTCCGTACGCGGGTGATAGGCCGTAGAAACGTTCTGTTGAATGCCCAATATGCGGCATACTTCCCGTGTGAATTTGGAGGTGAACCGGGGATCTCGGTCACTGATAACTTTACGTGGTAATCCGAATCGTTTGAATACGTGATTGACGTACAGAATGGCGGTTTCCTCTGCTGTGATCTCCTCATTGCAGGGAATGAATATGGATGCTTTGCTGCAATCGTGATCTGTAACGGTCAAAACGCTGTCATACGACTGTGAGACCGGTAATTTGGTGATAAAGTCAAGGGCGATGGTATGGAAAGGGGGGGCGTCCTTGACGGCGGTGATCGGATGTAGCGGTGCACGGGTTGGTCTTGTGTTGACTTTGATTCGTTGACAGTCAGCACACCCCGTGACGTATTCATACACGTCTCGGCGGATACTCGGCCACCAGTGGTGTCGCTCTACGATTCGTTGTGTCCTACTTATCCCGGGATGCCCGTGTACCGGTGGGTCGTGATGGTCTTGTATAATGGCTCGATACGCCGTCATGGGTCCTGTGACTACCAGTCGTCCGTCCTTGTACCATTCTCCCTCTATCTTCTTGAGATGATGGGCATTGACCCAAGCTTTGATTACAGCAGGGTCTTGTCGCCGCTTCGGCGGTTGCATCATCGGGTGCGTTTCCAACGCACGCGCAGCGTTAGTGGCTCGTATGAATACTTCCGGAGGTAAGACGACCACACCTTGGTTATCTCCCTCTCCTTGGTTGTAGTCTGGCCGTCGTGATAGCGCATCCGCTCTGCCATTGTTCTTCCCTTTGATATGATGGATCTCAAAGTCGTACTCCATTAGTTCTAGTACCTCTCGAGCGACCCTCCGACTGATCTTTTGCGGGGTCTTCCAGTATTGGAGATTTAGGTGATCCGAGAATATTTTGATCTTGTGCGGAGACCCCGCGAGCAGAGGTCTCCAGTGACGAAGGGCTTTGACAATGGCGAGAAGTTCTAGGTCGTAAATGTCGTAATTTCGCTCTGCTTCATTCAGCGTTGCCGAATAATATCCTATAGGATGCTTGCGACCGTCATTTTTCTTTTGTAGGAGTACTGCGCCTACCGCGAATCCTGACGCGTCGACCTCTAGCTCGAATTGGTCTTGTAAGTTGGGGTGTGCTAGCACTGGTTCTTCCGTTACGAGTTGTTTGAGGGTTTTGAAAGCCCGTTCTTCATCGTCTCCCCAATTCCACTCGGCATCCTTCCTCGTTAACCGGTTGAGGGGTCGTGCGTGGGTTGCGAAACCTCGGATGAAAAGGCGGTAAAAGTTACAGAAACCCAAAAATGACCGTACGTCCCTGACCTTGGTTGGTGTTGGCCAGTCTTTGATGCCGCGAACTTTTACCGGGTCCATACGCGTTACCCCCTTTTCAAGGATTACCCCCAGGTAATCCATCCGAGGTTGGTGGAAAAGGCATTTTTCGAGTTTGAAGTAGAGGTCGTGGTCCTGGGCGACGCGAAGGACGTCTGTCACCGTGGCTATGTGGTCAGCAGATGTAGCGCCTTCCCGTGTGGCGATGCCAATGTCATCCATGTAGACGCGGATGATAGTACCGCGGAGTTCGTGTTTTGCGATGGTATCACGATAGATGTGGTTCATCATTGTTTGGAAGGTGGCCGGCGAGTTGGTAAGACCGAAGAACATTACCGTTGGTTCGAAAAGGCCGAACTTGGTTTTGAAAGCTGCCTTTTCTTGGTCACCGTCTCGTATTCGAATATTATTATACCCCCAGCGGATGTCGAGCTTCGTATAGATGTGGGCGTTACTGAGGTCGTAAATGAGGTCTTGAATTAGGGGAAGTGGATACTGATTTCGTATAGTGTACGAATTGATGGTACGATAGTCCTGTACAGGGCGCAGTTTTCCGTCCTTCTTTTTGACGAAGAAGAATGAAGATGCGTACGGGGATATGGAGGGTCGCAGATACCCTTGCTGCAGTTTCTCGTCCAGAAATTCCTTAAGTTTCCCTTCTTCTTCTTGCGTCAATGGGTATATCTTGCAGTCGATTGCTGAAGGGGTGCCCGGCTTAAAGTCTATTGCGTGGTCCCACGGCCTGGCGGGGGGGAATCGTTGTGACGCTTCTTTGCTGAAAAGTTGTCGGAAGGCGTGGTAGACCGCCGGCAGCTCCACGGGCTTTCCCTCTCCTTTGGCTTGGATGGCTAATTCTGTAGACGTAGTTGCTCGCAAGTACGTATCCTCCTCTTCTGGTTCGAAGGTTATCGCTTCCTTTTCATCGTTAGTTAGAGCGGTCGCGATAACGGTGTGACGGTCCAGACTGTCCTGTGTACTGATCACGACTGGCATGACCTTTTCGTGTATGACTGCATCTCGCCAATTAATGGTTGGCTCGTAGGTCGCCAGCCAGGGATATCCTAGGACAACCTCCTCGTTTCCGAGATTCGTGATGAGGAATCTCATGGTCCTGTGATACCCATCGGTGTATACGTCTAGATCGGTAAAATGAGTGATGGACCCAGCTTTATTTTCCGTACTGTCTATGTTCCAGACCTTCCGCGGTCGGATCAGCGGCTGAATTCCGATGCCCATTTTTTTGATAAAGTTTGGGTGTATGAAGTTGTCAGTGGCCCCCGAGTCTACTAATGCTTTTATATCGGCCATTCGGTAATTTGTGCGAATCGAGACTGGAATTCGAAGAGAACGAAAGCGCGTCATGATTACAGAATTACAGTTTAAAGCCCTCACCCAGGCCGATGGGTTCAGGCGCTCCGAAAACCCTCTTTTCCCCACAGATCCTGTAATATCAGGTCTTTCACTTCGTCGGGCGCGTTTGCAACTCCGGTGAGCCATTCTTTGGCACGTTCCTCGGCTGTTTTGCTAGTCGAGGCAGCCTGTATCTGGGCTGGCGGCGGTTCCTGCGTGTGGTAATCGGTTTCTGTCATTCGGACACCAGTGGGTCCGGAGTTCTGTGGCTGCCACTGCCGTGGTTGCCTAGGATGGGGGCAATTTCGTGAGAGGTGACCCGGTGCGTGGCAATTATAACATAACACCGTCCTTAGGTCTCGTCGCGACCCTCCCCTTCCTCGGCCCCGGACCCCTGGTCCTCCTCTCGGCGAGAAGGGGGGTAAATTAGTATACGGTGGCTTGTTGTAGTCGATCTCTTCCGATCCCGCTAATCGTGCCTTGGTCCGATCAGCGGAAGTGTCCATTGCCCATGGATTGGCAAGGTTCTGAGGAACAGTCCATCCAGCGTTTCCTGTTTTCTTGGGCTTGTTGTCTTTATACTCATCCACCCGTGCGCGGATGTGGATGTAGTTGCGTTGTCTACGAAGCGTTGCTCGCTTCCATTCGTCGAACGTTTCTGGCTCGTCCAAATCGTAGGTTTTTTCGTAAAGCTTCTTTGGTAACCCCTTGGTAAAGAGGTCGATTGTTTGGGGGTCATTGAGACGGTACCCGGCCTTCCTGGCAGCTTCTTCGAACTCGTTGACGTATTTATCAATATCTCCGTCAACCATTTTGAGTCCTTTCCTAAGAAGCGCTTGAGCTTGTTCGCGTTCGAGGGTGTTGACGAACCTTTGGTTAAACCCTTCTGCTACTGCGTTCCACAAGTCGCGCGTATGCTGGTCTATTCCTCGTTGTATCTGCCGGTTGAGCCATTTGAGGTACAAGAGTACCCATTCGCTGACTGATACTCCTTTTATGTATGACAGGAACAGGAGGCTTCGTCGATAGTCATTGCGCATGACAGGGGTGTCGAGGTTCATTCCCCAGTAGACATGCCATTGCGTGAGGAACGAATCCACTTTAGTGCGATCGCCGTCAAAGATAGTGGGGGGTTCACCGGTTAGTTTTTCATGCCCTTGTCCTCCTCCTCCTGCACCGCCTCCGCCCCCACCTCCCCCCCCTCCCAGGGGCCCTCCTTCCGGTGGGTTGTTCGGGAGGTCTGGTGGATTCCCTCCTCTTCCTGGACGTCGAGGGAAGTCGTCTCCGGGTGGTCCTCCCCATCCCGGCGGGGGGTCTAGTGATATTCCTCGTCTTCCTCCATCCCCTGACGGGGGGTCTCCTTGGTCTGGCCCAATGGCTCGAAAGATTGCTGCGTCGTCTGCAGTCATCCGGTGTCCTGTTTCAGGGTTAATAGGCATAAGATGCCGCTGTGATTCTTGTCTGATTGCCTCGGCCGCTTCTCGCGCCGCTTGCTCTCTCACGGTCATGATTTCTTCGGCCGTCATGGTGGTGGTTGCCATCTCTGCTGCCGGTGAGCGTACGTGAATGACTTCCGGTTGTTCTGAGATATGCAGAGACTCAGCTCGTTGGATGGTGTATTGTTCAATAGGCCCAACGCTCGCAGGTCGGTTTTCTTCGCTTTGTTCGTCTTCTTCAGTCTCTTCGCTAACTACTTCTCCAGTGGAGTGTTCTCGTAGTTGGCCGTCGATAGGGCCCCAATCAGCTCGTGAATTGAGCTCGCGTGCGTCGATGTCGCACTGGTATTGTCTTCCTGCTGGTCTGACAACGTCCCAGCGGTGGTCTATGGGATTCCACGTAATTTCCACCCAGCACAGGTGATCGAAATTGAACTCAACAGGTCTGAACCTTGTAGGTCCGTTGAATTCCACGAAGTATCCGGTCTCGTCTCCTCGGTCTATCCACCTGGCTGCTCCTAGGAATCGGGTTGGTACGTTACGGTCTCCTCTTCGGTCTAGATGATAAGGACGGAAGTTCGTCCACTGTTCTCGGGTGTTGATAGTCGCCACAATGAATATCTTGGTCTTAATGTAACGCCGTCACGACGTTAGCTCGACTTGAGCTCGGGTAAGGCGACTTCTGCGACTTAGCTAATCACGCACGGAGGCGTATGGCGTCGAAGGCAGGTTCTAGATGTGCGCAGACACTAGGATTGATTACGGCTCTTCCCTTTGATAGAAGACGCGTCTCTTAGAGATGAGAGTGAAAGAGGCAGGAAGTGACGATTGAAGAAGACCAAGATGGCGTATCTTGGTCTTCCGCAGCTAGCTTAAATACAGAAGAGCAGGCTTTCAAGCGCTGCTATGAGTCGCCGTAACGTAGCGTCCAACGTATCGCGTAAGTACCACAATCCCACTACTACTACTACCTGTACTAGGATCGAGTCATCCCTTCAACGCCTAACTCCTATCGTAAACCCCGAGTCCGTGACTAATATACCTTACAGCCGTAGCCACAACCGGTACAGTAAGGGTTCAATGCGAAGATCGTAACAGGCGCTGGGGGTGATCATCTCGGTGGTAGGGAGGGCGATGGCGACGACACTAGTTCTGAATGCATGTAATTGACCCAACTTGAATCTTTTCTACTCGAAAAATTAAGTGGGTCTCATTCCGGGTGGCCCGAGCGCCTCTCCCTGGATTTTGTAGAAAATAAACTACAATTACTAGAGCTACCTAGCGATAAATTGTAATACTACTGGTGTGACTAGACTCTAAACCGGAATTACTAGAAACATTAGAGTTGCATAGCAATACGTAGTGAAGTTGGCACAACTAGAATACGAACTAAAACTACTAGGATCTCCTTTAGAGATCTAGAACACCTAGCGCCAGTAACCCTATGACATCTAGCCACAATAGTTGTACCAGGCGCTTCTAGTAATATCGCCTCTTGCTGATGCAGAGCACATCCCGAGACTTACGAATTCCTCAACTGAAGGCGATAGCTTTATCCGCCGGTGCGCCCAGTCTGCTGTGACCTGCTTTTGTCCGCAATTCTTATTCATATGTAACCAGTTGTTATTGGAGTTTCTGTACAGCAGTACGCTTTCGCTGGCGGTTCGTGAAGTAACTCTTACTAAAAGGACGTAGCTTCTACGCGTATAGGATCTACCGTCGTGAGTTTACTGGGGTTTTTATTTGTTGTGACTTCTAAGTTATTCTAGTGAGCGGCGGTTCTCTATACCTACCAGCGGCGATCGTACGTCCATACAATTTGTTCGGAGCTGGCATCCACTTACATGAGCAGTCCGTCAGCTCGCTGACAGAATTCGGTGAGTTCCTCCGCAGTAGCATTCCTCGAGATTTTCACCTTACTTTCGACCGACTTTTTTAAGGTATTGGCATTGGTACGTCCTCCCTTCTATTCCTTTATTTTCGGGTCACTAAGGTATTATCCTTGTCTTCAGTGTACAGTGCAAAAATGTCAGCCGTAGTTGCACATGCTCTTTTCCTTGTTTTTTTCTCACAGGTTCTGCATATAGCCTGATGCACATACACGACCCAGACCCAGGCAGCTTTGAGGCACGTTTTCTCCTCGTCTGATGTGGGCTGTAGTCTCTAATTATCATTCATACTAGGGGTTTCTCATTGCTACATTAGCTTGCAAGGTCCCCTGCGACATCCTCATTACTACTGGAATGGTTTATTACCTTTTGAGTAACCGCACTCAAGTCCGGCGGTACGTCCGTGTTCGAACTGCAAGAACGTCCATAGTACTCTGTTCTCACCGGCCCTCTTGCTAGAACGAACAATGTGTTGAACCTTCTCGCGATTTATTCTATCAATTGCGGCTCAATTCACTTGTGAGCCAACATACCAATCGGCGTCGGCTTTTTTTCTGACAATTGTGCTATGGTTCTACAGAGCGTTTTCTATCGTCTGCGTCACCTTGGTACTGTTTATTTTTACCCCCTGTGTCCGCTGGTCAAATATTAACTTGTTGAACGAAGTTCGCCAAGTATCCGGATGCGCTCATATACACCCCATCCCTTTTCATCATGTTTCGACTGTCTCTCTGCGCGTTCATGGCCATGTGAGTCTTCTTTATTCGCTATTCCTTCGCGATCTTCCTGATTCCTGACATTTTATTCTAGCCTGAACTCACGAGATTACCTCCGCGAGACGCTCGACGGGCCGGGAGGTGTTGTTGCCACGCTCCCTCAGCTCAAGGTACGCACGGGTCCCATAGACCCGTGGGGCGCGCAAGAAGCGATGGAAGCAAGCGCCAATGCGGCTGTCCCGAAGATTCTTCCACCAGCTTTAGGTTCCTCCGACACATTGTTCTCAGGCAATGGGATAGCTTCCAACAGAGAAAAGTGCCCGGTGCCCCCTGTCATACAATTAGGTTCGAATTAGAGTAGAAAGAATGATACCATACGAACGCGCGGGAGAACAGGAGCGAAGAGATGATTGCATTTGGGGGCTCATCTTCGAGCCTTATAATTATTCGTACAGTACAGGTAAATTATAATGTAGACTGAGAACGGAAGCATTTAATGCGTCATTTTTACCATAATTGCACTACCCAGACAGGTCAAGCTTGAAACAGTAGGCCAGCATTGACGCCTTTTGCCTTTGCACACTTCTTCAACACGTGCCCAACTCCAGCTCCCTGGTAGTTCGCCAGACCGTAGGGGTCAAAGGAAAATTAGGGCATAAGATACATGAACCTTTGATGTGGACCCAGAATGATTGTTCGAGGAATATATTGTGTTGGACTTTATCTTTCGCATGGTGAGCGCTTGTGAGCGCTTAGAGTAATAGGCCAGAGATGGGGGTGATGTATGGGACGTTGATCTCCAGCGCTTCCCTCCTTGAGGGCAGCTAGAGAGGCTTGGATCGCACCCATCGCACGATCACAATCGGGTCACCGATATCTATGTGAGGTATCAGCGCTGCGGCGTTTCACCCCTACAAAGAAGCAGAGGAGGGCTGAGACCTACATGGGTCCTTCATGCAATCAAAAAGGAATTCTATCACTGTCTTGGGTCTATGGCCTGGTTGAACTCGGGTAGCCTGCTGAAAGCTTCCCCTTCCGGATATGTTGAGGTATGAAAATTTCCAGACTGAGAAGGGACCGGGGAGGGCCGGCTCGCACCTGGGTGCGTCGTCCTGGAGCTCAGCCTTGCTGGTCTAGGCTGCCAGCCGAAGTGCAGTGCTGCTGATAGAAGACGAGAACGTTGCCTGTAGGAAGACGATATGGATGCCCGCACGGGGCACTTTCAACACCAGCTGAACGGAGTGGAGGGAGTGGCGGGCGCTAGGGACGCGTACCAAATTTCGTGGGCACCCGGTCAACTAGCTGGAACCTGCCTTTCTCATGCACACTCTCAGCCCAGCCTTGCCCACATAAACAAAACGAAACACGACTCTCCACGCATATCTTGTCGCTATAACATCGCAATGAGAACTCGTACTTGAGGTCCTCAGTGTACTAAGACGGCATCGACGCGCCGTGTGAACTAGGTTTGCATGGCCCTCCGCGTCTCGACCCGCCTTGTGCGGGGGGACGAGCACGCTCGGCGTATCGTGCGCGTCGATACGGTACCTCACGCCTGCGCACGTGGTGCACTTCTCGAGCACAAACGCGAGCGTCTCCATATTTTGAACGAGAAAGAAGGGCGCGCCTGTGATCAACTTTGCAGCGCTACTTTTGGCGATGCGATTCGAGAGGCCTGAAGGCCGTTAGTTGGATGTTGCTGTTGCGTACTTTGGTCGAGTCTGCGTGGTTCGTCTAGGTCCGGAGATGTACGGACTAATTGGACAAGTATTGACAGTACGGGTCAGCTGACTCGAAGGGTCATAAATTGAAGTGGCGGAGGTCGGGACCTTTTCGGGAGTCACGTCATCTGCTGAGTCATCGATAATTCGCGATGAGGTCGGGGTTTGAAGTTGAGTTGCGGTAAAGCGGCCCACTGACACCGGCGTGGGTTGTCATCCAACAGCACAACGCGTGCTGCCTCTGTTTAGGCACTGCACATTCAATTGATACATTGGTCACCCATCGTCAGAAGGCTAATGTATTGGCCACCAAGCAGGAGAACTCTTCTACCCAAGCTCTTACCAGCTATATCTCACCGTTCAAGCGTGACGATCTCGTCTTCTGGCTACCCCAATGACGAACTCAAGCGTATTGCAGCACCGCCTGCTGCCCGGAGACGCTATTCAGCGGACTTGACTACGTACTCAGACTGACGAGCATTCGTAGACTATTGGCGTCGTACGGTGGCGACGAGTTGACTTTTCGGCCGACTTTGCGAGGAGCGCGGCGACCTGCTCGCGTAGCTTAGCACGCAGAGCGTCAGTATCCCCTTGATGAGAAGCTACGGTCACGCTGGCGTTGGAAACTGAAACGACGGATCTGGCGATACCTCACATCCAAGTTGCCTGCATCTTGTAACCTGGTGCGTATGTTGTGTTTTTTCTGCTTGCGTACCCAAGCGTAGGAACAGATAGCTCACCACACCGTCTCTCATTCGCAAGGCTCTGATCCACCAGCGTCAGCCTTGCGACGAGTGACAATGCTGAGGCTGCGGCTAAAATGTCACGTGCAGCTTGTTGAGCCACTTTCTGCACCTGAGCTACCAGGACGACGCCGTATCCCCCGACGTCTATGATAGCTTCCATAATTGCGCTCGCCGCCATGACCCGGCCGACTTATGCTTTCTTTGTGATCCGTTCAGTCCCCTCGGGTGCGCAAGATTGTGATGATCCTCCACGGGTACCTCAAGGCCAGCCACCCCGCATACAAGCTGCCCGGTGCCGTTGCGTCTTTCCTCCCTCTCTGCATTGTCCACTTCAAGCACTAGCTGGCTGTCAACGCACAGAACGTGGCTTCAAAATGGAAGATCCCTATTCGACTTGATCAACACCTGGCCGTACGGCCATGACTGGCCTGGTGGGTTTCAAAAATACCGTCTAGCTCGTGTTCTCGCGACAACTTTGTGGGAGAAACGTCTAGGATATTACCTATAGGAGCGGGGGAATACGCGACTAAATAAGCTGCTAACTTCAGAATTTAGGAGAAACATTATGAAGCGTGTGTTCTGACTAGGAAGTATTCAATTAAAATCTCTTAGAAGTAATAACGAGGACCGTGATCCCTCGACTTCGATTGGCAGTGCAGCGCCGGTCCAACCGGCCCGAGAGTTTGTCATGCTTGCCTCGTGCTTGCCTCCAGCAGGGCTCCGAGTCGGACTCAGGCAGGTTGCAACGCCGATAGATTCTACGCCATGACTAGATGTGACTCTGCGCTTACTTCCAGACTCGTATCTCTTCTTTTTGTCGTTGGCTGACAAGGGTCTTTGGATGCCGCACCTCATACTGGCTCGCCTCCGCCACTCGTCCGCGCCGCAATCAGCCTAACGAGCCTCGAGCCCTTTTCCGAGCACCGAGGCAGCCGCGTATATTAGAAATCTCAGGCGTCGTTTCTATATAACTCGGCCCCCGTCCCTCTAAAAAGATGTCAATTGATCAAGCCAATGACCATCGTGACCGTCAGGTTTTGGTAGGTGTCATTCTAATAGTATACATCGGCGCAACGACCTTTCAAACTCATTTCTAGCGACATCGCGCCGTAGGTGGATCAAGTCTTTCCCCTCGTCTTCGCACTGCGATCGGATACTCCTCGAGACTTTCGTAACACGCAAACGTACTCACTTTGACCTGGAGTTTGCTATTGTATCCTGACTAGATCATTTACCGACCCCACGAAATCATAACTGGTAATAAGCTATTCAACATGACGGACGAGCGATTGTCGATCTACTATCGGCACCGGAAAACGCTCTGTTGTATTATTACTGATCCTATCTCGTAATATTTCCATTTTTCTGGTACTGGTCATGTGCATTGTGCCCCCTTTCACGTTTACGGCGCTTAGGGTGGCGAGATCTGAGGCCTCAGTTAGGGTCTCCTATTGTGGCATTCACCATCCCTCTCTCTCTCAACGAACCTCTCTCTCAACGAAATGTTATCACACGACTTCGATTCCAAGATCTTGCTTTCGGTTATTAACCATATATTTCTGCCCATTAAGCTT
Source organism: Lactarius indigo (assembly GCA_025766275.1). Lineage (NCBI taxonomy): Eukaryota > Fungi > Basidiomycota > Agaricomycetes > Russulales > Russulaceae > Lactarius > Lactarius indigo. The sequence continues at coordinate 275,775 of JAFKAC010000048.1, read as the reverse complement.
CCTCAACAGGCTCCGACGGAGGGAGCTGAACGCGAAACCAATGTGGCATTGTGCCACATCCTCATACAAGCTGCTCGAGCTTTCTGCCAGTATCTATCTCCCTCCCAACAGCTGTCGTGGGCTCATATTATAAAAACGTTGGAGTCTATTTCCTGGACTGCAAAGGGTCCGCTAGTCGAAGCGGAACTCAAAGGCACTCTCTCAAATCTCGCTGTCGGAGGTGAGTTCGGATCTTGGTTCGGATTACTACCCGCATGTTGCATCATTGCTTATCTTCGCTTTCAGATGTCTTCGCTATGCATATTCGATCTCAGAATGCCGCTGTCGTCGTTCGCATACTCATTGATCATGTTCGGTTCGAGATCTTCGAAGTCTCCCCACCAGCCAGCAACGTTATGTCGACCAATGGGAAGCTTCTCTGCTCCTATCCCGGTCCCGCTGTCCAGATCTCTGCCGAGATTTTTTCGAACGAATGTTTTCTTCAAGAACTCGCCTCCTTTCTCATCCAAATGGATATTGATGTGTTGGATTCCACTGCAACCGCAGTCAAGGCTGGGTCCACCGTACGCGAAGTTCGCGAGAGCGCTCACCCAAGATATATATCCGAACTATTAGTGGGAATTCTAAGAGGATTTGGTCAGCCGGCCTCTGTGAATCGTATCACGAAACGGATAGGAGACGAAGTTCTTTGGAAAGACGCTTACAAGCCATGGCGCCGATCTCCGTTATGGCTCGTTATCAGGGTGGCACTTCAAACATCCCTGGACCGAGACGTGTACAAAACCTTTATTCTCTTTTTTCACGCACACCTCCTCCGAATCTGCATCCAAAAGGATCTTCCAAGCGAAACGCTCTACGTGATGAGGTCCAAGATGGCGCGACGCCTCTCAAAGATGGGTCCTGCTGTTTCGGATGACGTCTATCGGATTGTGTACGACGCATCAAAGGAGACAGAGGCCCTTCTTCAGAACCGGTGGTCGAGTTTCCAAGCGAGCCAGTCTGTTTCACCGTCGTGGCGCCCTGAGAAACTGGACATCATTCGGGATACCGTAATCACTCTCAAGAATTCGCGTCATTACCTCATAAACGCCCTTCTCCCAAAACCACACAGTTACACGCAAAAGCAATTTACGCCTTCCCACCCTCCACGTCTTGTTGACGTAGCCGATTTCAGTTGTTTCTCGGACGGCCGACTCACAGCGGCCGTTGCAAAGGACAAGCGCACTGCTCTCGCGGACTTCGAGCTGTCCGTCGAGAGATATCTGGATTCATGGGTTGGTTCGCATCAACATGACGACAATGCTCCGGATGTGATCGCATCCTGCGTTGAGCAGTACTATTCCAGCGCAATGGGGGCCTACCATGCCTATCCTGAGGATAACTCGGTTATGATTTTGACCGTCTTAGACCTTTGGATGGCTCTGGATAAATTGACCACCCGACAATATCCTCAGCTGACATCTTACTCACCAGAAATTCCTCGAAATTTCCTTCATCCCATCCTCCTCCATCGCTCCAGCTCCCTGCGACGTGCCCGGATTATTGAAGAGTATGTTTCACAACGGCATCAGGACTCTTCCTGCACGAAGTCCATATTCTCGGACAAGGCCACCGAGTCGTCGTTCGGCGTGCGGTATTTTCGCGATTCTCCGAAGCTGCAAGAGCTCTACGCCTATATCAACCGACGTGCTGAGCAACAGCAGGAAGAAGAGCGTGCCGAACTCCGTGTTCTGAACCAGAGGTGGCGGTCACTTAAAGATGCGGCCTCGACGATGGATCACGATTATATCGAGGATTATGAAGGAGAACTAGTCCATGGTCGTTGTCAAAAGTGTAAAACAGAGAGCCAGGCAAATAAACTGAAGATTGACGTCTTCGAATGGCCACTTCCACAGGCGACGGTGGAAGCACAGCTGGTAGTCTTCGAGCTCGCTCCACCACGTGGATTTTCCGCATGGCGCGAGATAACCTACAAGATTCTCTGCGACATTGGGATGCCCGAGGCTCATGACGCGGATAAACCAAAGCTTCTCTTAGATACCTTCTCCGGTCTGAGAGATTGGGCCGTGCGTCACTCATTCCACCGAATCACAATTGCGTCCACCACGAAATCGTTCCGCGACCAAACGCATTACAAGAAGGTTCAGATTCCTGCCGATGATTCTGATGTTTTGCTCAACAACGGACTATCCTTCAAGCTGTATGACCGCAAGGCCAAATCCTGGGCTGCGCGGCCTTTTCTTGAATCTACTATCGCAAAATTCTGCACACCTCCTATTCCTGTGTCATCTCCGTACGTCAAAATCCATTCCTTTGTCTGCGGGACGCACCACACTTCAAATGAGGTAATTGCCGGTCAAGCCGACTGCCCCCCGGAGCTGACCCCTCATGAGTACTTGGCATTTTCTGGGTTGCGCAGCGGGCCGCGCCTACAATGGCTGAACATAGCAAGGGAACTGCCATCGCCGTCGCTCTCATTTCGCCGCGAGGAGGTACATACGCTGATCACTCAAGCAGCCTGGCAGCTTGGCCCACTTTCAGACGGTGTACGCGAGTGGCACGCCGATCTTGCCGTTCCCAGCTTCGGATGGACGCTTGTACGCGAACTAGAGGGCCTTCTTGGAAGGATAGAAGCCAACTGGCTAGAGGAAGTCACCATCAGGTCTCTTGGTATGTTAGACGCCTTCCACTATCCGCTGGTGCTTTAATTCTAGTATCTATAGCTCTCATTACCAGCCGCCTCCTCTCTGCCGCGCGTGATCGCGATATTTGTCAAAGAGCGTACGCCCTGCTGCGGAGGGCCCGGAGTGTAGCACATAAGTGGATTAACGAGATTGGTTCGAAACTTGACAAAACCGAAGACGAAAAGTTGTGCACGAACTTGCGTCGACGACTCTGCACACTGGCCACGTCGTGTTTCTCTACTTATGATGTTTCCCTGGAACACGTCCCTTGGGTGCTTGCGAGCGACAACGATATCGCCATAGCTGTGCACTGCGCAGTAATTGTCCATGACAACACCCCGTCGAATATCGATGACGATAGTCATTTCACTCCACTTCTCAACCGACATCGCCGCCTCCTTCATTTCCTCGAGTCATCTCTCCGCGAATGTGTGCAATCCAACCCATCAGGCTTCGATCAGGGTCTCGCAAGTTTGTGGCCTGGATTCCACCGGCAGATCTCTTCGAATTGGCATGTGCTTCCCAGTCCCAACTCACGATGGATTTTCTGTATCGTAGATGGTGGACAGGAGGTCCATTATAATCTATTGACTGGGCAATTACTGATTGGTGGAAACCCCCTTGGAAGACTGCCGCGAGAGTTCATCCATCACCCAGTCTACGCAAGCGTCCTAGGAACGGTGAGTGATAACGTTATTCCGATCCGTGCCTACTCACGCATGTTCACATTGCAGAGGGTTCTTGACGTAGTTCCTGCTGACATCCCTGACATGGCATTTATGACTCGATCAAATGTCTCTGGGTATCAGGTGGGTTATTTATGGTCGTCGGTGGTCGTGTCGTGCAACGACTAATGCTAGATAAAGATATTGTTTTCGCTGCGCGATGGAAATTTGACCTTACAAGCTCGGCGACCGAAAAATCCTCGGCTGCTTCAGTTTGTTCCACGCACAGTATTTGCCGAAGACTTCCCGAAAGCTTTCGTAGACGACTGTGTACACTGGCTCGACCTTCGCACTGGAGAAATAGAATTTCGCCCTATTCAATCGCCCTGGACTCCGGATCCGTCAAATTGGCGGCTCACGATTCTTACAAATCACCGGTTCCTATTCCGCAAGATCTCCGGAGATGGCGCCGCTCCAGTGGATCTAATTGATATTCGTTCCATTACATTTCGAATGATATCCCGCTTACTTTCTCCACTCGAACCCTCGGAGCACATTATCATTACGCACACGAATCATGCAATAGAGGTTTCCCTCAATCGATTGCATCTTGCATTCTTCGTCAATGGGGACTCAGAATTGGAATGTCGAAGCATGCCGGGATACGTCGTCGATAAATTTCAATCTTGTGGCACCATGTTTGGGCTCAGAAATCAACTAACCCTGCGCCCAAACAACGAGTCTATGGAGTCGCCGCGACGGGTGATTATCCCACAGGGAGATATCGAGTTTGTCTTGAATGGCGACTTCGCCAATGTTTCCATAAAGACGGGAACGGCACAACATGTCAAGTGGCACGAGTACACTATCGACACCGATCTGGGACGCCTCACTGGAAACGTGAGCTTACTTAGCAAGCTGTACCAATGTTATTTGCATGCGCTCACGAGCCATTGTCTCCCCGATCCGTTACTGGGGCATACCGGGACCGAAGAATCCCTTCACATGTTGCATAGCGCCGCTTTTATGTCCTTTCAAAGACTAAGCGAGGACGACGCAAAGCTCTTGGACCTGATAAGCACCTTGACACCGATTAGAGTATATTATCCACCGAACCTACGGTCGATGGTCACAGTACAATGGAACAGCATTCCCGCCCTCTCACAGCACCACGACTTTCACCCAGCTGTACTCTCCATTCTTGATCACGCACGCGCAATGGAGGCACTCAATGATGAGCCCGTTGACTTCGATATTCGTCCCCGGGACGTTTCGTTGCTGAACCGCGCCGCCTCCCGTAACAGGGTGTACTACCCAAATGACCTGCAAAGCTTACGACATTCATCCTTTTCAATTCCAGAGGACATTGCCTACAAATCAAGGGACGTAGTCAAAGGGGGAGGCGACGAAATTTCTGCCTACCAGACGTCATGGTCTGTTTGGAATGGCCGACTCTGCCCTCCTCGGACTTGGTCTAAGCTGTGGGATACAATGCAACTATGGAGATCACTTGGCACAGCCGGGACTAGGATTTCTCTGCGTTATAGCCGGTACTGGCTTACTTTCAGCGCTGCGAAGGATTGGCTCGGCATATACGATAGTTGTCAGAAAGCGTTAAACTGCGATCCTCAAGACTCCAGGATCAGGTTGGCGTTCAGCCTTTCCGCAGCCAGCTTCAGCGGGACATGTTACCCAAACGTCATCCCGCTCATCCTTATTTTTGCGACGGACACAAGATTCCATGATCTTACACGACCTTCACCATCTCACTACGACCTTTCAGATGGCACGTATCCGGACCATGCACGATTAGTGAATTTAATTTCTCGGTTTGCTCGTCCCCTGGAGGAAACCCCTGCGCAAACCATGAACGTCCGAGCAACTGCCTACAAGAAGGCCATGAATGAACGAAAACGGGAATATAACAGTTCCATTAACGAAAAGGCGTCAACCGCAGCGCAGTCAGTGGTGAAACAGTGGTCCAAGAGACGCTCAGTCCCCAATCTTCCGCCCCAATGGTTCTACACCCAGGGTTACAGGGAATGTGTCGATGCTTACCTACAATCCATAACCCGAAACATCGATCTCAGGGACCATATACATCGCTTGCAGGAAATCATAGACTGCTACGAGATCACGACTCCCCCCAACACACCGTTCGTGTTTTCTCCTCGGTTTAGTGCGAGTCCACCCAAAGCGATATCTCCTTCGCTTCAAGAAGTGCTGTTGTCTCGAGCCGACTTTTTGCAGTCACCTACTTACGAACGGTGCGACTCGGATATCGCCGTACCTTCCGTCGTGTCGATTGGAGCTGAGAATAAGCTACCATCGACCAGGGAAGATAGCCTTAGCTCTCTTATCCATGAGTTCCAACAATCCCCGAAGTCGTTACTACAACTCTACGGAGAAGACCTGAGCAAGAGTCACAGCGAGTTGCTTGGAAAATCGGCTCCTTTCCCTATACACCGCGGAGTTCCTTCACGGGGGGCATTACGCCACTATCGCGATTTGTGCTCTCAAAAGAAGGACGCGATATTTTCTGAGCTTTCAGAAGCTCTTTCCCCATCTCAGAACCAGGAAATTGTCATCAGCGTCTCGGGTCTTTGGCCTCGAATAACCCCACGATCCATCCTACGAGAGCTGTCCAGGGATCGCGTCGGCACGTTGACCGACCAGTGGAAATACGCCATCACACGCTACGCAATAGCATTCCTCAAGTATCAACAGTCTCAGCGTCTGCTTGAACTTTCTTCGAGACGCCGGGACGAGGAACTCCTCCGAGAAGCGGAAACTATTTGCGAGGATGTCGCCGCGGCTTGTTCTGCTGACTGGCTTCTGATACAGGTTAGTTAACTTCCCTGCGAAACTCACAAACGCTAACAGGTAGCGTTGTTAGATCGACGCGAACTTTTTGGCGCGTCCGCTGCAACTGGCAATCGCACGCGAGATGATATCTCCCACGTGTCAACGAAGCGCATCATTTCAGCTCAACATGGGAGAGGGAAAGTCGTCTGTGATTGTACCTCTCGTCGCCGCAACCCTAGCCGATGGTTCCAACCTCGCGAGAATCGTGACCCTCAAACCACTCTCTAATCAAATGTTCCAACTGTTACTCGGCAGACTTTCTGGGCTTACTGATAGACGTATTTTCTGTGTTCCATTTTCGCGGGATCTAGAAATGAGCGCTTCCGTTGTCCGAAGCATCAGCTCTCTTTACAGACAATGCGTTGATGACGGTGGTGTTCTTGTCGTCCAACCCGAACACTTACTCTCACAGAAACTGATGTGTATTGATACACTCATAACATCCATTGACGACCGCAAGAAACTCTCAACTACTGCACAGCTCAAAGACCTACAAAGATGGCTAGCTAAGGTATCGCGCGACGTACTCGATGAGAGCGATGAGATCCTACATGTTCGGTATCAATTGGTCTACACCGCAGGGGAGCAAAAGCCTGTCGACGATCACCCAAATCGTTGGTCCACGACGCAACAGGTCTTCAGTCGATTACGAGCACACGCCGCGCGGTTATACTCCCGTTTCCCGAAGATGTTCGAGCTCGATCAGGCTCAGAAAGGTTTTCCCACGATGCGGATCCTCAATCAAGAGGTCTCTCGACAGATATCTTCGCTCATTGCCGACGACGCTCTCGGAGGCGCAATAAACACCCTTTCACTCGCCGTCCTCTTACCTTCAGTCCGAGAGGCCACTCGCCGCTTTATACTCCGGAAGGAAGTTTCTGTCGAAGATCATCAATTAATCAGATCTCACTGCTCCGGAACAACCTTATGGAGTGGGATACTTCTACTGCGTGGTCTACTAGTTGACGGCGAAGGGATCCTCGGTTACGTGCTGAAGGAACGCCGGTGGAGAGTGGACTACGGTCTTGATTCAGATAGGACGCCAGCCACGCTACTGGCTGTCCCATATCGTGCGAAGGTAAGCCCACCCACATGTCTACCAAAGGGACACAGCTCAAGGTAAACGTAGGACGTGCCAAGCTTGAGAGCAGAGTTTGGTCACCCGGATGTAGCCATTGCGCTGACCTGCCTCAGTTATTACTATGGTGGTCTAACAAAGGAGCAAGTACTTCAGTGCTTCGATTTGCTCACCAAGCTCGACAACCCCGACATGGAATACGACAAGTGGGTCGAGTTTGGGGAGGGAATCCCCACCTCACTGCGACAGGTCAACGGCGTTAATGTGAATGATGACACGCAAGTCAACAAACACCTCATTCCGCTATTCTCGAGAAATACGAGAGTTATCGATTTCTATCTGTCTCAAGTAGTCTTTCCCCGAGCGGCCAAGGAATTTCCGTCTAAGCTTTCCACGTCGGCCTGGGATCTGGTCGAAGACAAGTCAAATGTGACAACCGGTTTCAGTGGCACGAACGATAATCGGTTTCTCTTGCCGACGTCAATAACACAGGAGGATCCCGTCTCCCAGCTAAGCACCAATGCACTCGTCTTGCAATACCTTCTCCAACCAGAAAATAACCACTACGAATGTACTGAAGGCATAAAGGGCGAACGCGAGTCTGCGAAAGCCTTTTTGCAGCGATTAATTGGACATAAGCCCGAGATCCGAGTGCTATTGGACGTCGGAGCGCAAATGTTGGAGCTGCAGAATGAGGACTTAGTACGACACTGGCTCTCCCTTATGCCCCATATCTCAGCAGCTATCTATTTCAACGAATCGGATCATCTCACCGTGCTCACCCAGGACGGAACAATCGAACCGCTGATCTCTTCACCGTTTAATCGGCAGCTCGACAAGTGTGTCGTATATCTTGATGACGCACATACACGAGGGACAGATCTGAAACTTCCTCGAGAAACGCGCGCAGCAGTCACGCTCGGGCCGAAGGTCACCAAAGATAGGCTGCTACAAGGTGAGTTTTCACACATAAAGGAAGGAATTAGCTAAACGGATGTAGGATGTATGCGGATGCGGCAACTGGGGAAGGGGCAATCGGTGATGTTCTTCGCACCTGGAGAAGTCGACCGTCGGATTCGCGGCCTTATTCCGAGTGGTCAGGAGTCCGAGAATGGCGTGCGGGTGATCGACATCCTCCGTTGGGCGATGTACGAAACTTGTTGGGATATTGGACACCACCTCCCGCATTGGGCGCAGCAAGGAATTGACCATCACCGACGGTTTTCCGCATACAAGCGGTACAATTCAACCGGAGACCTGGGTGTTTTGAAGAATTCCTGGTTACAGCGCGAGTCGCAGACTTTAGAAGAAATGTACGAACCAGCCCCAAACACCCAGGTCGCTGGGTTGAGCCCTGAAATAAGGGGCATCCCATCTCTACGCGAGCGGCTGGAACGTCTTGGAGTGACTCAGTTGGTTGATGTTAGGATGGCGGAAGAACAAGAGCGGGAAGTGAACCACGAGGTTGAGCGGGAACGTCAGGTAGAGCGTCCTCCAAAGGTGTATCCTGCGAAGCATATCATCCACGACGACCTCCGCGACTTCATTCGTACTGGATCGCTCCCTATCCCTTCCAGGTACATCATTCCGCTGTTCTCCCAAGCTGGGATCGACAAGGCCCTGAGCTCGACAGAAGAATGGTCCCCTTCTCCACTTGCGACCATTGATTTTACTATCACCACCCGGCACTCCAGCATCGTGTGCTTGTCGGACTACCTCCGCCCCGTCAATTGGGTTTTATCGGGCGGATCTGGGAGGGACAGTATTGCGATTGTCATCAGCCCACACGAGGCAAACGAACTACTCCCCGTCATTCGCAAGAGCGGAAAGGTCCGACTGCATGTTTACGCACCACGAGTCACCGCCTCTATGCGGACCTTCCCCGACCTTGCTTTCTACACCATCCCAGGGTCCCTGGCAAGGGAATGGACCGCCCCTGCACACCTCCGAATCGAGCTGAATCTCTTTGCGGGTCAACTCTACTTTGACAGCAGAGAGCAGTACCAACGGGTGTGTGCGTTACTTGCGCTACATATGGCGCATCCAGGTGCGAAACATATTGAGGTTGACGGGTTTGTGCCTCCGGCGTATCGTACGGGCGAAAGGTCGCCGTTTTTGGTCAGTGTAATGTCTATCTTCAAGGAGTTGACGGGGTTACGAAGGAAGGGGATGGGATTCGGTGGGACGGATCTGGGTCGTGTTTTAGATGCTCGTCCTTTGAGCAGTGAGTTTGAGTCGTGGGTCAGGGAAGAATGGGGCTCGGGATCGTCGCAAGTGCGGGTTGACTAGTATTGTCGTAAACGTATCATAAGACGTAAGAATGCTTTTCATTTCGAGTTTTTGAGAGGCGTTTTTTTTTCTGTGCAAAGGCGTTGGAATTGTATCGTACTCTATCATAGCAATCCAGTTGACTCTGAAACAAGTGATTGAGAAAATCCCTGTACTGTTTTCCCTACACTTGTACGGGTACATGAATTATGACTGTAGGCGAGCAGGAAGTACACTTCTTTTTGCGAAAAATTTTCACATTTGTATAAGTACTGCCTGCATGTGACTGACGGACAACCCGTACAATTCCGTTTGTAAGTCCCATGTAATCCTTGAAGTAAGGCCTAGGTCCACTGTTTACACCGGATCGTACAAGCACGAATGAACTGAGTGCGCAACCACTTCGCCTTACCCGGCCAGTCCCTCCCGTCAGCCTGTCTTTATAGGTGAGCCACGATGCCTTTCCTGACCCAGACTCATCCAAATGGTCTCGGTGAGATTCTCCACGTTCCCAACCTCCAAGGACAACTCAATGCCCGTGTTTGTCAGCAGCCGGGAAATTGCGTTCGATCAACGGCCTCCTAGGCGCTCAGTTGTGAAGGGTGTGGCGAAGATCTTGCAGTCGCAGACGCTCTACCGCCACACCCACACCCACCACCTCTCTCTTGACTGAGATGCCCATTTCAGTTTCTGATATTGATTCAGATGTTCTACGCTCTGTCGTTGAACACGTTTTCATGCCTCCGAAGCTTCCCCAGGTTGGACAAGACGAGAAAGCGGAACGAGAATCGAATATGGCGATATGTCATGTACTTATCGAGGCCGCGCGAAGTTTCCTTCAGGTCCTCCCATACTCCCAACGACCCCAGTGGGAACATATGATCAAAATGATGGAATCGGTTCGCCGAGTTGCAAAATCTCCGTTCGAAACAGCCGAGCTGCAACGTACTTTGTCGAATATGACTATCGGAGGTGAGTTTTTCTAGCCGTTCATTGTGCTATCTGTGTTTTGACCATTTTCCACTAGATGTATTCGTCATGCATATTCGGGCGCAGAACGCCGCGGTTATCGTTCGTAGACTTGCCCTCACAAATTACGTTCAATTCGAGGTTTTTGAAGTCTTGCAACCACCTAGCGCCATAATGTCGGCCAAGGGGAAACTTCTGTGTTCATACCCTGGACCCGCCATCCATATTCCGACAGAGACCTTTACCAATGAATGCTTTCTTCGGGAACTCTCCTCCTTCCTCCTGCAAATGGATGTTGATGTCTTAGATTCCGCTCCAACCACTTCCAAGGCAGGATCTGTCGTCCATGAGGTTCGGGAGAGTGCTCACCCCCGATACATATCTGAGTTATTGGTGGGAATCCTCAGGGCTTTTGGTCAGCCAGCTGTTGTCGACCGAATCACAAAGCGCATAGGGGACGAGGTACTATGGGATGACGCGTACACACCTTGGCGAAGATCCCCCTTGTGGCTTATCCTGAGAATTTCCCTCCAGACATCTCTACGTGTTAGCAACATGTACAAGACTTTCATGCTATTCTTTCATTCCTTTCTTCTCCGGAATTCCTTGTCCCGGAACTTTTCAAGCGAGTTACTCTACGCGATGAGGGTAAAAATAGCTCGACGCCTTTCAAAATTGCGCTTGGCAGTATCGCATCATATCTATGACTTCATCTACAACACTGCAAGGGTGACGGAGGCGCACCTCCAGCGAAGATGGACAGACTTTCAGGCTATTACGTCATTGTCTCCACCGTGGCTTCCGGAGGCGTTCGACCTGGCTGCAGATTCGACAATTTCCCTTGTAAACGCGTGCAGTCACCTCGAAAATATGCTTAATTCGACGTCGTGTATCCCCTCTCAAACAACATTTTCCCCTTCTGATATGCCACGTCTTAACAATACTCGCGATTTCAAGCAGTTTACAGAAGGCCGACTCGCACAAGCCATTGCCAAAGATAGGCGCGTTGCTCTAGTGGACTTTGAGGTGTCCGTCGAAAAGTATTTAGGGTCCTGGGCCACCGCGTCTCTACACGACGACGGTGCTCCGGAGGCGATTGCTTCGTGTATCGAGCAGTATCTGTCTGGCGCCAAAGACCTTTACGGAACCGACGCCGAAGATAATTCCGTTATGATCCTGACAATCCTGGATCTCTGGGTCGCCATGGATACACTCGCAATTCAGCAGTGTCCCTTACTCAAACAATACTCTCCCGAAATTCCGCTCAGATTCCTCCATCCATTACTTCTTCATCGTTCGGATTCCATAAAGCGTGCTTTGTTTATCGAAGAATACCTGTCTCGGCGCCACGAAGAAGCCCTGAACGTCACCCCCATCTTCTCGAACACCGCCTCCGAGTTGTCCTTTTCTGCGAAGTATTTCTGTAGTTCCGAGGATCTGCAACACCTTCACGGTGACATCAACACGCACGCTCATGAAGAACGTGCAGAAAAGCGCGACGAACTAGCTACCCTAAACCAGCAAGAGAGATCACTATCTAAAGAAGCCTCGACGTTGGACCACGAGCAAATTAAGGACACTTTGGGGAACGAGTTACATAGCGGAGATTGCAAGAAATGTGAACTGGAGCGGCAGTCCAAAACGCTAAAAATCCGTGCTCACGAGTGGCCCCTGCCCTCCTCGATTCTGCGGGCCCAGCAAGCAGTATTCGAGCTGTCCCCACCGCCTACGTTCTCTATTTGGCGCGACACGACTTATTTGGTTCTTCGTGATTTAGGCATGTCCGAAGTTCCCGACACTCTCGATCAACCCAAAATCCTCTTAGACGCTTTCTCTGGCCTAAATCGCTGGGCGACGCGGTCACACCGTCGCATCACTATCGGATCAACGACCAAGTCATTTTTCGACAACACGCACTACAAGATGGTCGGGATCCCTGCCGACGAGTCCTCAGTTTTGCTTAATAACGGACTATCTCTTAGGCTGTTCGACCGATCCCGCAATTCATGGGTGGTAGGGTCTTTCTCTGAAGCTTGTGTCGAAAAGCTGTGCACCCCTCCTGTCCCCACGTCGAGTCCATACGCTCCACTTCATTTTGCCGTGTCTGGGACTCAGCATTCTTTTAATGAGATCATCGCCGACCAAGCTGACTGCCCAAAAGAACTCAGCATACACGAGTTCGTCGCATATTCTGGATTGCGCAGCGGCCCGCGTTTACAATGGTTGAACGTCGCGAGGGAGTTGGCGTCACCAGCTCTCTCGTTTCGTCGTGAGGAGGTACACGTGTTGATTACCCAGGCAGCCTGGCAACTTGGGCCACTATCGGATGGCATACGCGACTGGCACGTCGATCTGGACATTCCCAACTTCGGGAGGACTCTTTTGCATGAATTAGATTCCCTCATTGAAAAGATAAGAGCCAACTGGCTCGAGGAAGTCACGGTACGGACCATTGGTGAGTCGCATACCTTCACCTTCGATAGCGGCTTAACGATCTCCAGCTCTTATCTGCAGCCGTCTCATAGCCTCCGCGACGGACCCGGGAGTTTGTGAAGGGGCATGCGCGTTGCTACGGAAGGCTCGAGATCTGACGTATCAATGGATTCATGACCTAGGCGCGAGGCTAGAATTAACGCAAGATGAATCTTCCCGTGAGGGTTTGCGCGGCCGGCTGTGCATGCTTGCCGTGACCTGCTTCTCGACTTTCGACGTTTCCCCGGAGTATATTCCCACTGTATTTTCCAGTTACAACGACCTTTCTGTAGCTATGCAATGCGCGATCATTGTTCAGGACAACACACCATCATCTCTCGCTAACGACAACACTTTCTATCTTACCCGAATGCTCCACCGTCACTCGCGGCTACTTCACCTTTTGGAACCTGTTTTCTCCTTTCATGATGCGCTGGACAACCTGAGCTTCTCACTCGCGGATGGTTACGATCATGCCATTTCATCGCTTTGGCCAGGCTATCGTAGAAGTGCATCTTCTAAATGGTGTGCTGTCCCTCAACCCAATTCTCGGTGGACCTCCTGCGTAGCGGAAGGAGGGCAGAGGATCCACTACAATTTGCTAACCGGTCAGCTACTCGTTGGCGGAAAGCCACTGGGAAAGCTTCCCCAAGAGATAATAAAACACCCCATGTACGCAGATATTTTGGGAGCGGTGAGTGTCATGATTACCTTTCTCTACGTACTTGACCTCTCTCAGAGAGTCCTCGACGTGGTGCCAGCTGATGTACCCGGAATGGAGTTCATGACGCGATCTACCGTGTCGGGATATCAGGTAAAGTATGACCTTCTCTTGGCATCCGACCTCACTAATACCCGATTGAAGATCCTTTTCTCACGGGGAAACGGAGATATAAATTTGAAAGCCCGCCAGCCAGGAGGTTCGCAACTATTTCAACTCGTACCACGTTCTACGCTATCTGGAGATTTCCCAAGACATTTTATCGACGGACACACTCACTGGCTCGATCTGAGTACCGGTGAAGTCGAATTTCGCCCTGCTCGATCTCCGTGGACATCCAACCCCTCTAATTGGCGTCTCTACTTTCTGAAACATGCGGCACGATCTCATCTCATGCACCGGAAGCGCATTCCAACCGTTCCCTCAGAGGAGCTGGTCGACATCCGCTCAGCTACCTTTGGGATGGTGTCTTCCTTACTTTCATCACTTGAAACCTCTGAACATATCGTTGTTTCGCAAACTGAGAAATTGCTGGAAGTTTCTTTGCCTCGGTTGCACCTTTCGTTCTTCGTCAACCAGATCTCGGAGCTCGAATGTCGAAGCATTCCCGGCTACGTAGTCGACGAGACCCAGTCAATTGGGACGATGTTTGGCTTGAAGAACAGACTCGTTCTGTGCCCAAGCCGTGCTAGTCCTGAAAGGTATCTACTGTCACGGCGGGTTATCATCCCACAAGGCGATATTTTATTCGCTCAGCAAGAAGACTTTGCTAGCGTTTCAATAGATACCGGCGCGGGCAAATATGTCCGCTGGTATGAATACGTCATCGACACCAATCTTCGATGCCTGACAAGTAATTCGGGTTTAAGCGGCAAGCTGTATGCGTGTTACCTTCACGCGCTAACAAGTCACTGTCTTCCCGATCCGCTGCTCGGACATACCGGAACCGAAGAGGCCCTCAACATGCTGCGAGGCGCGGCTTGCCGATCGTTTCAAAGGCTCGATGCCGATAGTTCAAAACTCCTCAAATTGATTGCGGGCCTTTCTCCTAACAGAGTTTACTATCCGCGCCATTTACAGTCGATGGTTACTGTTGTGTGGAATAAGCTCCCTGCTCTATCACAGCACCATTACTTCTACAAGGCGGTATGCGACATTCTTGATCACGCGCGCGCATTAGAAGCCCTATACGACAATCCCACTGTCTTCGATATCCCCAGCCGCAATCAATTATTACTAGACCGTGTAGCGTCTCGAAATAACGTGTTTTATCCACAGGAACTTCAGAATTCGGACCAACTATCACCTTGCAAAGACGTCGAGTACAAGTCGAGGGACATACCCGGTGAGCCATCTGCAGAACTCGTGGCATATCGCATGTCGTGGTCAATATGGAACTCCAAGCATTCTCTGGACAAACGGCCGGATCTCTGGGGTGTATTGAATTCAAGCGGTTCGCTGGGTCCCGCCAGCACAGCAGTTTCCCTGACGTATACTCGGTACTGGCTTGAGTTCGACGCCACTCGGGACTGGCTCCTGATATACGACCTCTGCCGCAAGGCGACGAACGGTACCGATCCTCAAGACTCGAGAATTAAATTGTCGTTCTGCCTTTCGGCGGCGAGCTTTAGCAAGTCCAAATGGGCAAACGTCGTCCCCTTCGTCGCGGTTATCGCTGCAGACGAGCGCTTTCGGGATCTACATCCTCCATCGGAGACGTCTTATACCCTTTCGGATGGCATACGCCCCAGTCTCACGCATCTCCAGAATCTGATATCCGGGTGTGCTTTACCTATGCATTTAACCCCTGCTATTTCTTTCCAAATACAAGCGACCAAGAGGAAGAAAATCGAAAAGCGAAGGAGGATAGAATACGATGAGGCGGTCCAGAGGGAATCATTAATAGCCGCGAAACAGACGCTGAGCCATTGGCCAAACTATCAGTCTGTCGATATTTCGGCGCAGTGGTTCAACAAGTCCGATTGTCATCAACAATTTGCGAAGTACCTTCAATCAATATCGAGGAATATACAATTTAAAAACCATATACAGCAACTGCAAACTATCCTCCAACGTGATTATTACGAGAATCGCCCCTATGTTCCCACGGTCGCTTCATACGCCTTCTCACCCTGCTTCACCGCCAGTCCTTCCACAGCGTCTACATACTTAATTCCCGACGTATTGGCATTCCGCACACCTTTATCGATTCTTGAAGAGCCTCCACTCCGCACAGCAGATCTCATCACTCTTCCCGCCATATCATCAGAATGCAGCTCAAAATCTACTAGTGAGGACGGCCTCCAGAGCCTGATTCGTGAGTTGCAACATAATCACGAGCCATTGCTTCAACTCTACGGAAATGACTTGGGCAAGAGTCATCACGAATTTACGAGACAAAGCGTTTCTCAGCTCGCGCAACTTGGCACGATTCCTTCACACGACTCTCTACGCCTCTACCGTGACGAGTGTTCCCGTAGGAAAGAACTGATGTTTTCAGAGCTTTCAGAAGCACTTGCACCAACCAAAGGCGCAGAGAAAGTACTCGATATCGCCGGACTCTGGCCTCGAATAACTCCTCGTTCGGTGCTGCGCCAGTTGGCCAGAAACCGCATTGGCTCGCTGCCGGATCAGTGGAAACCTATAATCAAACGTTACGCTGTTGCGTTCCTCAAATATCAGCAGTCTCAACGCCTACTTGAGCTCGCCTTCTGGCGGAAGAACGAGGCATTTTTTCGAGAAATCGAAACTATCTGCGAGGATACGGGGGCAGAGTCGACTCATGATTGGCTCTTGATTCAGGTCTGTTCGTTATCTTTCTGGATATAATCTTGGTAAACTGAAGCAGTTTCTGTGGACAGATCGAAGCAAATTTCCTAGCTCGCCCAGTACAACTATCGATCGCGCGCGAGATGATCGCACCGACGTCTAAGCGAAGCATATCTCTTCAACTCAACATGGGTGAGGGGAAGTCGTCGGTCATAATACCACTTGTTTCCTCGACTCTCGCGAATGGTTCAAATCTGATGAGAGTCGTAACTCCCAAACCTCTGTCAAATCAGATGTTCGAGCTTCTTGTTTCCCGGCTTTCCGGCCTAGCCAATCGACCCATCTTTTACGTTCCCTTTTCCCGTAGTTTGCGCTTGGAAACCTCCTTAGTTCAGAACATCGGCGATCTTTACAGGCGATGCGTCAACGAAGGTGGCGTTCTTGTTATCCAGCCCGAACACATCCTTTCACAGAAACTCACGCGCATCAACCTTTTCCTGACGTCACACAGCAACCGCGAGAAATCCTCAATAGCTAATGACCTGGGTGTCTTAGGGGACTGGGTGGCCAAGGTATCGCGCGATGTGCTTGACGAGAGCGACGAAATCCTCCATGTGCGCTATCAGCTAGTTTATACTGCTGGGGAACAGATGCCGGTCGACGACCACCCCAATCGATGGCTTACGACTCAAGAAGTACTCAGCCGACTAAAAGTGCACGCCATGCGACTACGTTCCAAGTACCCGAAGTTGTTGGAGTTCAACCAGACGCGGAGAGGATTCCCGACTGTCCGGATCCTCGATCGTACGATTTCTCAGCAGATATCGTCACTCATCGTCGACGACGCCCTCGGAGGTGCACTGTCCACTCTTCCACTAGCTGTTCTCTCGCCACCTATTCGAGAGGCCATCCGCCGCTTTGTAATCAGTAAACACGTCACAGACGAAGATCGAGAGATGATCTTCTCGCGTTGCGCAGGAAGTAGCCTGTGGTCTGGGATTCTCTTGCTCCGCGGGCTCTTGATGGATGGCGAAGGGATCCTCGGCTATGTTCTCGAACAACGACGTTGGAGGGTCGATTACGGGCTTGACCCTAGCCGGACCTTGCTCGCCGTACCCTACCGCGCTAAGGTAAGCTTGCACGTGATCCACTATCTGGTGAAGGGCACTTACGTTCTATATAGGACGTGCCGAGCTTGAGAGCGGAATTCGGTCACCCGGACGTAGCGATCGCCCTAACGTGTCTCAGCTATTACTACGGGGGGCTATCGAAGGATCAAATGCTCCAGTGCTTCGATTTACTAGCCAAGCTCGACGATCCTGACAAAGAATACCATCAGTGGGTAGCGTCTAAGGAAGACCTTCCCGCTACGCTACGGCAACTCAATGGTGTAAATATCGAGGACGACACCGTGGTTAACGAGTTGCTTGTGCCATTGTTCTTGAGAAACACGAGAGTGGTGGATTTCTATCTGTCCCGTGTAGTTTTTCCTCGATCCGCGGGGGAATTTCCATCTAAACTCCCTACCTCTGCCTGGGACCTTGTCGAAGACAAGGGAAACATCACGACAGGCTTCAGCGGCACAAATGACAACCGTTACCTCTTACCTACGTCAATAACCCAGGAAGACCCAGTCTCTGAGCTCAGAACCAATGCTCTCGTTTTGCAGTACCTCCTTCAGCCAGAAAACGACTTCTACGAGTGTATCGGAGGTAGTAACGGAGAACAGGAGTCCGCGGCGGCTTTCTTGCAACGACTTGTCAAGAAAGAACCCGAAATCAGAGTATTACTAGATGTAGGGGCGCAGATGCTAGAACTTCAGAACGAGGACCTGGCCCGACATTGGCTCTCCCTTCGGCCCGATATCCTGGCGGCAGTCTTCTTCAATGACTCGGATCACCTCACAGTGATCACCCAGAGTGGATCACTCGAACCATTTTCTTCGTCTCCTTATAACAGGCAGCTAGAGAGATGCGTAGTATATCTTGACGACGCACACACCCGAGGAACCGACTTGAAGCTTCCTCCGGGAACTCGCGCGGCCGTCACGCTCGGGCCGAAGGTGACTAAGGACAGACTAATGCAAGGTCAGTGTTTCGGGTATCCGAAGGGGGCCAACCACTGAATAAGGCACAGGGTGTATGCGGATGCGGCAGCTTGGGAAAGGACACTCGGTGATGTTCTTTGCACCTGCAGAGGTCGATCGCTGCATCTGCGGCCTTATTCCTAGTGGAGAGGCTTCTGGGAGTTCTGGGAGCCACATCCGAGTACTAGACGTTCTCCGCTGGGCCATGCACGAGACCTGCGAAGACATACGTCGCCACCTTCCACATTGGGCACAGCAAGGGCTCGATCACCATAAGCGTTTTGCGGCATACAAACAGTACAGTTCAACTGGGAACAAAGGCGCCCTGAGAGATGCCTGGATGCAACCCGAATCGCGGACTTTGGAACAAACATACGACCCCATCTTACGAGCAGGAGGAGCTGGCGCATTTATCGCGATCAACGAAATTCCGGCCCTGCGCGAACGCATAGAACAACTTTCAGTGATTAAATCGATCGACGTTAGGGTAGCAGAGGAACAGGAGCGCGAAGTGAATCATGAGATGGAGACGGAGCGTCAAGTAGAGCAACCTGTGAAGGTCAGACCGGCGCAAGACATCGTCCACGAGGACATCCGCACCTTTGTGAAAACGGGTAAAGTCCCCAGCCCGTCGAAGTACATATATTCGCTATTCGTTCCAACTGGCGTGGACAAGGAACTAGGTCTGGCGGCAGCATGGTCTCCTTCTCCATTCGCGACAGCAGGTTTCGTCACCACCACCACAAATTCTGTGGGCGCTAACCTGACAGACTACCTCCGCCCAGTCAACTGGATCCTATCTAGTGGTTCAGGGAAATACAGCACCGTCATAGTCATCAGCCCCTATGAAGCGAATGAGCTGCTTCCTATCATTCGAAAGAGCAAGGAGGTCCAGCTACACATTTATGCTCCACGGGTTGCTGCCTCGATGCGTTCCTTCTCTGATTTGGCTTTCTATTCGATCCCGGAGTCGGTGGCAGAAACTTGGACTGCCCCTGCGCACGTCCGAACTTTATTGAACCTATTCGCAGGGCAACTCTACTTCGACAATAGAGAGGAGTACGAGAGGGTATGCGTTTTGCTTGGGCTACACATGGCACATCCCGGGGCGGCGCAGATCGAGGTTGACGGGTTTGTGCTCCCGGCGCACCGAACCGGGGAAGAGTCGCCTTTTACCACCAGTGCAATAGCGACGTTCAAGAAATTGACGGGGCTGAGGAGGAAGGGTATGGGATACGGTGGGACAGATCTAGGTCGTGTTTTGAATGCTCGCCCATTGGGAAGCGACCTGTAGTCGAGTTGTAAGAGGGGGTAAAACAACGAAATCTTGTATATTCTTGATGTCGAGTCTCGGGATTTATTTATGTGGTACTGTATGATGGCCTTGAAATTTGTTTCATTCATCAGAGCTCCGAGACCCTACGAGGAAAGCTCAAGGTCCACAAAACGAAATTCCTCATGTACCAGAAGTGCAGTTGCCCGGGCCGGGTACCTCAGGTAAAAGTCACGACTTTCCACGACTTTCCCACCATTTGCGGTCGATGACTGTGACCTCAGATTGGCGACCGGAACAACATTGCGATGGGTGGTGTGTATATCCTTCTTTCAGACAGGATAACGTCCTATATCTAGAAAAATGGTATGTCGACCTCGCAAAGAGAACGCTATTCAACTCAAGATTTGAATCCGCTTCGGGGAAAAAGAGTTAACCTTTCGCCGACTAGCACTAATGTGATGCCAGAAAGTTTGCAACGTGCAAGCTGCAACGAAGGAAGACAAGTTTGCAGTCACTACATATCCACAGGCCCCAATCGGGGTATGGGTATTGAAATACTTGAATGTAGTACGTATTCGTCCAGCTCAGTATTATAGAAGGTGGCAGTGGAGAACCAATTTTTTTCGACAGTTTGTAGTGGCCTAAGCTCCCCGATTTACGGGCAGAGCCTCAGGCATCAGATATCTTTTTCTTCATTTGTACTGACCCGATGCCCTATGGTTCGTTGCTCCAAGTGCCTGACCGCTGTGAGTGCATTCGGATCCCTCATTCTTCATACATTAAACGTCGAATCAACTATTACAGTACTTCGATTTGGACGTCAGTACGTGTCAGTTTCTGTGCAGACTGAAACCTTCACACCATTCTTCGCTACTCGCAAGATGCGGTTTAGAGTATGAGACTTGCTACTCCGCTGTTACTAACGTCCTCGCCCTCAGCCTAGCGCAGTCTACTGAATTACAGAAGTGCCCCATTTATCACTATTACTTCCGCAAATAGAAATGAGTTTGCTACACCCAGAACTAACTATATTGAGCTTTAGCAGCAAGAGTTGGACGCGAAGGTCTGTATATTGCCATACCGGTTGGCTGGACGCTTGCAAGGGGTCCCCACATCAGCAAAACAAATTTTGACTAGCCGTGACTAGGGGAACTAGCTCCTACCATATTTGGGTGTCACTAGTCAGCACTAGTCATGGCTAGTGCTCCTAGTAACGTTTTGTTTTCCTGATGCAAAACATATTGTACTATAGTTTCCCGGGTCTACCACGAGAGCGGAGTGAGACTATTCAATATAATTTAATTAGCAGTGTGTTTTTGCACTCGTCGCATTTTTTCCGCTTCGTAGGAAAAGATGGTGCGATAGTGATGCCTTGACTGATGCGGCATCTGGTGTGACACAGTATCGCAGCCACGATGCAACAAATGGAGCATGTCCTTGTCAGGACAATTGGCACGCAGTCCTCACTCATAGCGTTCATAGCAGAGCGAGAAGCACACCACTAGAACCTACTGTACTGTATTATAGTACTTCAAGTTCAAGTCCATCATTGTGCCATAAGCCATATCCTGCATCAAGGATCTGGGCTCACGTGCTCGACGATCTGAGTCGAGTCCGCTTCCGCTAGTAATCAGGCCAGAAACCCCACTAGTTCATGCACCCATGGGCCATGGCTGATCACATTGCTCATGCGCTGACTAGCTTTGTCATATTAATCCGGTGCACTGCAACTTAATTCCATTGGAGTATCGTTCATAACCTCAGGTTAGCGCAACTGACCACGCCGCTCTTGAAGCTTGAAGCTTGACGTCGCTACCATCCACGGACTGTATCCCAAAACAGAGATACATGAAAATGCTACACCGTTCTTGGTTTCTCGAGTACGATCACAGGTGACAACGCTTCGTTACGCCACTCTTGGAAGACGACACGACATCTTGTGTTCGGCTAAGGTGCCAGCAATCCGGGACATGACTGTGTATTCGTGCGCCGAGCCACTGGGTGCTGTTTGAAGTTGAAAACGCATTCACTCTTGGTAGGGAAGATTCATGCGACCTTGGGTATAAATAAGCTACATGTTCTCCAATCTTGTCATCATCATCCCCAACCTCGACTTCGCCACCAGTTCATCCAATTGCGAAGACAACGATGTTCACAAGAATCACCCTTGCACTTTATCTTGTTGCTTTTGCCCTTGCTGTTCCAGTGGCACAGCGACGGGAAAATGATGGTGCGTTCTGTTTGAGCCAATGCGTACTTTTTACAAACCTGAATGATTTAATCCCCTTGGTGATGATTTCTGTGACCCTGTTGGTCTGTGTCCTGTACTCCCAGCCGAGCACCTATCCCCTATCCCATCGATCCCAGTCCCGTCTCTCCCTGTCCCAGTCCCATCGCTCCCAGTCCCTGTCCCATCAGTCCCAGTCCCAGTTCCATCGCTTCCTGTCCCAGTCCCCTCACTCCCGGTCCCAGTCCCTTCGCTTCCCGCCCCGGTCCCATCGGCCCCGGTCTCAGTCCCATCTCTCCCAGTCCCAGGCCCATCTCTCCCGGTACCAGTTCCATCGCTCCCTGTCCCAGTCCCGTCGCTCCCAGTCCCAGTCCCGTCAGTCCCAGTCCCAGTCCCGTCAGTCCCAGTCCCAGTCCCGTCAGTCCCGATCCCAGTTCCATCGCTTCCGGTTCCAGTCCCCTCGGTCCCAGTTCCAGTCCCATCTCTCCCAGTTCCAGTCCCCTCGGTCCCAGTCCCAGTCCCCTCGCTTCCTGCCCCAGTCCCATCGGGCCCGGTCCCATCACTCCCAGCATCTTAAACCTAACCAGAACCCGCCGCACGTTCCTGATCATAGTAAGTGGATGGTCTAATGCCCCGTGATACTGGAGTTGACGTTGCTGATCTCCTGAGCACAGGCACCGAACCAACGGGTTTGCGAATACGTGAGCCTCCCCAGCTCACGTCTCTGTTGGACAAACTCGACGTCAGAATACCCTGGGTTTTTTCTTAATTGTTTCTTATCTTTGGTACCATTCGTCCGTGAAACAACGGAATCGTAATTTAGCTCGATTAGAATACCAATAACTAACGTCGCTCGTTTTGTCTTTGTCCCTTTGGTGCGAACAGAAAATTAAAAAATAATCTAAAGGTGATGAGGTACAAAGGTAGAGCAGCCGGTGATGCCCCAATGAATCAAGCGAACTTGAATGGGGCACGCAATGATAGGACACCTGGCACTTGTCAGCATATGCAAGTGCTGCCAGCGATGGGAAGATCAACTTCAAATCAATCATGCTCGTGCTACCAGTAGATGGGCATTCAGTACGACTCGAGTACAACTGTGAACTCTCTGCCATTGTCCGCGGCTGGGCCCCGGCATGTGGAGGAGCGAGAGGACTGCAAGAGAGATAACGACGATGGGTACTAGTAATTAAACACCCGGGCTGTTGTGACGCCATTAAGTCGATCTCAGCTGTGACTGACACGTTGAGAGGTTGAAAGTTAAAACAGCAACACCAATCGAGGAGTCTGAGCCGAATCGGTGGACCCCAATGATTCCCGTCGAGTGTGTGTGTGTGGGGTAATACTACTAGTAGATCGCATCTGCGAGCATATTAGTTAGTTTTTCGGCTCCCAGGATGATCCCACACTTGATCCCACACTGGCCCGGGGAGTCCGTCTACTAATTGTGGTCAACCACAGAGATTGATGTGCCACATGGAAACTCCCCGACATCGCACGTCGACCGAGAATACTTTCAAGTTCCTCCACTAGTCTAGTAATGAATACCGCAAGAGGACTCGGGACTCTGCACGACTGGTTGGTTGGGGTTTCGTCACACCGTCCTTGAACAAAGTGGAGCTTGACGCGAAGTCCTTCCTTCACGAACTGCAGTGGCGTCATCAAACAACTTCTTCTGTTCGAGATCACTTTATCACGCGCGGTCCCACAACCTGTATAACAATCTATATCTGGTAGCCAGAGATCACTACGGCAGAACTAAAAGTGGCTCGAGTGAGTGATGATGACGACTCATGTCAGTAGTATCCTCGGGCCATTGCTAGGGCTACCGAGTCAGCGAGCCGAACGAAATAAACAAAATGGAACCGACAAGAAGTGAGCGTCGATCGACCTTGGAAACGATATACATATCTCAGACTCAGATCGCTTAATGGAAGAAGCACGTCCTCCGGAAATATCTCTCCTTCCCACCATTGCAACCTCATTCACATGGCATACCCGACCTGCGAAAAAAAAATTAAAAAATCAAAATGTCATGCCACGGCGAGCGAAGGCGCGAGCGTACATGACTGGAAGAGATTGAAGCACGCGCGACAGATTCATCGTACGTGCTGCCCTTGCTGAGTCTGCTCGGTCCATCGCCATCAGCGGGCGTCGACACGAGTGCCGGCGGGTCGATGAACGGATCGAGCGGAGCCGGAACCCCCGTGCGGGACGGCTCGTCGGGCAGATGCATTGCGTTGGGTAGCATAGAGTCCGGGTCCGCGAACGGGTCCTGCGCAGGCGCAAATGCCTCGCCCCAGCCGCCCATGGTCGGGATAGGCGGGAGTACGGTCGCTTCTTCTTTGAGTGGCAGCTGCCGGGCCGGCGCGGTCGCCGGTGCCGGTGGTGAGAAGTCGAATGCAGGCTGGGAGGCG
Organism: Lactarius indigo; assembly: GCA_025766275.1. Taxonomy (NCBI): domain Eukaryota; kingdom Fungi; phylum Basidiomycota; class Agaricomycetes; order Russulales; family Russulaceae; genus Lactarius; species Lactarius indigo. The sequence goes on along the minus strand of JAFKAC010000048.1, from coordinate 251,278 downwards.
CGATTGGCTCTCTGCCGGCTTCGGTGGAGCACGAAACCGACGATTAGGAGGACGAGGATGAGGGCTACTGAGACAGGTGCGACTATAGCTGCGACAGGGACAGACCTTTAAAAAAAAAAAAAAGCAGGGTGAGCACATTACTGTACGAGATAGTGACGAGTCGCTACTTTTTGTTGCCGGTGGCAGGGACACCTGAAAAAACAGTGGGCAGAACTGTTTGTACTGTCTGTGTCACGGGTATAGAGGTTGGCGTGCCCGATATCTGGATGGGAGAGAAAGTAACAACCGCTGTAGTCGTCGTGAAAGAAGCAGTGACATCCTGGCTGAACGCGGTCGGAGTAGAGAAGTCCGTCGTGCTCGGGACATCATCAATGACAGCAAACTGGTTGGGACTAAATGGGCTGGATCAGACGTGCCGGAAAAAAAAAAAAAGAAAGTTTGGAGACACGACGCACTTGGAGAAAGGCGCTGAACGGACGCCATCGACACTTGTGAGGGAAGGGATAGTGGTTGTGGTTGTAGAGGTAATAAAGGAGGTGGTGGAGAGAGAGGGAGAGGATGCGGTAGATATAGCAATTCTGCCTACCTCCCCAGGAAAAGACGTCGAGTCGGGAGGCAGTGTGTCACTAGAACTTGGCCGAGGTGGCTCCGGCTTCGATTTGTTCTTCTGCGGAATGTCAGAGGGGATCAGAGTGTGCACCGCGCCAGCTGGGTGGTCGGTGGTGACTATGCTATCCGTGATTTTGGTTTTTAAAACAGAAGAGCTGGTAACGGAAGTAGATAGCACAGAGGTGGTCACAGAAGTGGTCTTGCTGCCAGGAGGAGTCGACACAACGAGTAGACTGCTCGACAACGAGGTGGTTGTTTTCACCGGCTGGTCGTTGGGGTTTTTTCCGCCATCGGTCAATGGAAGAACCGAGGTAGGAGTCTGCCCCGGGGGCCGTGTCAAGGTCGGGCTCGTGCTCGTGCTCGTGATTGTATTCGAAGTCGAAGAGAGCCTTGGAATGCCATCAAGTGAGAGTGATGGTTGAGGACTTGGCGTGTTCAGTGATATACTGTTGTGCGCCTTGGTGTTATAGTCCTGCGCGAAAAGCGAACTGGCAGAAGTAGACAGCGGAAGATGACCATGCGTTATCGTCGCGGATGGCACGTTCGTCAAAGTCGCCTCGTTCGCGGCGAGCTGACATTTAGTGGGCCACAGGCAGTCGCTAGAGAGTGATGTGGTGGTTGGATGCGATATGTCAGTGGTGAAGCTCTTGCTAGAGAGAGTAGATGACGAGATGCTACTTGAAGAAGTGAGAGTTGGAGGAACGTCCTTAGGGTTCGAAGGTGAGGAGAGGACGATGTCTGAATGTACCGAAGGTTCTGCCTTTTGTGTTGGAGGCAGTCTCGACAACGACGACGACGAGCTGCAGTCAAGTGAGTAGTTCGCTCAACATCGTAGGGACGACCAAAACGAACCTTGTAGGGACACGAGTAGTATGTTCCGGGCTCGATGTCGTGATCACTGGCTCGCTCGCGAAATGAAGACGTGGAGAAGGAGAAGGCAGTGCTGGTGACAGCCTCAGTGAGTCATTCAATGACACGATTTTCTGACTTACAATCGCTTGAAATGGTAGGGGGAAATCTAGTATCAGTAGTTGAAAGCGGTGGGGTGCTGGCCGGAGGAGGACTCGGAACAGGCGTAGAGGTGTGCACTGGCCAATGTCGCGTGATGGAATGAACCCACGGAAATGAAGTGCAGTAGAAACCACGTACCATGGTCAGATTCAAGTAAAGACGCTCTACGTGTTGTTGAGGTGGTGAGTTCCGTAGAAGACACTATGCCTTCCGAGCTGGGGTTGGACTTGGCATGTTCGCCCTGCGAATTGCCGTGCTCTGCGAAGAGAAAACGAATGAATCGGTCTGTTCGGAGTAGCGTTTGTAGGACCCCGCACCTGAGCCCACATCAACACCGCTATAATCTGAAGGAATAACAATATTTTTTGTGCGCCTCCAGGGCGCTTTCCACGGTAAAGGAACCATCTAGGCCGGAAGAAAAGGAGGTATACAGGAAGGTTCTAAAAAAACCACGTCAGGAAGACCATAGAGAGCACTCGGGAACGAATTTTCCGCATACACCAGGATAACCTGTGGGAAGTCATGGACGTTGGGGAAAAACCCTGATCCAGATACACTAGAAAGCGGAGGCACAAGCTCCCCGTCCAGTAAGCGACCGCTAAGCGATCGTGACTGTGATAAGGATCGGCAGTTCACTTGTTCCGAAATCGAAGTGCCCGAGTCGGAATGTGATTCAGCGCAGCACGCTACCAGAAAGTATGATAGAGCATAAGTTAGTCGGCCTTTGCAGACCCCGTATAAGATTTCCCCATAGAGTTGGCTTTTCCAAGAAGTAGAACACGGTTTTGAGTACGCTGGATCATTCTGGACAAGTTGAATGCGGCGACCGGGACAGGTTCTCTCGATGAGATAATCATGTGATGGCAAGCTCAAGCGCTACTCTTGTCGTTAACGACAACGACAAAGACGAGCACTATTAGCCTGAGATGCCGAAAAGCATCAAGGAACTAAAGCCTATACCCCCCAACCCTCCCCGATGGGAGCCAAGCACCGATCCCTCGTCCATCACCATCCCGGGGCTTGACACTGCCGCCTCAGTCAACGACCAAATCGACCAGATCGACCAACTCATCACCCTGAAGCTCCAGGTACTTTTTTCTCATGGTTTCTGACGCGCTAGACCCGAATTCCTGGTGGTGATAAAGGACATCGATGCCAACTTTTCCAAGATGCAGCAAGTGCTTTCAAATCGCATTCTACCCGCGGTCAAGCGTTTCGCGATAGGCACCGAGCCCGTGCGGGAAGCGGCTAAGGTATGCACTCTGTACCCTTTGATCTGTTCGACGTGTATTATTTCACTTCCCCCCCCCTGTCTAGTTCTGGACTTCTTTTTTCGAACATGCCGCTCAGGTCCATATCCCCACCTCCGACAACCTGTCCTCCATGCAAGAGCCTTCTGCCACCTCTTCGGACGCCCACGACGTAGTAGCCTCTACTACCGAGACTTCATCCGCCACCACCACCACCCCAGGCCCCAGTTCCCCCACGTTCGACCTGAATCGCACGCCATCCGAGAGCTCCTTCCTCCCCGCACACGCCGCAGTATCCTCCACACCCGCAGCAGCGACCGCGCGCGCACAAGCCGCAAACAACAACAACAACAGCACCTTCTTCACCACCCAGCCATCCATCGCCGACCCGCCGTCCTGGAGCTCGCTCGTCGAGTCCCCACTCGTCCGCCTCGACCGCGAACTGCGCGAATTCACACGCGCAGACCCCCAGCCCGCATCATCGACCTCCACAGACGACGTCTCCGCGCTCCCAACCCCAACGCGCATCCGCACCCCACACATCTCAACAACGCGCGCTGTCGTCGTCAACGACCCGACGATGACGACGACGAAACACTACGAAGACTACGAAGAAGAGCCCACGTTGCCAGTGGGCATGTCCCCGCCCGTCATGTTCCCCTTTGCGCGTCTGCCAACGCTGGGCCGCTCGCCCGCCAAGAACGCCGCGGCGCACATCCGCCACACGCTCGTGCGTGACGCCCTGCGCGATGCGGGCGGCACCAGCGCTACCAGCGGGAGCTCCGCCGTGCTGTCGCCGCCCTCGCTCTCACGCTATACCCGCGGCGCGAACGCGAGCGCGAGCCTGACGAGCATGGGCACCGACCCAGAGTTCGACAGCCTCATGCGCCGAGTCTCCCTCTTCCCGCGCGACCCACAGAGCCGCCCACACCAGCAGCAGCAGCAGCAGGTCTCGTCCTCGAGCGCCACGCACGAGACGGTGTCACTTATGACGCCTCCCCCTTCCTCAGGTGCGGCGGCAGGAGTGACCGCGACGCCCGAAAGCGACGACGGGTCCGCGTCTACGTTCTCGTCTTCGGGAGAGGAGGACTCGGTGCACAACACGGCGCACCCGAGCGCCGCGTTCCTGCTCGCGTCGCGGCAGCGCGGGCGTAACGACGATGACGATAATGACGACGATGAGGACGACTCGCTCGACGCGGACCCGGACGCGGCTACTGCGTCTTTCGAGCCTGTGCACCCGTTCGCGCGGGTGGTGGCTGCGGGAGCCGAGGATGATTCGTTCGACTCGCTCGATGGCGACGCGCCAGAGGAGACGGTGTTCGGTGCGCGGCCTGTGAAACGCGGGGCGGCGTTGCCATTGCGCACGTGACCCATCGCCCAGATGTTGAAGTGAGCAACTCGTGCTCTAATACTGTATTAAGTACAGTACGGTAACAAGGAACGGAAAGGGTATGCGTGTGTGTATCATACTATGTAGATGGTCGTGTGTTGTGGGGACTGGGAACTGAAGAAAGGTCCGTACTCCTAGATTAACGGGTCCGCTAAGGAAAAAAAAAAAGTGGAGAATAACAGAGACAAGAAAGCGTTCAAAGGTTGTAATAACGTAACTACTGTAGGAGTTCAAGGAATGTGTGTCATGACAGACGTCACCGTTCTCACTCCGCGCCTGCGCCCCCTAGAACGTGCTCTACATGATGACACAATTGTCCTTCGTGCGCGGCGTATCTCCGGAGCCAGCGCCGTCCCCATCGCGCTGCACTATCGAATCGGTAGCAACGGGCCCAGCGTTCCCATTCAGGCGCTCCGCCGCACGCTTATCACCAAGCTCGGCAGCTTTTTTGTACATGCTCGTTGCCCTGTTTATGTCGGTAGCGTTTCGTCAGTACACACACACACACACACAGCCGTCGTAATTTTCAGGGTTGGGAAGGTGGGAGGGGACACGCACAAGTGTTGATTGGGCGGAGTTCCGATCGAGACCTCGTAAAAGTACCCGACGGCATACATGGCCTTGGCGAGCCCAGCATCGGCGGCGCGCTTGGCCCAGAGGAACGCCTCAGTGTCCGATTGTGGGAGTACGCCGGGGGAGCCGACGAGGTACCATGCAGTCAGCGCAAAGCACGCATCGCGGTGATTTTGCTGCGCAGCGATGTTCTGCACGAGTCCCGTCAACCGATCGCGCAAAAAAAAAAACAAATAAAGGACAAGAGACTTACGTAATAGTGGATGGATAACGCGGGGTCCTGTGGGCAGCCCATCTTGCCGTATTCATAGCACTCGCCAAGGCGGTACGCGCTTGGTGCGTAGCCGAGTTCCGCCGCCTGCGCAAGGAGCTCCGCAGAGTACTCAAAGTCGACAAAGACGACGTTGTGGATACCCCGCTCGTGTAGAAGCGCGAGTTCGTGTAGCGCGTGTGGGAATTCCGCAGTAGCATGTTCGGCGGAGCGCTTGAGCCACTTGACGCCCTCCTTGGGCCGCTTCGACATGCTCAGTTCACCGTTGAGCTCAGCGATGCCAAGGCGGTAGAGCGCGCCCGGGTGGGAAGAAGCGGCGGCTTTGCGGTAAAATTGTATCGCTTTCGCCGACTCACGCCGGCAGCCCCAGCCATTTTCGCAGCACGTTCCTGCTCGGTACGCCGCATCCGGGTGGCCGTGCTTGGCGGCAAGGATAAAGAGAGGAAAGGCGCGGTCAAAGTCTTGGCGGTTCTTGTGGGTCCCAATCCCATTCGCGTAGCAGTCGGCGAGAAAATACTGAGAGGGCATGTGCCCGCGGTCTGCGTTGCGCTTGAGGAGCGATGTGGCCTCCTTTATGAGATCATCCCGCTTTTCGACCGCCTTTTCGACGTCCATGACGTTGCCCGGCGTGAGTTCGGGGATGGGAAGCGTCTTGGAGGCATCGACCATGAAGACGGCAAACTCGAACTGGAGGTCTGGGTCCTGGGTCTTTTTGGCATTCGCGCGGTACAGCTCGAGCGTCCGTTCGTGGGATAGGAGGGCCGCTTGGTTTCCAGGACGCAGGTGAGAATGATCGAGGATGGGGCCCGGGGGTGGCGAGTGGGCGCGGACGGACTGTGTGGTGATAGAGCGGGGAGGACCTGGAGCCGGCTGGTACGGTGGCTGATCGCTCTGGTAAAAATCGTCGTCCTCAGGTGAAGGTGACCCATCGTCTTCAATGTATTGGGGCTGCGTCTGTGGGGAATACTGGGGCTGGGGCTGGGGCGGTGGGGGTGGTGGCGTTGGTAGGTAGTGAGACGAAGGGCGGGACTGCCGGGACGAACGTGGGTCTGCGGGCGTAGCGTAACCGTCGTCGGGGTCATATTGGGGTTGTAACTGGGACGAAGGATTGTGGGAGTGCGGTCGAGGGTGTCTTAGTGGACGAGAGTCGGGTCGAAAGGCCTCTGGAGGCAAGTCAGGTCGCCCTGGGTATAAATCATTTAGGTTTGAGGAGTTTGGCCGTGACAAGGGCTGGTGCATGATGAAGGAGCGAAGTGAGGCCGTGTTCGGGTCAACTCAGAGCTGAGCCCGAAAGGGAAACTCGCCCACTCAGTCGCTTTGCTCACCACATCAACTGTGGCTCGTAAATTGCCCCGGATATCTTTCCTAGTCTGACTAAACTATTACACAACAGACACCTTGACGACACGCAGTCTTTTCGGATCTTTCTGCTGCTCCCCAACAGCGACGTAGTTCAATTTCGGCGTTTTTTTAAAAAAAAAAACATAAATACTCCGCTGCGTGGAACCCATCGCACTTGCAGCATTACGAGAAAGAGTCGGTATTTCCCGTTTGAGAATAGGTACGTACAATGAGCATGACTGAGGTACCGTAATCGGGCGTACTTGTTGGGAAGGGGCACCACATGATGATAATATGTCACGGGATTGATCAAGTCCTTGGTGTATGCGCGCCTATGAGACTCGTCCTAAGCTGTGTTGCGCTAAGAACTCTCAGGGGGGGTATCAGTGGGTAGCTCAAGTGTTGATGACGTTGGCCTTGGATTCAGCGCATTGGCGAAGGATGGGAAGAACCCGTCATCAAGGTGTCGGGGTCCTGTCTACCCAGCTTTTGTCAGTGCTCTGGTGCGCGCTCTGTCAATACAAGTGTGAGAAGTAGTGAGGCACGAGATAAGGACACCCGCCGCCCCATATGCATGAAGTACTGTAGTAGTGATCAAGAATTGCGCATGTGACTCCGAGGAAGACAAGACAGAGTATTGCACCCGAGCATCAAGGAACCCAATCCAGTCATAAACGTCTCTGCGTGGGAGTGTGCGAGACAGAAGGTCCCCGAGTCCACGTTTGAAAGCAGACACGAGCGTGTGCGCGGCCTTGAAGGGTCTGGGAACTGAGATGAGTTGGCTCGCCTTTTTCGCCTGAGCCGCCTCTCATCCACGTTTCTTGCTTGGCCTCCCCTCTGCAGCTTAAACCCTATCCACTTTGAGCAATGTAGAAAGCGATAAAATGTTACTGGGAGACCCGATGATAGATCTGCGGTGCAAGGAGCACTGACTAGCGACTGAAACATAACTGACAGTCTCAGACTAGATTCTCAGTGTGAACATACGTATTACAGTTAACTCTGGTTACTCTATGCCCACAATGCGGAATAATAGTCCCTCTAATGGTACAGTATGAATAAGACATGGTAGTGAGAATGGAGGGTGTGAGAGAAGGCAAGGGGGCACATAGTGGCAAATGGAGGAAATAAGTAAGAGGATGATTGACGGCCCGGAGTTCTCTCCCCCAAAAGGAAATATATTAATAGCTCACGCGCTCACGTTTTACGGCGCAGGTGTTGTTCTGTACCTCAGTGCTGAAAAAGACGCAACCTTGGACGCAACAGCCCTTACGCCCACTTCCAGTGACATCGCCGTACCTACATTCACGCCTGGCACGTCTGATCAAGCGGGTCCCTCGTCTTACACTGTCCTTCGTGAAGCATGCCAGTGACTTTTCATGACGCGAAAACTTTACAAGGTGGACTATTGTAACTCGATCAGATCCTTTACGCCACGAAACCACAACTGGCAATAGGCTGCGGAACAAAACGGACGAATGATCTTCTACTGTCGACGCCGGAAGACATAAGAAAGGCATTGGTTCCGGATCCTTGTTGCTACTTTCCCGTGATATCTGGCTAGCGCTTACTGGTCATGTGGACGATTTACGCCACGGCGCTTGTGGTGGCGTGCTCAAAGGTTTCGAGAAAGGTGCCACATTGACCGTCCCTCTCAACAAAATGAGTCCCCGTATAACTGACATCGGTTCTGACGTCTTACTATCTGTTGTTGATCATGTTTTTCTACCCCTGAAACTTCCTCAAGAAGCCCCGACAGAGAAAGCTGAACGCGAGACCAATGTTTCCTTGTGCTACGTCCTCATACAAGTCGCTCGAGTTTTCTCCCAGGGCCTCTCACCCCTTCAGCAGTCGTCATGGGTTCACATGGTAAAAATGATGGGATACATCTACCGGACTGCGAGGGCACCTCTGGTAGAAGCGGAACTCGCAGGTGCCTTGTCAGGGCTTGATGTGCGAGGTGCGCTCGAGTTCTCACGTATCGTTGTGTCATCGTTTACCTTTACTTTCAGATATTTTCGTTATGCACGTCCGAGCTCAGAATGCTGCTGTCGTTGTTCGTGTCTTCGTCGACCATGTTCGAAGTTTCTCCGCAAGCCAGCGTCGTCACGTCCACCAACGGAAAGCTACTTTGTTCCTATCCCGGACCAGCGGTCCAGGTCTCGGCCGAGATCTTTTCCAATGGATTTTTTCTTCGCGAACTTGCCTCCTTTCTCATTAAAATGGATGTCGATGTGTTGAATTCCACTGCAACTGCAGTCAAGGCGGGATCCACAGTACGCGAAGTTCGTGAGAGCGCTCACCCAAAGTATATAACCGAACTATTGGTGGGAATTTTCAGAGGTTTCGGTCAACCAGCCGCCGTAGATCGTATCACGAAACGGATAAGGGACGAAGTTCTTTGGAAAGACGCTCATAAACCTTGGCGCCGATCGCCGTTATGGCTAGTCATCAAGGTGGCTCTCCAAACCTCTCTAGACAGCAACATGTACAAATCGTTCATGCTCGTTTTCCATACGTACATCCTTAACATCTGCATCCAAAGAAGCTTTCCAAGTGAAATACTCTATTCAATGAGAGTCAAAATCGCACGTCGTCTTTCAAAGCTGGGTCCTGCTGTTTCGGACGGCGTCTATCAAGCTGTGTACCACGCCGCAAAAAATACGGAGACGCTTCTTCAAAATCGGTGGTCAAGTTTTCAGAAGAATCGATCGGTTTCTCTGGCGTGGCTCCCCGAGCAGCTAGACGTCGTCAGCGATGTCACAATCACTCTCGACAATTCGCGTCCATTCCTCATAAATGCACTTCATTTGACGTTTCACAGCTACTCGTCGAAGTCGTTTAGCCCTTCTCATCGACCACGTCTCGCAAGTACGTTAGACTTTGGTCACCTTTCGGACGGCCAGCTTGCGGCGGCCGTCGCGGAGGACAAGCGCACCGCCCTCGCGGACTTCGAGTCTTCTGTCGAGAGATACCTGGATTCTTGGGTCGATGCCTATCAGCACGATGAGAATGCCCCGGACGTGATTGCGTCCTACATCGAGCAGTATTTCGATATCGCGAAGGTAACCTACGGTGCTGATCCGGAGGATAATTCAGTGATGATATTAACAGTCATGGGTCTTTGGATGGCTCTGGATCAGCTGATCACCCAACAATGTCCTCTCCTGGCGTCGTATTCACCAGAAATTCCTCGAGTTTCCTTCATCCTCTACTCCTTCATCGCTCCCGCTCCCTTCAACGTGCCACACTCATTGAAGAGCATATTTTACGGCGGCACCAGGAGGCTTCTTACACAACATCCATATTTCCGGACAGTGTCACTGAATCGTCGTTTGCTCCACAGTATTTCCGTACCTCTCAAAAATTACAACAACTCGAGGTTGATATTATCCAACATGCTTGGGAAGAGCAAAATCTGAAGCGTGCTGAACTCGACTCAATGAACTGCCAATGGCAATTACTTAAATATATGGCTGCAGAGATGGATCATACTTGGAGGATAATAGAGGGAACTCGACTCATCGGAACAAATTGTGTCAAAAGTGTCAAACAAACAAAGCGGCCAATAGATTGAAGATCAGTGTCCATGAATGGCCCCTGCCACAGACGACGGTGCAAGCACAATTAGTAATATTCGAGCTTTCTCCACCACGTGCGTTTTCCACGTGGCGCGAGATAACTTACAAGATTCTTTGCGACATCGGGACGCCCAACGTTTCTGACGACGCTCACCAACCAAAGGTTCTCTTAGATACCTTCTCTGGTCTAACACAATGGGCTGCGCGTCACGAGTACCATCGGATCACAATTGGGTCCACCACGAAGTCCTTCGGGGAACAAGATGGTTCAAATTCCAGCCGATGATTCCGGTGTCCTACTCAACAACGGGCTATCCTTCAAATTGTATGATCGTAAGGCAAAATCCTGGGCGGCATGGCCTTTCCCTTGGGACTTCCGTCGCGAATCTCTGCACACCTCTTATCCCCGTGTCGTCACCATACGGCAAGATCCACTCCTTTGTTTGTGGAACGCACCATACCCCTAACGAGGTGATCGCTGGTCAAGCCGACTGCCCCCCGGAGCTGACCCCTCATGAGTACTTGGCGTTTTCTGGGTTGCGAAGCGGGCCACGTTTTCAATGGCTGAACATAGCAAGGGAACTGTCATCGCCCTCGCTCTCGTTTCGCCGCGAGGAGGTACATACGCTGATCACTCAAGCGGCCTGGCATCTTGGCCCGTTGTCAGACGGCGTACGCGAGTGGCACACCGACCTTGGCATTCCCAGCTTTGGATGGACACTTGTGCGCGAACTGGAGGGCCTTCTTGGAAGGATAGAGGCCAACTGGCTAGAGGAAGTCACCGCCAGGACTCTTGGTATGTTAAATTTCAATCTTCGCTACATGTCGCTTTTAGTTTAATGTGTTGTAGCTCTTATTACCAGCCGCCTTCTATCTTCTACTCGCGATCGCGATATTCGTCAACGAGCGTATGCGCTGCTCCGGAGGGCACGGAGCGTATCACATAAGTGGATCGTCGAGCTTGGTTTGAAGCTAGATATGATTGAAGACGAAATGTCTCGCACCAACCTGCGTCGACGACTCCGCACACTGGCTGGGACGTGTTTCTCTACCTATGACGTTTGTCTGGAACACATCCCTTGGACACTTGCCAGCGACGACGATATCGCTACAGCTGTGTATTGCGCAGTAATTGTACACGACAACACCCTCTCGATTCTCGAAGACGACCACTCTCGTTATCTCAATCGGCTTCTCAATCGACACCGCCGCCTCCTTCATTTTCTCGAACCATCTCTCCGCGAATGCGTACAGTCCAACCCCATCGGGTTTTGATCAAGACCTCGCAGGTTTGTGGCCCGGGTTCCGTCGGCAGACCTCTTCAAATTGACATGTACTTCCCAGTCCAAACTCACGATGGATTTCCTGTATCGTGGAAGGTGGACATGAGGTCCATTATAATCTATTGACCGGGCAATTACTGATTGGCGGGAAACCTCTTGGAAGACTGCCGCAAGAGATTAAGAGCCATTCAACTTACGCGAGCGTCTTAGGAGCAGTGAGTATTTTCGTTATCCTGATTCACGCTTATTCACACGTGCACTTGTGTACTTTTCAGCGAATTCTCGACGTAGTTCCTGCTGACATCCCCTGGATGGAGTTCATGACGCGATCTAACGTCTCTGGGTACCAGGTAGGTGTTGGACATTTGACGACGTTGGGCAGTACTAATTCGAGTAAAGATATACTTTTCGCTACGTGATGGAAATCTAATTCTGCAAGCTCAGCGACAGGAAGATCCTCGACTCTTACAGTTTGTCCCACGCGCAGTGTTTGTTGACGACTTCCCGAGGGCTTTCGTGGATGACCATGTACACTGGCTCGACCTTCGCACCGGAGAAGTCGAGTTCCGCCCCGTTGAATCCCCTTGGACCTCAGATCCGTCTAATTGGCGACTCACTGTCCATAGCGATCACACCCCGTCCCTGTTCCGCAAGATTTCTGCAGATGGCATTGCCCCAGTAGATCTGATCGATATTCGTTCCACCACATTTCAAATGATATCTCGCTTACTTTCCCCACTCGAATCTCCGGAGCATATTATCGTCACGTGCACAAATCACGCGCTAGAGGCTTCCCTCGGTCGACTGCATCTCGTATTCCTCGTTAATCAGAATTCGGAATTGGAGTGTTGAAGCATGCCGGGATATGCCGTTGACGAATTTCAGTCTTGCGGCACGATGTTTGGACTGAAAAATCAACTCGTCTTGCGCGCGAACAACAGGTCTTCGGAGATGCCGCGACGAGTGATTATCCCACAGGGAGACATTGAGTTTGGCTTGGATGGAGACTTCGCCAGTGTCTCTATAAAGACGGGAGCGGCGCGGAACGTCCACTGGCACGAGTATACCATCGACACCGATCTAGGACGTCTCACCGGAAACGTGAGCCTGCATAGCAAGCTATACCAATGTTATTTGCATGCGCTTACGAGTCATTGCCTTCCCGATCCATTACTTGGACACACTGGAACCGAAGAATCTCTCAACATGTTGCAAAGCGCCGCTTTTCTGTCCTTTCAAAGACTAGGCGATGATGATGTAAAGCTCTTGAACCTGATTAGCGACTTGACGCCAATCAGAGCGTATTATCCTCCACATCTTAGGTCGATGGTTACGGTGGAATAGAATGACCTTTTTGTTCTCTCACAACATCATGACTTTCACTCAGCTGTGCTCCCGATTCTCGATCATGCACGTGCAATGGAGACACTCTATGACAATCCTGCCGTCTTCGATATTCTCCTTCGAGAAGCGTCTTTGTTAATCCGGACAGCCTCTCGTAACAAGGTGTATTACCCACGTGACTTGCAAAGTCTAAGACACTCCGCTTCTTCTATTTCGGAAGACGTCGCCTACAAGTCAAGGGACGTAGCTGATGGGCGAGGCGCTGAACACGCTGCCTACCAGATGTCGTGGTCTGTTTGGAACGATCGGCCCTGTCTTTCTCAAAAATTGCTCAAGCTGTGGGACGTGATGCAATCATGGAAATCACTTGGCCCAGCCGAAGAGGCGATTTCCCTGCGATATAGTCTATACTGGCTTACTTTCAACGCCATGAAGGACTGGCTCGAAATTTACGACATTTGTCAGGAGGCGTTAGACTACGATCCTCAAGACTCCAAGATCAGGTTGGCATTCAGCCTTTCTGCGGCTAGCTTCAGCGGGACCGATTACGCGGATATCATCCCACTTATTCTAATTTTTGCGACGGACACCAGACTCCGCGGTCTTACACATCCTCCACCGTCCCACTACGAACTTTCAGACGGCACGCATCCTGACCGTGCACGATTGGCGAATGTAATATCTCGGTGTGCTCTTCCCATAGAGCAAACTCCTGCGCAAACTATGGAGGTCCGAGCGACCCCCAGCAAGAAGGCTGCTAGGAAGCAACGAAGGCAGGAATACAACAAGTCCATTAGCGATTTAGCGTCAGAGGCTGCGCAGTCAACAATTGAACGGTGGCCCGAGATATGGTGCGATCTTCCGCATCTGTGGTTCGACACACAAAGATGCAGAGAAAGCGTTGAGGTTTACCTGCAGTCGATTTCCCAGAATATTGACTTCAGGGACCATATACATCGTCTTCAAGCTATCTTGGACCTTCACGAGACCAGTGTCCCCCCTGTTGCACCCTACGTGTTTTCTCCCCAGTATAGCACTAGACCATCAAAAGCGACATATCCTTCACTTCGAGAACTACTAGTGTCTCGAGACAACTTCCCATGGCCACCAGCTCACGAACGGTCTTTGTTCAACGCCGCCATACCTTCTTCTATGACAATAACGACTGAAAGCAGCCCACGATCAACCAGGGAAGATGGTCTCAGTTCTCTTATTCAGGGACTCCGAAGTTCTCGGGGGTCGTTGCTACATATCTACGGAGAAGACCTGAACAAGAGTTACCGTGACTTGCTGGAAAAAAGGGCTTCTTCCCTCATTCAGCGTGGGGTTCCTCCTCAGGAAGCTTTACTCCAATATCGCGATTTGTGCTCTCAAAAGGACGCGATATTTTCTGAGCTTTCAGAGGCTCTAGCCCCATTTCAGAAACTGGAAAATGTCCTCAGCGTCTCTGGTCTCTGGCCTCGAATAACGCCGCGATCAATCCTACGAGAGCTGTCCAGGGATCGCGTCGGCACCTTGACCGACCAGGGGAAATACGCTATCACACGCTACGCAATAGCATTCCTCAAGTATCAACAGTCTCAGCGTCTGCTTGGGCTTTCGTCGAGACGCCAGGACGAGGAACTCCTCCGAGAAGCGGAAACCGTTTGCTCGGATGTCGCCGCGGCTTGTACTCCCGACTGGCTTCTGATACAGGTCAGTTAATTTACCTTCGAAACCTTCAAACGCTAACAGGCAGAGTTGACGCAAACTTTTTGGCGCGTCCGCTGAGGCTGCAACAGGCAATCGCACGCGAGATGATATCTCTTACGTGTCAGCAAAGTGCATCGTTTCAGCTTAACATGGGAGAGGGAAAGTCGTCCGTGATTGTACCTCTCGTCGCCGCAACTCTAGCCGATGGTTCTAACCTTGCGAGGGTCGTGACGCTTAAACCGCTGTCCAACCAAATGTACCAACTGCTCCTCAGCAGACTTTCTGATCTCGCCGACCGACGCATTTTCTATGTTCCGTTCTCTCGGAATCTGCAAATGAGCGCCTTCGTGGTCCAAAGACTTAGCACCCTCTACAGACGATGCGCGGAAGAGGGTGGTGTCCTTGTCGTCCAGCCCGAGCATTTACTCTCGCAAAAACTGATGTGTATCGATACTCTCTTAAAATCCGACGACGACTGCGAGAAATACACCATTACTAACGAACTCAAAGCCCTACAAGGTTGGTTAGCTAGAGTATTGCGCGACGTACTCGACGAGAGCGATGAGATCCTGCACGTTCGATATCAATTAGTCTACACCGCGGGCGTGCAAATGCCTGTCGAAGATCATCCGAATCGTTGGTCTACGACGCAACAGATATTCAGTCGACTACGGTCACACGCCGAGCGGTTGCACGCCAATTTTCCACAAACGTTCGAGCTCGATCAGACCCAGAAGGGATTTCCTGCGATGCGAATCCTGCATCAAAAGGTCTCTCGACAGATTTCTTTGCTCATTGCCGAGGGTGCTCTTGGAGGCGCATTATCTACCCTGCACTCGCTGTCCTTCCGCCCTTAGTTCGGGATGCCACCCGCCGCTTCATCACCCAGAGGGTAGTTTCTGTCGAAGATCATCAGTTGATCAGATCGCACTGCTCTGGAACAACCTTATGGAGCGGAATACTTTTACTCCGTGGACTCCTGGTTGATGGCGATGAGATCGTTGGTTACGTGTTGAAGGAACGCCGGTGGAGAGTAGACTATGGTCTTGATCCAAGTAGGACGTTCCTAGCTGTCCCATATCGTGCAAAGGTAAGCCCATCTACAAGCCTATCCACGGAACATAGCTTATGTTAAACGTAGGACGTGCCAAGCTTGAGAGCGGAGTTTGGCCACCCAGACGTAGCCGTTGCACTGACTTGCCTTAGTTACTACTATGGTGGTTTAACAAAGCAGCAAGTACTTCAGTGCTTTGATTTGTTGATCAAGCTCGACAATCCCGACATGGAATACGACGAGTGGGTCGAGTTCGGGGAGGGAATTCCCACTTCACTGCGACAGGTCAATGGCGTTAATGTGAATGATGATACGCAACTCGACAAACACCTTGTTCCGCTATTCTCGAGGAATACGAGAGTCATTGATTTCTATCTGTCCCAAGTGATCTTTCCTCGAGCGGTCAAGGGATTCCCGTCTAAACTTTCTACGTCAGCCTGGTCGAAGACAAGTCGAATGTGACGACCGGTTCCAGTGGCACGAACGATAATCGGTTTCTCTTGCCGACGTCAATAACTCAGGAAGATCCCGTCTCCCAACTAAGCACCAATGCACTCGTCATGCAGTACCTTCTCCAGCCAGAAAATGACCATTATGAGTGTACTGAAAGTATCAACGGCGAACGTGAATCCGCGAAAGGTTTCTTGCGGCGACTAACCAGACACAAGCCCGAGATCCGGGTGTTATTGGACGTTGGAGCACAAATGCTGGAATTGCCGAATGAAGAGTTGGCGCGACACTGGCTCTCCCTGAGGCCCCATATCTCAGCAGCCATCTTTTTCAACGAATCGGATCACCTCACCGTGCTCACCCAGGATGGAACTGTCGAGCCACTGATCTCTTCTCCATTCAATCGGCAGCTTGACAGGTGCATCGTATACCTTGATGACGCACATACACGAGGGACGGATCTCGAGGAACACGCGCGGCAGTCACGCTCGGGCCGAAGGTCACTAAAGATAGGCTGCTACAAGGTGAGTTTTTACACAAATGATGGGGAATTGGCTAAGAGAATGTAGGGTGTGTGCGAATGCGACAGCTAGGGAAGGGGCAATCGGTGACGTTCTTTACTCCAGGAGAAGTCGACCGTCGGATTCGCGGGCTTATTCCAAGAGGTCAAGAGTCCGAGAATGGCGTACGTGTGACCGACGTCCTCCGTTGGGCCATGCACGAAACTTGTTGGGATATTGTACACCATCTCCCGCACTGGGCGCAGCAAGGAGTCGACCATCACCGGCGGTTCTCAGCGTACAAGTGGTACGATTCGACCGGGGACCTGAAAGTTTTTAAGGAGCTCATGGTTACAGCCCGAATCAAAAACTCTCGAAGAAATGTATGAACCGGTTTCGAGGGCGCAAGGCGCATGGTTGGGCTCCGAAATAAACAGCGTTCCGTCTCTACGCGAACGGTTGGAACGCCTTGGAGTAACTCGGTTGACCGACGTAAGGATGGCAGAAGAGCAAGAGCGAGAGGTCAACCACGAAGTCGAGGTCGAAGGCCATGCTGAATATCCTCCGAAGGTTTTCCCTGCGGAACATATCGTATGCGGCGAGATCCGCCACTTTGTCAGTACTGGAGTACTTGCCAAGCCTTCGATGTATATCATCCCACTATTCACCCCAACGGAGATTGACAAGGCCTTGGATTCGACGGCAGGATGGACCCCGTCTCCACTAGCGACCATAGATTTTGCTATCACCACCACTGATTCCAGTATCACGGACTTGACAGACTACCTTCGTCCCGTCAATTGGATTCTATCAAGCGGATTTGGGAAGGAAAGTGTTGCGATCGTCATTAGCCCTTATGAGGCGAACGAACTACTCCCCAACATACGCAAGAGTGGAAAGGTCCGATTGTATGTTTATGCACCACGAGTCACCGCCTCCATGCGGTCCTTCTCGGACCTCACGTTCTACACCGTCCCAGAGTCTCCGGAGAAATGGACAGCCGCCGCGCACCTCCGAACTGAGCTAGATCTATTCGCAGGACAACTCTACTTCGACACCGTACAGGAGTACCGACGGCTGTGTGCATTACTTGCACTACACATTGTGCATCCAGGTGCAAAGTATATCGAGGTTGATGGATTTGTATCTCCGGCATATCGTACCGGTCGGAGGTCACCGCTTACCACCAGCGCGATCGCTACGTTCAAGAGGCTGACGGCGTTACGGAGGAAGGGGATGGGTTTCGGTGGGACGGACCTCGGTCGTGTTTTAGATGCTCGCCATTGAGCAGCGAGTTTGAGTCGTGGGTCAGGAAAGAATGAAGGCTGTCGTTGCCTCGTTGTCCTGGACATGCTGTGCTATACTGTAGTTTGTACTGCCCATTCACTGTGAGTTGATGTCGTTTATGTATAGCCCGGTTGAGGTGGATGTGGACAAAAAACCACGGCGCCGAGCTTCAAGTCAACTGTGCTGTGTGTTGGTGTTACCTACTGCAAATCCGTCGCCAAGTTCCGAAGTGATTTATTATTTAACGAGCCATTGTAAGGTCTTAAAATGATATTAGAAGCTGCTATAAGACATTATGATATATAATATAACTGGATTATAAGGTTTATAATAATAATTTCGAATTGCTTCTAAAACTTGGATATACTATATTATATTAGATCACCATAAGTCATTAACCCTCTTCGGAACTCTTAGCCCATTACTGTATCTCGGGAATGATGCATCCGATCAAGGATGACGATGACAGTGAGAGCTCCTACAATCCCTTTATCGAACCCACCAATTTGGAAACGACACCCTCCCGGTGCACGTCAGAGGCTAGGAACGGCAACTCGCATAGGAAAGAAACGCCGTTTCTGGGGTGACTCTGATGATGACTGTGTGTGAACCGACACCTTTAGTAGGGTCGCAGTCATTGTTGGCCCGCTTGTGATTCGAGAAAAAAAACTGTGGCCCCTGTACCGCCTGGGCTTGCGACCCCCCCAAAAAATCGACCGTGGTTGAGATGAGGGCGTCTTTTTTCATAATTTTGCTCATTTAGGCAACTTGGTCGCCGCTTCAGGGGGGTCTGCAGCAGGATGATCTATATTGAAAAATGTGCCTGGAACCTGCGCACCCCAATTCGTTCAATGTGGCCCACCACTGCCAAGGACAAGGTTGTCGCTCAAGCGGGATTTTATCATACTTGTGCAAAGATCAGGCCAATTACACCAAGTCGAAGTAAATTCTAGACCCTGCTCGGCCATTGCACCTTTTTTTTTTCCCCCAAGCTAAGCCAACAAGCCAGATGCGAGGCGCAGTTCGCGCAACCCGCCACATATACATATCATTCTAACTTAACTTAATCCCGTAACTACCCAACACCAACCAACCGATCAATGCGCGCACGGTAACGCGAGCCATCCAATCCGACGCAAAAACAAGACGACGCAAAAGACGACCATGGCGCCGAGTGCCGCGCGGCGCGCGCGCTCCGTGCGCACCATCTCCTTCGCGCGCACGAGCGCGGAGCTCGGGGGCCCCAACGCGCCCGCCTTGTCGATCGCGTCAATCTCTTCCTTTGTGAGGTCCGCTATGGGCACGATCTATCAGCATTGTTTTTTTTTTCGCCACAAAGGGGGGGGGGGACGCACGGAGATGGACGACGGCGAGGTACTCGTCGAGGCGCGTGCGGCGCTCGGTGGTGGTGACGACGACGAAGCCCTTTGCGTGTGCCCATTTGAATATCACCTGGCCTGGCGTGCCGCCGATCCTGCGTGCGATTGTGGATAACACGGGGTCGACGGGCCCACCGGGGTACTTCGTGATCGGGCTGGCGTGTCCGGTGGTCTGTCAGTCGTGGTAGAGGGGAAGGGGGGGAAGAAGAAGGGGACGCACGCGAGGCTGCCGTACGCTTCGGTGACGATGCCGTGCTTGGCAGAAAACTCGAGCACTTCCTTCCACGACGCGTAGTTATAAGGATGGAGCTGAATCTGCTCCCATCAACATACACGCGCAAATAAAAATGGTGTTCTATGATCCGACGTACCTGGTTCACGGCCGGGACCGTCTTTCCAGTCTTGACGACGCGCTGCAACAGCTCGAGCGTAAAGTTGCTCACCCCAATACTCCTAACCCACACGCAACACCCGCCGTCATCTTCCACGACGATTGAAAAAAAAAAAAAAGGCACACACTTCGCTAGCCCAGCTTCGCGGATCTCGACCATCCGCCCCCACAGCCCCTCCACGTCATCGTTCACGATGGTCCACAGGCCATGCACGAGGTACAAATCGAGGTGCGTAAGGCCGAGCTTGTGTAGGGTGGTGCGCACCGCCCCTTGCACGTCATCGTCCTGCCCGTCGTACTTGCCCGTCACCCACATGTCTTCACGTGCGAGCCCGCTCTCGCGAATCGCCGCACCGACAAATTGCTCGTTTGCATAAACTAGCCGACGGGGCCGAAAAAAAAAAAGTAGGGGTATGAGAACAGACTCTGATCGCCAAGATGAGTTGTAACACACAGGCAGCTGTATCGACGTGCGAGAATCCCGCTTCAAGTGCCTGCTCTACGACCGCGGTCACATCCTAAAAGAAATTATATCGATCGTCGGTATAGACTGGAGAGGACGAAGTGACTCTTGCCTTGTACTTGAGTTTAGACCCAGTGCCAAACGCGAGGACGGGGATCTGGAGTTAGGGTCAACCACGGCCACAAAACAACGAGAAATCCAGGAAAAAATATTGACCTGGTTGCCGTCGTTGAGCAGAGTCGTTGGGACAGACATTGGATCTGAGTTGTGGGCGAGTCACAGCAATCACAATCAATTGGCGTTGATTATTATTCCCACGCAATGGTAACACGCGGTGGCGAGAAAACAAACTATTCGCATATAATACGAAAGCACCCAACGACCTATCCTATCTCTCAGAACAACAGGGGATGCAAGCACAACATGGACAGATGTTATATACCAGCTAAATGAGGTTGAGAGTGTGAAGAGAGATTACGCCTACGCACTGACCAACAGAACAGGCACAATTAAGGTATCGCCTGAGAGGATAAAGGGTTCAGGAGACGTCGATGGAGACGCACTCCGCATGTGCGAGCAACACGGCAACTACATAAGCCGGAGAGTTTTTAAGTTAAGCCGTAGTATGGCCTCGCGAACTAAAGAAATAACCCGCTAATTAGTGGCGGGAAATACGCCAAGGAATACACGCACCACTTGCGATGATCTGGGCGGTCTTCTCCTTGTCGACGACCGATGTGTAGTGAACTGTAGCCAAGACGACACCATGTTAGCCAAATCCCACCTGGCATGTCATACAAATACGCACTGAACAATTCGCGGTCACGATTGGGCGAGTTTTGACTGTGCAACTGGCCAAACTTATTGCGGAGGTCTAAACGAAGGTTTAGATCGATGGGGTCATTCTTCGAGAAGCCACCACGCTCACATTTTGATACGGACTCATAGTCGTTAGGCCGGTCCCCGTACGTGACCAAATGGTTCTTCAGTCGGACACCCGCTTCGAGCTTTTCTCGCAAGAGATCGCACTTGTTTAGGAAAAGCACGATGGGCACCTTGTCGAGAAGCCTATTCGACACAACTGCGCGCCAAAGTAGCAACGAATCCTCCAGGCGATTGACGCGCGTGTCCTGCAGCACCCTGTTTAGAAGAGGAGACGGCATTTCCGGGACCGGAACACGCACCTCCGTAAGCACCTGATCAAACGCAGATATTGGCGCCAAGAAGATGATGCTATTCACTTGATTTTGGGCTCAGGTCCAAATAATTTTAGTAGCATCACATGGACACACCATCTTGGAAAAAAGGGGCCCAGGCATGGCGTTGGTTGCGCGCTCCGCCAACATCGTAAATCACCCAACTGGTGTTACCCCGCATAGTACCCATGCTAATCGTGAACGGATGCTCGACGACGCCAACGGTCTTCAGGCGTGCTTTCAGAACGTCGTCTGAACCGTAGTTAGATAGCAGCTTGTGGCGGATACACCAAGGAACGTACCATCAGTAGGTGAATAATCTTTCGCCGTGATACGCTCTATTTGGTCGAGATAGCTGTATTTTCAGCTTAGCGCCGTCGAATGACTTGCATATGACGGGGGCACGAGACGCACAATCCACTACTTTCTTGCAGCCTGACCCGCTTGTCCACCAAGCGGTGGCGCACCCATTCATCGCTCCAGAGACGCACCATCGCGTCGCGACACCTGTCTAAGACATGCACCGGATCTGAGGGGTCGTCCCACCACGACGTTGATGGTGTTATCCGTTTCGAACTGCGCTTTAATGTGAACGCGCGCTTCCAATTGCTTGTCGTGCGTACGGCATACTCGCCGCGTGGCGTAGACCAACCTGGCGTGCTCCCGTCTCCGAGACGGGTTGCCTCGTCGTCGTCGCCGTCGTCTTCGCGCAGCCTGTGCATTAATAGCCCCTCTAGTTCCAACACGGGCGCTAACATAGCACTGTATTCGGCATGCTTCTCTGCGGCGATACGGTGGATTTCAGGGTCGGTGGGTACTGAGGAGGTAGAAGTATGCCTGTCACTGATAATGGAGGCGGTGTCAAGTATCTCCTCATCGCGCTCCGCGGATATGGTATCGAGAATCCTGTCGGGGCAATGAGTTGTACGAGTGCATGACATATGAAAAGGACGGACCTTCGGACAGAGCGGACGAGATTGAGATAGATAACGGTGCGCCATGCTATTCGTTCGGCCTGAAAGGCTGCAGGAGTGTGCAGGAGCTGGAACTCTGCGAAATGAGTGAGCGTGGGAATATATGCGCAGGAGTAAGATGAATGGATGCCTGCAGGCACAGCCTTGAGCGGGGGGGGGGGGGGCATGCATCCATCAGACACATATATGTATATGCGCCCATGTCGCGCCCAAAAGGAAGAGTGATGGGAGCACCTACGTTTGAGGGTCGTACTTTTCCCGCTCTCGCTCTGGCCCAATAAGAGGATCTTCACATCAGGCCTAGTCCTCTTGAGTTCCACACGTTCCACACGAAGTTGCTCATCGATGGCGTCGCTGACTTGCTTAGCTTGTTGTTCCGCGAGAATGCGCATTTCGCGCTGGGCGGGTGTTTCATCGGGGGGCGGACGGAGAAATGCTTCGAAGGGATCGTTCGACGAGAGACGACGATTCTGAGGGACGGATTTGGCAGCGACCATGGCTGCGAAACGTTGTTATGTGGGGATGGACGGTGAAACTATATACCGACGATCAGACGCCGAGGATATTCGTGTTGGCAACGCGCGGGAGGAGACGGAGGAGGATAGAAGACAAGGCGAGGGTAGCAAATGGGGAAAGTGCGAGGAGGAGGAAGTGGGGTAACGTACGGGAGGGAATACGCGCGGGCCGGCTCGCGCACGAGGGGAAGTGATGGGATGGGATGGGAAGGGGTGGGATGGGGGGAGAAGGTAAAGGAGAGCCGAGGACGAGGAGCGACGTACAAATAAAGAGAAGCCTCGGAGAGCTAAACTCTCTCTGAATCGAGAAGTGGGCGACTGCATAAATTGGAATTGGTAAACACTGCGTGAGAGGTTGCCAAAAAAGTCTTGCCTGTTTCTTTTTTGCCCCGGTGTGGATCTCCATCCCCGTCCCCATACACCTGTAAAGGCCGCCGTATACAGCTGTTTTCAGGTACACCTCTGCGCCCTCCGCGGTCACAACCCATTTTGCGGCGGCAATCACCACCTCTGACATCGTGGACGCGGAGTACAGCACCTAGGCCGTGCCTCTTGCCGTAAATATCATTTTGACTTATCGGGGTCACACGTGACTAAGTCTTTCTCACGCATGCGCGTCGCGTCCCAGTCTTTTCTCAAGCCGCACACTTTCACCTGATCGTCTTTCCTGCTCTCCTCATGTTCTTAACTCGCTCAGAGTACGGTGAGCTCTGAGTTCCAACTGATCGCATATAACCCTGAGCCCCTTGTTTCATTCAAGATCGCGGTGTCAATACCTTCTCACCTGAAGGTCGATTATTCCAAGGTACTTGCAGCTCCAATGGGGAAATTTTCATCGTGCTTCTTATCGGTCTGACGGCGTGTTGTGTGCGATAGTCGAATATGCCATCGAGGCGATAAAAGTACGTTTGTTCTGTCCCACGCCGGGTTTTCGATACCGTGCCGAACGCACAGCATCTTGCTTCCAGCTCGGCTCTACAACTGTAGGCATCCGCACGCCACACGGCGTCGTCCTAGGCGTCGAGAAGCGAGTCCAGTCTCCCTTGCTCGAGGCTTCGTCAATAGAGAAAATCATGGAGATCGACACGCATCTCGGGTGTGCCATGTCTGGCCTCACCGCCGATGCACGCACCATCGTCGACCACGCCCGCGTCACCGCCCAGAACCACGCATTTACCTACGATGAGCGCATCAAGGTGGAGAGCGTCACGCAGGCGGTCTGCGACCTCGCGCTCCGTTTCGGCGAGAGTGTGCACGACGAGGACGCGATGATGAGCCGCCCGTTCGGTGTCGCCCTCCTCATTGCCGGCACCGACGAGCTCGGCCCACAGCTGTGCGTACCTTTGTCTGTCCTTCGTCCTGGTTCTTGACAAGGCCACAGATACCACACCGACCCCTCAGGGACGTTTGTACGTTACGACGCCAAGGCAATCGGTTCGGGTTCCGAGGCAGCGCAGAGCGAGCTCCAGGACAAATGGCACTCGGTGCGCACTTCCCTCGTATGCGGTTTAAACGAATGCGCTAGTCCTTACCTCGACCCATAGCATATGTCTCTCGCAGAAGCGCAGGTCCTTGTTCTGAGAGTTCTCAAGCAAGTGATGGAAGAGAAGCTCGACCAACATAACGTACAGCTTGCCCAGGTACGCGCATCTCCACTGATAACATCACGTGATGAACGCACATCCAATTCATTCTGGCCTAGGTTACGACCGACAAAGGCTTCCACATTTTGGACGAACGGGAGCTAAAGGAGGTTATAGATACCATGTGAGGTTGTAACGCGATTGAAACCTGCAGGCATAACTACGTAGCTGGCCTTGCAGGCTTGTACCAACACAGTCATCCGCTGATCCCTTGCTACGCTCGCCCCCTCCCTTTTCGATGATATGGATTCATGAAACGAAGCAGAGGAAAAGAAGAAAGAACCAAGGAACGCCCCGGCGATGCCGCCTCTCCGAGTTGCGTCACATACCAAAGCCCTCGGCGCAAATTGCGGGGGACCGCTCATACGCCGCTTGCCAACTGTTAGATACTGTAACCTTGGGGCAGACGAGAACGTTTCGTTTGGGCCGAGGGTAGCGGGCCCGCTGGTGATCGCAGGCCGACCGAAGAACTCTATTATAGACGGCAACGAAACGAATACCAGATACAAACGAGCGCAGGAACCAGCCAGTAGGCTGCGGCAAGACGTAATGTAATGCTACAAGAGACGAACAGATCTCAACGTGGTGGTGGTGGTGGTGGTGATGATTGTTGGTGATGATGATGATTGCGATGATGACGACGATGAGTGGTGGATAAGGAAGAAAGTATGGGATGTCTTTGAGCCCCGCATTTCTCCCTCTTTTTCTATATCCCATAAAAGGACAGGTGGGGAGAATCGAAACCTATTCTCCACGGGGCGCTCGAATTCAATTGCACAAGTCGAATGGGATGCGATGTTCCGCACGCCGCACAGTTTGCGCCCCATGCCACCTACTGCGGAGCGCAGAAAGGGTGTCCTAAAAAAACGAGATGGGGACGCGCCGCCCCAGGAATTTCAGCACTCAAAGTAACAGAGACGTAGAGACGAGAGCTTCGTGATCCGAGGAGCGGGAAAAAAAAAAAAAAAAACTTACGTGAATAAAGGCGGTCACTGCGCGGGGACGCCGAGGGCGACTGCCGTGACTGCAACAGAGACTCTGGCTGGGATCAACAAGAGAATGACCGTGATGACTACGGCTCTTCTTGGCGTGGTTGTGGGAATAACCGTCGTGCTGTGCGTTATAGGTGCAGGTGTGGGTCGTCGTCGAGCAGCCGGCGGTTGATTCAGTCGACGGTTCGGAGTCGGTTGGCGATGGCATGACGATTTCTATCTCGGCATCGGCATCGAAGATGTCCTTGGGCTGAACAAGCTCGCGTCGTCAGGCGGGGCACGCGTGACACGTTTTGATCGTATAGTTATACGTACCAGGGCAAAGCTCGAGCGCGACGGGGCCCGAGGTGGGCTGGAGAATCGGTAATCTACAGTCTTCCCGCGCGAGTCAGCGACTTGTCCGATCAATGGTGACGGAAGCGCGTTGAAACAGGAGAGACGGGGAGCGTTTGGGAAGATATGGGTCTCGTAAAGAGCTATTTACCGTTAGAAACTCGCTGTCAAGCCGCGGCGGATATCGAGGTGGGTGCGGTCCGGGTGCAAAGGAGGGTGTAGACCTGGACCGGGGAACGCCGAATCTGTTCCATCGCCTGCTGCCGCGTGGCGCTGCCGGCCGTGCCTGGGAGAGAACGAAGGAGATGGACGGGAGCGTCGGATCGTGCGAGCGCATTCCTCTCTCTCTCTCTCTCTAGGCGGAAATCTGTGACGAAAAGAAGAAGAGAGAGGGAGAGAAAGAAACTAGAGAGGAGGGAAGAGAGGTGAGGGAAGAAGGGGACAGGATGGGCAAGGGGTGGCAGTGTGGGAGGGGACGCTGTACACGCAGGGTCTTATATGCGTCCTCCTCCGAGCGGACGAATCATCCGCGCTTCCCAATCCATACCCAGCACAGATCAAGTTGGTAAATTTAGCGCGAGACGTGCGGCAACCGATCCTGAGAAGCAAGATCGCTCAAGCCTCGGGGGGGGTGCAAGAGTCATGTCATGTCCAAAGAGTCACGGAACGGATGTGTGGGCCGCCGTGCAACGGGGCAAGGGGCACCAAGGACGGCCGAGAAAGGCAAGAAAGCGTCCAAGTTTTGGTAATATTTGGGGATGGCTGGCTGTTTTCAGACATTGGGTATTGTGCGCTCCGGAGGTTCACTTCACCTGCAGACAAAGTGAGACAGAAGGATACGTATGTATGTGATTTGCCCCGCAGCGGCGCAAAGCAGAGAAGAAGAAGAAGAAGCAAACCCCTGACTTGGAGACAGAGACCAAAGACGCGCGCGAGCAGGAGAGATCTGAGTCGGTAAACAGTAGGAACACGCCGGAGACTCGCATGATGGGCTGCCGGTGATGGGCATGCTTGCGGCGCATGGAGTGGCCACAGGGCCATCTATCTACACAAGCGCGCCACCAGATTTAGGGGCCCCTTCCTGGGAAGTGTCTAATAAGCTCCGGGTATGGTTGGATGGATTGTTCCTCGATGCTCGCACCTCTGGTACTTTAGTTCTAAAATGACGTGCTATCAAATCATACAATGCCGGCGTGATCCGCCGTTCGAGAGCACAATACAGTGTACCCTGCCTGCCTAGGCCTAGGGAAGCAGGAAGGTGGGGGCTGTAGATGGGCGCCACCTACTGCATTGATTCCTGAAGATGGGTGGGGTGGGAGCTGAGCGGGCCATTGTTTACCTAAACGAGGCCATGTAGTACGTCAAGGAGAAGACGCACATCTCTGTGCAGCGCTCCATCATGCATCACCTTCCGGGCGAGATAGCCGTGCTTCCTGTGCCGTATGTGTGTCAATCATGATCACGACTGCCTGTCCTGTCCAAAGGGACCAGGGCACTACACCCAAAAAGAACATTGTTCGTTGCCTTTCAAACCCAGGGCACACTTTTACTTCTTCCTAGTACTACCGCACGACACCTCTGAGAAAGAGAACCACGTTCGTGCCCCCCCGAATGGCGACGCGGCGATGGCCCGCGATATGATGCAGTAGTGAATAGAACCGGCTTAATGACTTGATTAATGAAACAAAGACAGACGAACAGGTAAGTTACAGTAATCACGTCGTGGCACGCCGGGCACCCCATCAGTGCGCCCCAAGATGGTCTTTTTGAATTGTTGAACGACGAACAAATTGATGAACGTGGAAATCTCGCAATGTATGTCGTGGTGGTCTAGGCAGGCGTCTGATTCTATGTTTGCTCCATTACGCCCATTTCGTCCATCGCGATCCTGGAGACCTTGACGACGCCCCCTCCTGGAGCGCCTGGTCAAAGGTCAACTGACTTCCATGAAGCCCCCCCAAACGTGCAACTACTCGATCGATCTGATCTCGCGGACGCCCGCTCTCAAGCATCCCAAAACAGGCAAACCAACACAGGATAAAGCCGTTCCCCGTCACATTTAGGTTTAGGCAGTGGAGGTGCCACCGTGCTGCTACGTACGATAGTGATAATAATAATAAAAAAGGAAGCACTCCGTGGTGGACGGGTGTCTGAAATCGGTGTGGCTTACAGGAGGGGAAGGGGGAAAGAGACAATTTGCTTGCCGCATGGCTTACTGACATAACCAAAATCGAATAGGGAGTGCCGTAATGACTTCGCCTCAACCATTGAACCAAAAGATACGGTTTCTCATCACGAGCTAAGGTTTTCTGAAAAGAAGCATCGCGCGGTGTGAATAGTACTGTAACTGTTGGGCTCAAGATCGATCCCGGCGATGGCGGTGCTGAGGTTATGATAAACGAGCACTTTATGGCCCCTAGGCTCTCACGAGAAGCAGGGGGGAAACAAATACAGGAAGCAATACCAGGAAAGAGGATTACGTTGTTGGTGAGCAGTTAGGAGGGCAAAAAAGATGCAAGACATACAACAATCGACCCTTCCCCCCACGTTTTTGGTTTTGCCGGAGGTATGTCCGAGATGGGCGGCCAGTCCATATACACTTGTAGACCAGAGTCCGACTACTTGAGTGCTCCGACAGTCCCGCAAGAACCATTCATCGATGGCGCATGGAGTAAGAGGAGCGCAGCAAAACATGGTGCCACGGGTGAGCTCTCGACAGTCCCCGCTATTTACTGCATCATGACAAACTGTCAAAAAAAAAAACATCGCAAAATTCCGAGTTATCATGCTGTAATGATTCATCTCGTTAAAACCTAATGAAGCCGTGAACATAAGAGAGACCGGGAAATTTACTCAGGCCACTCAGACTCGAGTGCTACTTCAAGGGGCAATAGTATCTTAATAGGTCAGTGATCAGTTCAGCTTGAGATTATGGATTTGTCCGATTATAAGGGTGCTCCGAAACTGGGACGAGGTACGTCCTAACAAGGAAACGGGTGGGGAATTATCGTAATAAACTGCGAAGCTCGGGCCATTGGCGTTGTCATATGAACACGGAACCACCCCCTAGCCTGACCAAAGAAGCATGCATGTTGTATGGAGGCCATGCCCGAACCGAGAGAGATGAGCTGAACCCAACTCATTATGAACGGGGGTGTGTGTTGTCCAACCCCCCCAACAGTTCTTGCAGTGATTAACACATTAAAATGGGGCATTAAGACGGTAACAAGAATACCACACGCAGTTCTTGACTTACGTCCGAAATAGCCGGTCGAGCTGAGTGAAGATTCAAAGAAGCGAGACCGCACGCTCTCGGGTTTCATGACCGCCCAAATTACGCCTGCCAAGTTCTTGTGCGCGGTGCGCCAGTTCGAGGGTCCTTCGGTCGTGTGGTTGTAGACGCAGCCTCTTCATATTCGAGTTTTGCACATGCGTCGCCAAGTTTTCGTTTAGTAATCAATCGTCAATGGACCAAGTGTGTGTGAATCGGTCCAAGCGACCGGTTTTTTGCGGTATACTGTAATCGATGGGGAGGCTCCACGCAGGTGGAGATGAGTCAACAGTGCTACCGGCACGAGAGAGCCTAATTTTGTGATGCCGCCAGAAATCTTAACATGAACGCATGAGCTCGAGTCTTCACCACGAGCCTGAGAGACTGATGCATAGAGATGACGAGGGGTCGAGAGGGGTCGCGAAGATATGAAACTTGGTCGGACGATCTGGACGCGGCATACTGGTACACGTACGTTATCAGCGAATAGAGGGGATAGAGGGGGACTGCCTGTTGTACCCTATGCCCTTGGAGATTGCTCCACTATCCCCAGTTTGTCCAGGAAGGTTCGCCCCGTGGTTCTCGACCGCCTCGTCCATACCATCCGAAGCCCCTACCTCGACCACGGCCTCTAAATAATTTCTGGGGTTGCCGCGTGTTTCCAGGCTCTCCACCGTTCCTATAGAATGCCGCCGAAGCGCGGCCGATCTTCACAATCGGCACAATTGCGGCTGCAGTGGAGTCGACGTATAGAAGCTGGGGCTCGAAGAAGAGAACGTCGGCTGCAGCTTCACGTGTCTGTGCGCACTCTTCCACTGCCGGCGGCGGGGAAGAAGCGTCGGGAGTACTACATGACCGTAATGGGGGGTCGAATAGATAGTCGACTCCCATGCCCGTCCGGAAGTCTTCGCCCTGACGGCAGCTTTCGCCTTTCCCCGAGCGCAAAGATGACTCGCCACACGGTGTGATTGGCGGCGGCGGCGAGGGCGGTGCAAGCGGCGTCAACTGCGGGGACCTCCGATCAGTTTCGTCATGCGAAAAATGGGCACGTAACCTAACCTGCGCGATCACATGCAATTCGGGGTGCTCTGTTTTCGCGGGAGCTGGCGATGTGTGCCGCCGCCCCGCAGGTGTCTTCGTCTCGGCATCCGTAGTTTCTCCCTTGGCCCTTTCTCTGCGATTGCGATTTCTTCGTTTCAGCTTCCCGGTGCGCCCTTCCTGGTCGTTTGACCACGAGGCTTCATCTCTGAGCGGTTGGGGTTGGTCGTCTCCCTCCCCCACCCGATTCTCACATGCTCCTCCGAGTCCCTCGTCTCCCCCAGCGTTCTTCGCGAGAGCAGCATCGTCGTTTTCTTCATCCGCAGTGGCTTTCTTCCTCCTCAGAGCCTCGCATTTACGCTCAAACTCCCTCCGCTGCCCCTCCAACCGCCGCTCGTTCTCGCGCCGACGCTCCTCCTCCCGTAACCGCCGGCGCCTCGCTCGCTCATCATCTTTTTCTACATCGTTCGGCATTCCGGATCTGCGTCACTGGCTCCGAGGCGCTGTTGGGGTAACTGTCAAAATAGGTGTGTAACTTGGGCGTGGGATGAGAGAAGGAGAGTCAGCCGGCGCGTCATGCAACGTGATGCGAAGAAGGCAACGCAAAATCACGGTACACACAAAATATGCACGCACCTCGGTCGGGTCCTGCACCCGCACCTACACTTCGTGTCCCTTTAGTCAACTCTTGTCAAGGAGTGGGGAGGTGAGTCGCCCTGAGCCGTAAGGCGCCAACAAACCCGAAACCCATGGAGAACGCACACTCAGACTGCTGCGGCCGCAAAATGACAGAGGAATAAACCTTATCAGACATAAAATAATTCACTACAGGAAGAACCAAGGGAAGAACTTTGGCTTGTCTGTGACCAGAGAAGACCAACTTCCTGGCACATGGGCGAACAGCACCACCACCCTACTCTACATATGATTACGTTGCTATTACGTCTTTTAGAAGGAGTATTGCCTGGTGGCGAGGGCGTCGAGCGCCGCAGGCCACTTAATCAACTCCACTCTATGTCTAACGGGGGGGCGTGCTGGCGCACGTGAAACACTGGATAGAGCATGAATGGAACTCGACCGTTGCGATATCGTCGTTGATTGAGTGGACATTGTCACGTGAATGTTGCAATAGATGGGCCCTGGTAGCTATAGGTATGAGTAGCGAACATCAAACGGTCCAAGAAACAGTCCGTTCTACACTTCGGGAGTTTACATCGCGTCACCCACATGGCTGTGTACGAAATCGGCCTTCTCGGTGACTTACATATCAAAGTGCAACTTCTATCAACTGCGAGGTAGTAACTACCTCACGGTTGATAGGTGTTGACTAGAAGTTTACACACGCTGATAACTGTTCGATTAGCTCAAGTAGCACGCCAGTGCATTTTGACCCCGACAGTTATCAGCGCGACATCATTCCAAGACATCTTCTGCCGATGATGTGACTGCATGGACGAGCGAAGAACCGGGCTTCAATGCTTTCTCCGGGTCGAATATTTCTCACCCTCGCTCCATGAACACATGAAATGGCGTGAGGGAGTCAGGCACTCATCGGCAGCGCGGGCGACGGTGCTGAGAAATCGTGAGGGGGTCCATATGAACTATACATTGTCGTAAGGCCATCCGGGAAGGGAAGGGACCCATGGGGTAAGCTGTGGGGCCTTCCCAGTCGAATCGCCGTCACCTAGCCGAGTAGTTTGGGTGATGTCCGGACGTGACTAGGGACCTTTCAAGCATTGCTCTCGTCGACTTGCAAGGAGGCTCGCTCAGCGGTCAAATCTACGAGGAGTGTGGCGTGCCCCAATTATCGAAGGATCCGGTAGTTGATTTCGGCATGACTGTCGAGGAGCGGGTTTTCATCGATCGCCGGACATGTATTGACTAAACCTAGGAATCGGTTCAGCCAGTACATGTCCAGCCAGTCCAGATATTCACCGCGAGGCGATCCTGATCGTGCCGAGAAGTTAGTATGGTCCTCTGCCACAGATGGGCCCTTCTTCCGACGTCGAGAAGCTGTCTCGATCAGCCAGATGCAAGTAGTCCAGTGGGCAATCCATTGACGCCGCGGGCATGAGCTCCTCGCTCGGGGAACGTGGGGTTTCCAGGGTCGTGGAAGTCGGCTATGGGGAGACAATACTTCAGAAATCAGTCGATACAGAAAGTAGAGGTTGGTATATTCTGGAACAGCACGAGGGGAATTCCCAGTATGAGATACCGGTGTACAAAAAGATCGAGAGAAGGGGGGAGGAGGAAAAGAGAGACTGGTGACCGAGGGTGATGAAGGTCGCTCTTTTGTATGAGCTTTGTCTCTGCTATTTCGGAATGCGAGTGATGGTTCAAATTACAGTGAAACCCTTTTGGATTGACTTCCGGGTCTTGCTGGGAAAGTGCAGATCGATGGTCACACAGCCACACCTTGGTGCGCGTGTATGTACAATGTACAAAGGCGTGCGCAGGCGAGTAGACGCTGACACCAAAAAACTTGGAAACCATGGGGGACGTACTTCTCATATCTACGTCCTGCATAGCCGTGGCGGCTGATGAGCGTGTGCTCCCTCCTTGGATATTGAACTTTCTGCGAACAAAGGTCGTCTTTTGGGTGGATCACCTCAGTATCGACAGTGCTGGTGTAATAAATAGTCGGTAGCAATGAACATGGGTGCCAGGCGCAACGAGAAAAGAGAGTGTAGTACCCTTGTTCAGTGGTTTTCTTCAATTCGTGGTCTTTGTCATCTCAAGGAAATCACGACTTGAGAGTATGGGTACAAAACGCCGTGAGTGCTCGGATTAAGCAGGATAGGCGCTCGTGTATGCAAAACGTTTGCACTTCCCACCCAACTTGAAAGATAAGACCACCCAAAAAAAGAAACAATCGACGACCGGTAAATTTACTACACAAATACAATCTAAAAGTACCCCTCCCGCCTCGGCACGCTTACAGGCGGTGGCCGTTCCCTCCCCGCGGCGCTCCCAGGTCGATCGCGCGAGCGCGGCGGTGGCGCAGGGTTAATCCCGCGCGCGGAGAGCGGGAACGTGCCCATGCGCGGCGCCGGAGCCGCCAGCGGCACGGGTGCGGGCGATGGCGAGCGGACGGACGAAGGCGTCGGCGTTGGCGCGCGCCCAGGAGTGGGCGTGCCGGCGCGCGAGGGGGTGGGGGCCGATCCGCGGGGAGGAGTGATCGGCGGCTGCGCCGGCGTCGCTGAGCGGCTCGAGGTTTTCACAGAGGCGGAGGGCGGGGGCCGTGGCGAACGTGTGCGGCGCGTGATTGGGGTTGCGAAGGTCGGCGAGGGGGACGAAGATAGCGAGAGCGAGGATGTGGAAGGGTGGCTTGCTGACGAGAACGTGCGCGGGAGCGGCGGGGGCGTGCTCGCCGCAGTCGTTGTTGTAGGAAGAGGCGAGGGTACAGGCGCGCTGCGCAGAGTGCGGGCGGGCAAGTCTGGCGCGGGCGCTGACAGTGGGGTGTTCCGCCCTGAGCGTGCGGGCAGTTCCGGCGTCATTGCGGGAGACGACGTGAGTGCGGAACCCAGTATTGGTTCTGGAGGCGCTGGTGTGCTGCGTGCAGAACGGGAAGGTATATCTGCCCGCGTAGGAAGCGCTGCTTTCGGTGCAGGGGCAAGAATCGGGACTTGTGGGGAGACGTTTTCCAGGGGATTTGCGACAAGGAGCGCATCTAGAATGAAGCGAAAGTCAAGGCCAAACTCTTGAAGGAGCTTTGTACAAATTAAAGGTCAGAAGCCGATTAGGGAAGACCGAGCACAGACCTTGCGGCTTTGGTTATGCGTGATACTGAGGGCCTCGTCGACGACGCTCTTGTCCACGTCTGTGCAAAATACCTGTATCCTGAACATCTCTGCAAAAGTTTCTATCTGGCTCTTTGCCCATTCGATGAAGCCTTCAAACAGTGAGCTGGAAGTACATGACCAAAACGGGACTACTCACTACTCGCAACTTCGTTCTCCTTGAAGCTCGCAAGGAACCAGTCCGCCGTGTGCTTGATAACAGTGAAGATGGTGGTCGAGAGGTCGTTGATGTAAGTTCCGATATGACCGTCGAAGCGGATCATGCGCACAAGCCGGCGCGCTGTCTCCGTCCGCGCAGCGAGAAATGTTGTGCGCGCGGCGGCGCCTGCATCGAGACGAATGAGTAGGGCGATAAGCTTCTTGACCGCCTCCTTATGGTTTTGTGGATAAGAAAGCGCTTGTAACAGAGCGGAGGTGAGCGAGGCCGTCAATGGAGTGAGCTTTGTTGCCAAGAGGGGCATAGTGGCGAGCTTCGCCTGGCCTGTGCTGACGTGAGAAAAATTACAAGCTGATGTGAAGTCGGAAGAACACACCTTGCTCGACGAGTTCAACTGCTCTATCCCACTCTCGCAAGGCAATTGCCACGTTTAACTCATCCGCAAAATCGCCAATCCATCGGGCGTCCCGTTCTGCGTTCTCTTTTGCGCTGTCGCTCATGCCCGCTTGCTGCGCGAGATCGGACATCCAATCGGGAACGGGAGGGATGTCTCCCATAGCGACTGAACCGCTCTGTGAAGTGACGGAGGTCGGAATCGACGGACGGAAGGCAAGAATCGAGGCAACGCACGCCACCTCCAGTCCATAAGCTCTTTCGTCTTTCGTGTTCGCCCTCACGTTCCTTGCGCTTCTTCGCAGCAAGTTCTTCTGCAACGTGACGAAACTGCGAAAGTAGGCTTTTCTTGTCTGAAGCGGAGTCCGTGCGATACACGTGCGTCTCCTTTCCATGTTTGATTTTGAAGACATTGACGAGTGCTGCGAGATGCCGCTAAGACAGGTATATATGCGGAGAGTAGGTTGTATCACATACTAGCGGTATCCTTCGTATCCAATACGAGCATTTCGTTAAGCGGCCAGCAACGGTCAGCGACAAGTTTGTCGCTTTCAGACGCATTACGACGACGACGCCTGCGAGCCACGAGGACGGCATCGTCAAGAAGCACGAAACGCACGGCACTCATCGGCTTGTACGTTGCTGCATTAAGCACGAATATGCTGTCCATCTCTGCAACGACATGCCGGCCAGGTGTCGTCGGCACGAATTTGGCCGATCCCTCGATCTGAGTGTGTAAATTCTGCATCTGGTGCGCATATAGCACGCGCAAGTCAGCGACAGAAGAACGGACGTTGCGCCGACGGTCTAAGAGAAAGTCAATGCTGTTGTGGGGAAGGAAGGTGAAGCGGCGGACCAGCGACGGAGGCAGACTCCTCGATGTGAAGGACGGAGGGCATGCTCTTCCATTCAGCAAGGCTCTCTTTGAGCCCCAGCATTTCATTCTCGAGTATGCCTATTTCCTTGGAGATATGGACAAATTGAGCGTAGCTGTGTGGCATTTGTGAGATGTATGCGGAACAGAATCGCGAGAAGCGGGCACTTTTTAAACACATTTCGCTGCAAATCAGCTGCGACCTCGTCCTTTGAATTTCGTAAGGATGACTGTAGCAAGCGAAGCTCAGCCTCAGTTGAATTGGCAAGTTTCAGCTTGAGGTCTGAGGAAAAGGTGAGCCCGACAGGGTGAGGAGTCGATTGAGGGCCACAAACAAGCATCTGGATCAAAGTCTTCAACATCGAGCAGCCTGTTTTCTGCCGCACGGAGGTCTTCCTTTGTCGGGGTCTGTACTTGTGAGATATCGTCTTGCTCTTTTACCGGGACGAGGCCAGCACCACGTAGATCGAGTGGTATTGTTGGCACCGACGGCGGAGAGGTGTCGGTGGGAGTGGGAGCAGAGATCGTAGCATAACGCGCTGACATGCGCCGTTTGATCTTGTCGTCGACCCTGGATTTTCGAGCATTTTTGCTGGGTTTATTTAACTTTGCTGCAGCTGGTCTTGGTCCTTTACGAACCGTTTTGCTGCGAAGCGACTCCATCGCCGTCGCCGTTGATATCCAAATTGACTGACGGTGCCGGGCCGGGTTCACTTGATGAGAACATTCTTCTCGGCCTCCCGTTGGCCTCGGCTTTTCAGAATGTCTCGACGTTCTCTCTCTTCTCCTTCTCCTTCACCTATTCCCAACATCAAACGTCCTCGACTGGACGGGCTCACATCCGATGACTACAAAAATGGTATCATGCTAGCACCGATGGTTCGTTCTGGCGCGCGTAGGTCGCTCAACGTTCGAGTTCCCTTGCAAACATCGTAACTCTATGCGCAGTTCCGACGCGACTCTTTGCTCTGAAGCACGGTGCAAAGCTCGTATGGGGTCCGGAGATGGTTGACAAAGCAATGTTGCACGCCGAGCGCGTCGTGGATCGTACGTGTGTTGACTTCTGCCCTTCGTTGCAATCCTAACAGTGATTTTTTTTTTTAGCTGTATCAGGGACCATCTCGTATAACGGCAAGCACGAGCGTGCCATGTTTACTTGCCATCCTATCGAGAAACCCTACCTGATATTCCAGGTTGGCTCTGCTGACCCGGACCTCGCTGTGCAAGCCGCGCGCTTGGTCGTGGACGATGTCTCCGGCGTCGAGCTCAACTGTGGCTGCCCGAAGCCCTTCTCGACCCATTCGGGCATGGGCGCCGCCCTTCTGACGAACCCCGACCTCCTCTGTTCCATTCTCACCGCCCTCCGCCGCGATCTACCCCCTCGTATCTCCGTCTCCGCGAAGATCCGCCTGCTCCCGACACAACAAGACACGCTCGCCCTCGTTGAGCGCATCGTCAACACGGGCGTCAATTGCCTCACGATCCACTGCCGCACGCGCAATATGCGCCCGCGCGAGCGTGCGCTCGTCCATCGCCTCAAGGAGATCGTCGATTTTGTCAAGGGCCTCGGGCGCGATGTCGCGGTCATCGAGAATGGCGACTGTGTCGGGTTTGAGGACGCGCGCCGAATTCGCGCGATAACCGGTGCGGATTCCGTCATGATCGCCACTGCTGCCGAGGCGAATCCGACCGTTTTTTCGCCTCATCCGCTCACCGACCTCGAGGATACTTTCATCTTGCCCTACCTGCGCCTCGTACGTACCGTCCGCTCCCCCTCCTATCCGCGCCCTCGTTCACAGACGTAACTGCTGAGCTTCTTCCGCGGGTATAGTGCAAATATCTGGATAATCACTGGGCGTCGACCAAGTTTTGTATCTCCCAATTGAAGAGCCGCAAGTCCGCCAATAAGGCGCTGCGCAATGCGATCATCAAAGCCAAGGGCTATGCTGACCTTGACGCCCTCGTGAAGGACTGGACAGGCGGCGACGAGTTCGCCGCCGTAAAAGCCGCCATCGACGCCCGTGCGACAGCACCGCCCATTCTTCTCCCCGCGAAGGACGATACCATCTCCTCGCCGCGGCCAGCATCGCAGCTGGCACCCAAGTCCTGCGAAGAGACGGTGAGCACACCTCCTGGGTGGCGCGGAAATCCCGAACCCGCGGTCGTCCACGACGCTCCTCTACTCCCTGCGAACGAACACCGGATCCTCGTCCCCGCAGGCGTTTCGAGGCGCGACCCGAGTACACCGACACCCCTCGCTCTCCCGCCGAGACCAGAACCCGAACCCGCACCTAATGCACCTCTTCCAGTAATGTAAACATCGATCGAACCAACGGACCAGGCTGCGTTCTCATACTGATACAGCAGCCATGATACAGCCCGTGCAAGCACTGAGTCCGAAGCGCAGTTATGACACTGGGGCGCAACCTCCGCGCGGGTGCATTACGATTTCGCTACGGTAAACTGTTTGGCGAGTTGTCCCATCACCTTCCTCTGGGCTGGAATCGAACATATTTACTGATCGAGGATCGCGACGCCTCCCAACGCCAAAGCGGGCCATCTGTCAGTGGCAATTACAACGACGGTGGCATCGGCGATAAGGTTTTAGAACAAAGGTTTTCCGCGACCGAGGATCGTACTGATTATAGTACATGATAACTAAGCCCAGATTGGTGGTACGCTGACATGAGGTCGCCCGCGCGTGTACTTTTTTCGACCGTTAGACGTGCTGTAGTCCATCTCAGGCTGCAAGAGTGTGTGAAGACGATCCTAATGCCAGATCCAATGAATGTACAGTGCTGCTCGTTGAACCACCCGTCATTGTTATTCACGACTGGTGCTTCCCAGTGAAATTTTCATTTTCTGATTATCCCAAGGTGCCCCACTTGTGTGAACATTTTGTAAGCCGCTCCGCCGTGCCCGTCAAGTTCATCCAACCCGAGTTCGTCCAACCCGACAGTCGATATCATTTCCCGATTTTCCGAAGTACTCGTCATAGGCCGAAATGAGAACGCTTTTATTGTCAGTGAACCTCTTGATTCGCGGCCTCGATCTTATGTGCTCCCTCTTCTGCAGGTGGCACAATTTTCTGGTACCTGCAGACCCTTCAGAATATTATCTATTTCTTCTCGCTCCACGGCTCTTCGACGGAATTCACCCAGGCCAACCGACTGCCAATATGCGCGCGCAGCCTTGATTGTCGCGGTCGTGTCTGGCAGTAGGGCACGATATGTGAGTTGAAATACTGAGACGAAACCCCCCCGATCAGAGGCGACTGCTTCAGTTGTGAATGTGATCTATGTTCCGACTCGGGCCACTTCGGGCATGTGACCTGGGTCTCTAGGATCATTGCGGAACTAGTTGGCCTCTTCTCCGCTCTACGCTTATACCCTATAGATACAGTACGCCATACTTCTCGCTTGGCAGGGAGCAAGGTTTGTGCCTACCAATCGCGTGTCTGGATTTGGTCCGCGACATGGAACATAATTATCACTCAATGACGTGTTCCATTCACTGCTGTACTTAGTACTAGGCTAGATCTAGCCCTGCTAACTTATAACTGTTTTCCTGGTGCGTTACTACTGTAGTATGCGTGGAGCACACAGTATACGCGCGCCGAGTCACTGGGCGTTGAACGTTGAAGCTTGAAAGGCACTTACCCTTGATAGGCAATATTCATGCGACCTCGGGTATAAATAAGTCCTTGCAACCTCGTCATCGTCATTTCCAACCTCGACCTCTCTCTTCTTCACCACCAGTTCATCCAATTGCGAAAATGATGGCGTTCACGAGAACCACTCTTGTACTTTCTCTCACTACTTTTGCTCTTGCCGTTTCGGTGGGCCAGCCTCAGGCTGAGACAGGGGAGTCCCTGTCGCATAGTCCTGGTGCGTCCTGCTTGAACCAACACGCACTTTTTACAAGCATGATTCATTTCACCTAGGGTCTGTGGTCACAGGTGTATTCAGCTGGGTTACCTCGACCGTTTCTTATGCTGCGGATGGTATGGCTTATTTGGTGATACTGGGGTCGGTGTTGCTGACCTCCGAGTCCCGAACCAGCGATAGTGAACGTACTTCCATTTTAGTCGCGAATATGTAAGGCAAGCTCGATAACAACACCTGACAGAGTCCCCCAGATTGCATTTTGTCTCTCGTACTATTCATCGACGAAGCAACAGAATGTAAATCCAGCTTAAATGTCAATAAATTCTGACACTGTTCTATGTCTTTGTCTTTGGGTGTGTGACCAAAATGAGAATGATATTTCCTCAAAGATGACGTATGATGCATGATGAGGGGGCCCTTCTCCGAGTTGTGGTAAGCCGCACAACGGTAGAGCAGCCAGTGATGCCCCAGTGAGCCAGCAATAAATTGCACCTTTGTGTGTAAGAGAAAGTGAATAACGGTGCTGAAGCGTTGGGGACTACGGTATCTGATGTTCACGAGAACCCTTGACAGTATCGCGACTCAGAGGTGGAATGGGGATCCGAAATATCAGACAGATTCCGGGCCGGCAGGTCCCTTGGGCCTGACGGCACTAGCAGCAATAGGCTAATCTAGTCCCGCTAAGTTAATAACGGTTACCGCAGTTTTCCTGGTGCACTACAAGCTTGCATGGAACATACTATAGCACTGTATTACTGTCAATGTTGGGTCTACCCGAACTTGCATTGGTGGTTTACCCGCAAAAGTCATGCCGATCCAAGCGCCGATCTGAGTTCTGGTTACTAACACTGTACATGTAATTTCATCTCGTGTGTGGGTCACCCGCAGAAGCTCCTCCCGTCATGATTCATGGTCAACGACATTGTCACATTGCTCATGCC
Source organism: Lactarius indigo (assembly GCA_025766275.1). NCBI lineage: Eukaryota > Fungi > Basidiomycota > Agaricomycetes > Russulales > Russulaceae > Lactarius > Lactarius indigo. The sequence continues at coordinate 211,392 of JAFKAC010000048.1, read as the reverse complement.
CCGACTAGCTTGGGCACATATAGCAAGTCATGATGTCTTTGGAGCGTCTTCCACGATTCGGCCTTGGCATAACTGGTCAACTACAGTAAACTCGGATCAGGATGCTGCAATCCCACTGCATAGAAAAATGCCATTATTGACCTGGATTTACAGTAGTATGAGTGCTGGTGTTTTGGTACGTTACTGGCACTCCTAGAAGATGTCTTGGTACTTGGCCAAGGTACCAGCAACCCAGGACATGACCATATTTGTGCGCCGAGTCCGAGTCACTAGTCACTGGGTGTCGAATGTTGAACGTCGAAGCTTGATAGGCAACATTTGTGCGACCTTGGGTATAAATAGGTCCTGGCAACCCTGTCATCATCATTTCCGACCTCGACGTCTGCCTTCTTCACCACCAGTTGATCCAATTAGAAACACAATGATGTTCACAAGAACCACCCTTGTAATTTCTCTTGTTACTCTTGTCCTTGCTGTTCCGGCGGCCAAGACAGAAGAGGACGGCCTGGTGCAACTTGAAGGCCAGGTGCCTAATATCGGTACGTGCCATTTGAGCAAATAGCAATTTATGTTCACGAGAACCATCCTCACACTTTCTCTGGCTGCTTCTGCCCTTGCTATTCCGGTTGGCCGGATAGCGGAACTCCTGGGAATTAAATTCTGTGCGTTCTACTTGAGCCCATATGCACTGTTTACAAGTGTGACTCATTTAACCTAGTGATAGTTATCTTCCAGAAAATTGCTAATGGGACCTTCATGGTGTGATGGCGTGGTTATATGTGAGCCTCCCGGCCTATGTTCATGTGGACAAGCCTGATAGCAACACCTGACAGTTCCCCGAATTGTGTCTTGTCGCTCATATCGCTCGTTGCAGAAGCAGCAGAATTTGATTCGATCAGAACATCTATAAATCCCGTCACATTATTCTGTTTATTTGTTTTCTAGCGTGACCAAAAGAAGATCTTTCCTCAAAGATGGGGTGTCCTGGTCATTGTAAGCCACAAAGGAGATCAGCCAGTGATGCGCCAATGAGCTAATAATAAATTGCACTTTTGTGTAAGAGAAAGTAGATAACATAAAAGGATGTTAACGTGTCGGGGACTATGGTATCGCGAGGAGGAACGAGGTTCCGATAAATAGAACAGAGGTCAGACGGATTCCGGGCCGACGGGACCGGCGACCGAGTAGATCACTTGCACTTGTGCTCGGGCTTGGGCCTGACGGCAGCTTGAAGGTGCCCACCCTGCATTGAGCAGCGTTCCTCGTATTGCTCACTGATGATGAGTATGATTATAAGGTATGAGAGCAAAGAAGATGCACGAAGCACACAGGAGGGCAATAAGCTCATCCTTCGAGTTCAAAGATCCGGTCGAGCACCCTTGAGTCAAGTTCCGAGTCGACAGTTTGTCTACTAGTGTCCTTGACTGGCTCTCTAATGCCCTTGTTTGGCTCTCTGATATCTTGAGGGTTTCCTGTCTGACAGATCTTCGAACTCCTGGGTGCATCAAGTGTCCGCCAGTTGCTGACATCGATGTGAAGGGGGTTGCGGTGTGCATCGGATAGAAAGATGTTTGTATATTAACTAAGACTAGCTTTGACCAGTTCAGCATGAAGCGGTGCGTTACAATAGTCTCGTGGGGTGCAGGGGCCCGAAGCTAACCATGGCTGCTGCAAATAATCACAAACCCACTCCTCGACCAGAGCCTCAAGGACCGCTCGTCATACCCGCTCTCAAAAACCGAGATTGGTGAGAGCTTTGCAGGAGATGGCAGGCAGGTGTCAATGGGCAACTGTGCGTCCTTGTGCTAGTCAGGCGGGTACAGGCACCAATGGAAGCGTTGGAGAATTTGGAACCCTGGACACCACCAACTCTGGGCTGCAAGTGGAAGTTCTGCAGTTTCACAAGCACGCATGCTTGTACACTGCTGAGGATATGGCTGTCAACTACTGTGGTTGCCTGCCAACTGACCATTTATGCCGTTGACCTCGTGTTGCGACTATCATTACTGTCAAGTTGCGTGCACCCCCATTGATGACAATGACGACAAGGGCGCCCAGCCGATACAACTCCCGAACTGATTGCCCTTGGTGACGACGATGGCAGTGACGAAGACAGGCCGTGCCCAACCAACACAGCTCCGAGGTGCATTGTCCTCGTGCATCAAATATCTCATAAAGATTTCCCATGGCTGCTTAGTGTTAAGGGCTAGTTACCCTGTACTTTTATGAAGACTGGCCAACGATCTGACCTGCGAAGTGATCACAGAGTAAGAAATGCAACTATCTACCCGTACTTTTGGCCTGGAAAATTGAAGCTACGTCGAGTTAGTAGATTTGCCATGTAGGCAGTGCAGAGGTTGATATCCCGGCTCATCGGCATCTTTGAGACAGCTGCAAAGGCGGAAGTGGCAACTGTAGTGGGTTGTGTGAGCAGCGATAGTTTTGGTGTGATTTACTTAAGGTAAGCTTGAAGCGCCTTCGTCCCTGCGAAAAGCGGCCTTTGTACAATCTTTGGCCTCATCAGTAGCACCCCAATCTGATTCAGAAACCGACTTCAGAGGAGCCACGGCTAGTGGTTTGAACTGTACGAGACTCCAAGCTACAAGAGAAAGGCAAAATTATACATCATCTTTCGTTTGACCATCAGCCACCACTTAGTGATACCGTGCACACCCTTGAGCGCTCTAGAAACATCTTGTGATGTCTTGTAATGCGCGACCTATACTGTGCCTACAAACATGGGGGTAGCAAACTATATCGGAATGGCCAACTTGCTAACAAGAGCACCCCCCGCTTGAACCTTCTCTTTCCAGTCCCTCTCAACTTCTGAAATATCCCAGGGGGCGGCCAGAAATCTGGCGTATCAAAGTCGTCAGAACGTGAACTGCAGCATCATCAGGCACACATAACACTGACTTTCCGTTCAACCAGTCGACCCGACCAGAAGTAAGGTAGAGCATTGTTGCGGCTGGAAGTTGCGGAGTGTCAAAGTGAAGGTCATCAGGGAATTCAACGCCCGCATCTTCGGCCATCTGCGTCCTGATGGCTCCGGGATGCAACGCGAAGACGGTCAACTTGGGATATTCTTTCAAAGAGTAGAGCCTGAGACATTTGAAACTTGAAGTGGTCAAGCAAGCCTACGCACCAAGAGCGATGAATTCAACCAGGCGATTGACAGCATGTTTCGAAGTACCATAGTCGCTTGCATGTGGGAAGCGGAGCTGCGCAGCATTAGAGGAGACGACCACGATACGCCCGCTAGTCTTCTCAAGCGCCGATAGCGAGGCCCTTTACCGCTATTAGGACCCAGTCTCGGGAAAGAGAAGACGGCAAAAACAAACCGAACGGTATTGTAAACGCCTCGGACATTGACCTCAAATGTGTTCCACCACCGATCAGGGTCCTTGTCACCCAACTCTGCAGTCGCAAAGTTAGAACTGAGAAGGGTATGCTTCTTCATTAACCTACGTACTTTGGTTGAAGTTACTCAAAGCACCTGCATTGGCAATGAGGACATCGAGCCGACCGAAACGCTCGAGTGTGGCTTGTACTGCTGCCTCTGTGGCCTTGGGGTCTCGCACATCAGTGGGAACAGCAAGTACCTGAGCGCCCGAAACCACCGCATGTATCGCAGCAGTAGTCTTATCAAGAGTCTCTTGCGAACGCCCCGCGATGGCCACGTTTGCGCCGGCCATTGCGTAGGTGATAGCAGTTTCCTGTCCAATTCCACGAGATGCGCCCGTGATGAGCACGACCTTGCTACGGTATGTTTGGTTTGCGAAAGCCTCTTTCGGGTCAATCGCCGGGTATACACTACAGAGAGAGCAAAAGGGTGAGTCAAATAGGAGATGAGGTGCATGTAAATTTACTCGTGGCGATTCGTAACAGGGAGCTCTTCTTCGTGACCGACAAAGGACTGAATCAAATCCATAGGGAAGGAAAGAGATGATGGGGAGGCTGCCTGGTCGGGGCCTTCTTATATGTCTGCTTCCTTTTTAAAATTCAAAGGGGACGAGCAGTGGATGAGCTGACTGAGCATTCCCGATCAAACGAGTCATCACAATATAAACACCTCAACCAATGTCAGCAACGACAATTGAACGGCACCAATTCGGCGTTAAGAATTTCGAGCGACGCTGGCGCTGCCAACCAAGGCGTTACGTTCGCAGGTAACCCCGATCGCTTATGCTGACACGGACCAGGCCTTAGCATAAAATGAGAAGACGAAGAATTCAAGTCTTGAAGAAATAGGAGTACACACTCATGACCCTGAGCTGGAGAAATTATACATGAGCTCGGCCTCGCAAAATCGAAAACTTTGGTTGAGAGTCACGGAAGCGGTAGAATGGACGGTGATCCTTCGGAACTTTTATTCAGGTGGCTGTCCAGACAAAGGTCCCGACGATATACAGTACACACACTCTATACTGAACGGAACCACGCATGGGTGGCCATTGCTTGATTCGACGGTGTGTACCGGGGCGTGACTACTATGGTGCCATGGCGGCAGGTGTGAACAGCAAGAAGGATCAGGTACCGTGGGAAACATAGCGAACCCATTTGATGGGCGTCAGTACCTTATGTTATCTGGTACAACCCTCATACATCTACACCTCTTCTTTTTCGACAAAAAAAAACCATTTCAATTCCAGATTACGATGTAGGCTGTTACAATATAATTTTATCGTGCACCCAATTTTTCCAGAAATGTGCAACACCTTTCAAAGTTCCCATGACTCGACCGCCGCCCTTACAATTTCGATAGTCTCCCTTACAAAGCCTCGTTCGTGTATGACTAATTGATTGCCTCATTTCCAGGACTTGAGAAGTTTTCGGATCTCGTTTTTGTGCTAAGTGTTGAGCTAATGTCCATGCTAAGGTCCATGTCAGGTGTCTGGTGCTTACAGCGATCGGGGTTACAGTTGTATCTGCGAGCGTAACACCTACGTTACTTGACATTCTTAACACCGAAACACTTAATGCCGTTCAATTGTTGCCGTCATTTATTGACGTGCAGATTGTGATAATGAGCTTGATTGGGAACGCTCGATCGGCGCACATTCCTTTTCCTTTTGAAATTTGGGAGAGGGAAAGGGAAGGCCGCCCTTCCAGTGTTCCTCTCGGCTTCATGGACCCGCTCTTATCGGTCACGATGAAGAATCGCTAACGATGTAAATTCCCATTTACTTTATCCATGCGCTTCATCTCCTCACACTCTCTGTAGTGTGTAGTCGACAATTGACTGGAAAGGGATATTGGCTGCTTCGCAAATTAAACATACCATGGTAAGGTCGTACTCATTACAGGCAAATCTCGTGGCATCGGACCGGAAACCGCCATCACGTCTCCTGCGCAGTGGCTGATGCAAACAAGGCCATCGCAGGGGGCCCGCAGGGGATCCTTGATAAGACAATCACGGTCACGGTGATCCACGCGGCGGTTTCGGGCTCAGGTACTTACCATTCCCACCAACATCTGCAAAATTAAACCCTGTCAAAGGCTGTCAAAGACCAGTCTGGATCAGTTTTGACAAGCTCCAGTTTTTTAGATGAACGTATGAGGTCCCAAGGCCAGAGGCGGCCGTACGAGCCATACTAGAACAGTTTATCCAGCTCGCTGTCCATGTACGTTAGTAAAGAACCCACAGCCATCACGCATAGAATCAATATGGCTCATTACAGTTGCTAATGGAGGGAACGGCTGCAGAATGCCGTAGAATTTGCACATGCCGTAGCAGGCCCAGTTGCTGCAGTGGACTCATGAGCAAGCCCCTATTCACAGAGGCGGATGCAGACGCGCTTCAGCATCCCGTGTATCAGCGAACGGCACATCCCATCCACCAAAGGAATGTGTGTCAGTATTCTATGTGTCAGCAAAGAGTACAATGGTGAGCGGGCCACAGTGACTTACCCTCCAACAGTGGAGAGCCGATTTACTATCCGATGGTATTGCAGGCCTCGACGACGCAACGGAGAAACGAACATAGCAGCTACACCTGGCAACGCAACCAACCAGCACAACTGTTGGTCAGAAAGGTCACGAACAATCGACGGAACGTTCATGAAAGGAATTTGTGTCAGCATTCTATGTGTCAGCAAAGTGCACGTCGAGCTTTTATATATTGTATATTGATTATACCAACACGTAGATATGTAGTATACGCTGAGTCCGGCGTACCTGCCGGAGTGTGCAATTCCGGGTCTCCAGTGTTACGGTATTTGGTTTCGAACATGCTTTTGTTGAGGGAATGGACGCAATGGTACGCTGCGTCGTCGTACGCACCTAGCCATCCCCTCTTGCACGCTGCAACTTGAACTCGACCACCAGCACTAGTCCATAAATCGTGCCTAATGCACCCAGTAATGGCTGCTATATGGGACAGTTCATCTAACCCGTCATTCTTACTATCGACGTTCGTGGTGGTTATTCTCGTGAGTAAGAATGTACACACGGTATAAGGACTTTCAAGTTCCGTTTTCTCCAGGAAACAGAGCTGAAAAAACAAAACCAAGCCACGTGCTCTCCTTACAGGACCACGGCCAGTCAGTTCTCCTTGATCCCAAGAAAAGGAAAAATAGATTGCGCAAGTAAAAAAAAAAAAAACGAGTGTGCCAAGGACCTCGCGAACTGTTCGCACGTCCCAACTAAAAACACAACAAAAGAACGAGGCAAAAAAATAAGCAAGCAAAGTAAGAAACAGATACAAGAGGGGGGGGGAAGTGTCATCAAATGAGCGTTGGCTGTTATTGTTATTGTACAGATGGGCGTGTGAATCATCATGTCGTGAGAGCGGGGCAGAACCAAAGGAGGGGGGTATAGAGTAGCGTATTCACAGGACGACACACGACATGTGTTTGTTTTCAAGCGTCCTCCAATATCATAGGGTCACACCGTTTCACAGTGCTGATCATATCCGACCCTTTCCGCACGAAAACGAGCTATCCCGCGCAGAACCATCAGCGACAGTGCGAGGAACGGAAGTGTGACACTTTTTACCATGTAAGGATTCGCCGTCGAGCCCGTAGTGTCCGCGAGCACCTCTTCCTTCGAAACCACGCTCACCTCCGAGTCATTATACTTGAACCACGAATCCGGGTTCTCAGGCAGATGCCGCGAGTAGAAAAAGTAGTGCCCCCATTGCGGCGTCGAGCCGCGGTGCACGAACACGGACGTGAGCTCGTATACGGCCTCGTGCTCCTCCCGCCAGATGTCCTCGAGCTCCTGCTTCATGCTCGCGGCGCTCCCGCGCAACATGTCCAGCTCGTCGCTGACGTAATCCCTCTCGGCGGTCAGGTCAGACAGCAGCTGGTCGTCGAGCTCCGGTAGGAGCATCGTCTCTTGTAGGCCCTTGAGGATATCGTGGGTATTGCTGAGAGCTGATGTGAACGGCGCATGCTAAGTTAGAAAAACTGTTAGCGGATGGACTGGTGAATTGGTGTGATCACGCGCACCTGTCCCGTTTTGAGCAGATGGATCCGATCGTGGCACTTGCTCAATTCCGACAGGATGGCTTTCGAGCGCGCCTTCTTGTCGGGGTTGGCGCTGTCCAAAAAGCGATCCATGCAAATCGTCTCTCCGAACTTGACGTACGCCTGCGACTTCCACGATTGGCCGGTCTCGCGGTCCCATTGCACTCTCTGTCAAAGACCATCACCATAATTGAACTAGCCCAGCGTGCGAGCGAGAACGTACCTGAAGCTGGATCTGCAGGACAGGCGGAAGGTCGACGAGGGTGATCTCCATCGAGACGGTATTCGAATCCAGCTGGGCCGTCGAATGGAAATAACTGCTGAGGCCGTCGTAAATGTCGTATCCCTCGTCGGACACGCTGACGGGAAGTATGGAAAAGACGTTTTCCGAGTCGTGAGTTGAGACCGTTCGAGTGCCTTCGGGCGTAGGCGCAATCAGCCGCTGCCGGAGACTCCCATAGAACAACCTGAAGTATATTCGCATGGGGAATTTTTGATGGCTCGAAGAGGGGAGGTCACGCACCGCTTCACCACGCTCGACTTGCCATCTTCCGACTCATCCATCCCATCAAACTTCAGCAATGCAGTCTCGATCTGGAAGACGCAATTGTCCATGCACTCCGAGACGTCGTGTTGTCGCCCTGCGAGGTATAATGTGTCAGCGTACACCCGAACTTTCCAAAAGCAAATTAATAATTAAAAAAAGTGGTCAGCGCACCGAACATCATGACCGACTCCGATGTCTTCCTGGCTGGCAACGGTGGTTTCGCACCTGACTGAGCCGGCGCTTCAGCATCCTTCATCTCAACGTCCGCGGCCGTGCCGGCGCCCGCGCTCACGCCTAAGCCCAAGCCCGACGGGCCCGCATCATCGCTCTTCGAGATAATCACAAAGTTGTCCTTGTCCGTGACAGAATCAATGGACATCCGGGATCCGACATCAGCCTCCTTATCCCGCGCGCGTTTGCCAAGCACAGACGATGACGATGCGCCTGGAGAACCTACCGGAGATCCCGTGTCCGTCCTCGTCCCCGCGCGGGGGGCCGGCGCGTCTTCTACGAGCGTGGCGTCCGTGTCGTTCGACGAATCCGTCGCCGTCTGCTCGATGTCGTCCTCCTCGTCCTTCGAAGTGACGAGCGCGAGCTTCGCCAGCTCCATCGTCGGAGTCACCGACGCGATATCGGCATGCTCGAGGTGCCAGAAAAGCTCAGCGAGCTCGCTGACGACTGCAGGCAAGTACATCAGCGACGAGGCGGTGCAGATGAAAGGACGATACGAACACTTCTTTGAGCGCAGGATCTCTTTGCGCGTCACTAGGCGCCCACCGACACGGTGTCGCTTTAAGTCGTCGTCCGTGAGCTTGTCTTCGTCCAGAGTTTTCCTAGATGAATTTAGCAGATGCGCGACGGCATCCCGGAGGTCCTTGATGGTATAGAAGTACTGGGATGCGCCAATCTTAATAAACGGAGTATATATATGCGAGAATGAGCAAGGCAAACCTGTAGGAGCGAGTTCAAGTAACAGGTGTTCCCGAGCTGATTGAGACCCCTTGGCCAATCTTGACGCGTAGCAGGGACCGTCTCACCAGCTAGAGCCCGATGTAAGTGCACCTTTCGAGCGCAGTGGAGAAAGAGCCAACGTACGATCGCTACCCGTCTCGAGGAACTTGCGCAAGCGGTCGCTATCCCTCATTTCCGCAATGACCGAGACTGCCTCACGCATCCTATCCACCTGATTTGGCTGATCCTCGACCTACCCAACCGTGCGTTAGAAAACGACATTCCCGCAGACGGAACGAAAAGCGCACCCGCATAGCAAAGACGGTGATGAGCATGCCATCGTCGATCTCCGACGGCACCTCGAGCGTCACGTATGCGCGCTCAGGCGTCATCCCACCGTCCTTCGCCTGCTCCCACTTCTTCCACAGCGCCTCGCTCCCACGCACCTCCGCGATCCTCCGGAACGCCTCGTTCGCCAATGCCAGTCGCAAACCGTCGCCCCCTGCCGTGCCAGCGCCCTCGCGCCATGCGCGCCGCACGGCCTCCCTCCACGCATTCTCGACAAAGTCGTCCGGGACGTCGTCGTCATAGTCGACGCTGAGCGTCCCGTTCGGGCCAAAGCCGAGAGTGGCGGGCGCCTCCTGGAAATCTTCACGCGTGAACCTGCCGCGCTCGCGTTCGTCAAAGACGAACGACTGGAGCATCGGCGCCGGCTCGTCGGTCAGGGTGGTAACCATTTGGCAGACGGTGTAGAACGAGGAGAAGAACTCGATCGTCTGTGCGGGATTGCAGCGAACCTGCGCAAAGTAAGCGAATGCGAGTAGTTCTGCGAACTCGACGTTAGAATTAAAAGCTAATGAACGAAGGTCTGTTCGAAGAAACCTGGAGAATATGTTGGCTTGGTCAAGCCGAGGTGCATTAGGGATTCGTCGATTTTGTCATATTCACTTAGTATTTGCGGGAGTTGACCCCGAGCGACTGCAAACTGAAGTTAGGGCGGTCTCTCAGGACAGACGGGCCTTACTTTGGTCCGGATGAGCTCCAATCGCACGCTGGTACTCTTCCCGAGCACTGTCTATTTTGACCCAGAGCTTACGGGGATTCACGTGTGCCTTGAGTGCGGGAGCTGCAACACGACAATAATAGCCCGGGTCAGCTACTGTCCTGAGCTAATCGCAGACCTTCGACTCACCAAACCTCTTTGAATAATCGGCTACCCAGGCTTCTAGTTCCACCCACGCACGAAGTAACTTACTGCGCGCGAGCCTACCTGCAGGCGTGGAGTCTATATGAGGTGGACTAAGCACCACATCCTGTACAGGGTCGGAGGTTTGCCTAGTTTCAAAGCCCAAACACGCAAATATGCGGGAACTGAACGCAAACGCAAGTCCTCTCAGGAAAAAAAAAACTGGGGGAGGGGCACAGGTAAGTCTCACATTGTGTCATTCCATCCAAGTTTAGTCTGAAATGTCCTCCTTGATATGGGAAGATCCCTCGTTTCGCCCTTCCAGACTCTGTTTTCTATGATCCTGCGAGAAATGGTTGTGAGCGAATGCGATATCAACTGAAAAAAATTGCTTACGTTAAGATCGTCTCGAGAGTTATTAGCGCCGTCAGCTCCCCACTCTTATCCGGCGGTGGGTTCTCCACCCTGTTCTTGACTAGGTCTTCAAGTAGCTTCACCGGTACGACACCAGGGATGACGTCCGAAGCGATTACGTAGAACGAGCACTGGCAACAGACGTACAGATCCAGCAGATCGCCCTCGCCGTCCTCGCGCTCGACTTCCATCCGAGCATCGTCCACCGCCTGCTCCAGCTCAGTCGTCGCAACAGTCGGGTCTGAGCCCCGCAGAGTCATCTTGCGATGGCGGAGCTTGGACCGTTCTTCGTGTTCCCACTCGCTCGCATTGAACGGGTGCGTGAGGCGGCGCGCGTCGACCGCGCGCTCGTAAGCGTGGAAGTGATGCGTGACATTGGCCGGGCCCATCGGCTGCTCGCCGTCGCTGACGCACGAGTTTGTCGCCCGGCGGCGGGTCTGGTCCGGGAGGGTGCCTGTGAACGAACGCGCGAGGGGAGGGTTCACCGAGGACGATTTCCATATGAGGAGTACCCAGCCGTTGTGCTTCCGGCAGTAGTATGCGTTCGGATGCGGGACGGCCGTGCGGGTCTCCTCGGCGGTGGGGGAACAGGTAGAAGGCGCATGCGTCGCCGCGGGAAGAGACGAGCCGCCGTGCGAGGAGGACCCGCTATCCGAGGATCTGTGCTGCTTCGGCGACTCGGATTGTGTGGGTGATGGTTGCGCGGGAGCGGGAGGAAGCGATGGTTTGAGATCGGGAGGCGTCACGGTGACGGAGAAGAGCGTGTGCTCGGGATTGTGCAGCCGGTCTGTGAGTATGGGAGGTAGGATGCCCTGGCCGGGGCGGGCGTGCAGCTCGCGGACCTGGGTATCCCACCAGCGCGTCTCTTCGATATCGTTACGCCCATCGATGGGTACCGAACGGCGCGCAGAACTGGTGGCCCAGCCATCCTCGAACGTACCCCAGGTCGGTGCGGGAGCACTGGCGACCCAGCGGTCAGTCGAAGCGAAAGGGTCGCTCGACGTATTCCCATAAAAATGCCCACCCTGGGCCGGCCACGGGCCTTCTTGAATGTTTCCCCAGCCCTCCTCTTGGGGCGGCGTGCTGTATACAAATGGGCGACCACCTTGATCGGTTGAGTAATTCTCCAGCGCAGGTTGGTCTGAATCGTCCTGAACAAGCTCTGGCTCGCGGAAGGGCGACTTTTCTGATGCTTGTATCGTATAATGTCCCGTGGATGCCGATCCGAGGGCAGGGGCTGCAGGGCGGTTGGGCAAGGGGGGCGGGCGCTGGCTTTGAGCCTGGTTACCATAAAACGTGGTTGGGGGAATCGATGCCACTCCTTCCGGTAACGACGTAGGGTCCGACCTTGCGTCAAAGGGCTTCTTATTGTCGTTGTTTGCCATGAGGGTGAAGGCGTGTGGGTAGAGGTGGAGGAGGGTAGACGCGAAGATCAATGGTTACTGTTACAATTGCTCTGAAAGACTTTCCCGAGTGGAGTAAATGCGGGTTGATCAAAGACTTGGTGTAATCTATTGATGACGGTGTTGAGAAAAAGTTTGCCTGCACGCTGAGGCTGAGGTTGAGGCACATGTATGCTGCGCCACGACTGAGCTGACGCGTCTGAGGGTCTGAGACTGCGCATGCGCGTTACACCTCAGCTTCAGCCCTGGTGCCGTGTATGGTACGGTACGGTACAGTGATCTACTTAAGGCGGTGTCTTTATACACGTCTCTACGATATTCGAAAAAAAGGCAAAAGTGAATTACCGTCTTCTCGCAATTTGGGAACGGCACTGCGTTTTTCCGTGGATCTTTTTGATCGCGGAATAAATGAACATCAAGATCGTCGCTTACAGTATTGTATCGTAACCGATACAGTAGGCGCGTCGCCTCGAGGTGTTTGTCTGTGGGGTCGGTTGGAGTTGCGTGTAAGTTCGAGGGAGCTTCTTGCTCTACTGATGCCTCGTGTCGCATCTTACCTGAGACGTAGTCAAGCCGCATACACTAACATTGTGCTCATAGTTGGCATTCTTGCAGTTCATTATTTGCTGTACCATTTCAGCGCAAAATTCCAGTTCAGAGCCCTTGAGGCCTAAAGTATCGAGCAGAGCAGAACATCTTGTGGTAATAACGACGTTGGGATGCCAAACAGACAGCATGACCCGCAGCAGGCAACGTGCAAAACCTTCCGTAGTAATCACATTAAAGTGTTGCGAGGATGACGTGTGGGTTGATGGTAAAGCCCAAGTCACGCCACGACGTCCTTGACAGCTCGTCGCGCTTTGGCCACGGCAATGGCCAGAAAGTCATCCATCTTCGTTGCATTGTTCTCTATCGCGTCTGTTGGCCTCGTATACCGCGCAGCGTCTGACTCTGCCACCACATTGTCTCCGCAGGGATGTCGTATGTCATACATGTCTCCATCTTACCTTGTCCAGTCTCAGTTCGACACATCTTGGACGCCCCTCGCCAAGCGGTACTCTCTTTTGCTCTACAGGGAGGTTGGGTGGGAGGATAACCAGGTGCGTCTTGCCCAATACCCTCTCCTTTACCCTTACGAACCCAGTAGTCTCGAGGAGTTCCAGTCCTTTTCATCCCGGGCAATGCTGGCTCAGCCCACCAGATCCGTTCAATAGCATCGTCGGCCGCACGACAATTCTACGCGTCCCCATACACCTCCTCGCCTGAGTTCACCTCACGTGCCATTCAACCCCTCGACTTCTTCGCCGGTGCGTCCCCTCGTCTCTGCTGGCCGCGCTAGGTTGAGTTGTTATCAGTTGATTATAATGAAGACCTCTCCGCGTTCCACGGGCCAACCCTAGACGTTGAGACGGCCTACGCGTCCAGCGCCATATCCTACATACTCTCGCTTTACTCACCAGGCACACCCATTGTCGTTATGGGCCATTCCATGGGAGGCATCGTTGCAACATCCCTCCTACCCTCCCCGAACATCTCAGCTGTCATTACCATGTCGACTCCTCACCATCTCCCTCCAGCGCGCTTCGACCGCCGTATCGCTACCATCTACAACAACAACCGGGCTGCGCTAGCAACAGCCAACACGCCCATCCTGTCGCTGTGCGGAGGCGCGACCGACCTCATGGTCCCATCCGAGTCGTGTATCCTACCAGAAGCCGCCGACGTGGACGTGTATCGACGGACCGTCTTCAGCAGTGCTCTTGAAGGGTGCTGGACGGGCGTCGGCCACCAGGTCGTGGTCTGGTGCCATCAGGTGCGCTGGCGCGTCGCCCGGGCTGCGCTCGAGCTAGGCGCTGCTTCCAACTCTGCAGAGCGCAGTGCCGTCCTAGATCGCTGGCTACGCGACGGGCGCTCACCCCCGCCCGCGTTAGGATACCCCGCACCACTTCATTTAAATCAAAGCAACTACACCGTCCACCCTCCAGGGCCCATCGTCCTGCAGACTTTGCGCGAACCGGGGGCTGTGTACCTTGCGCCAGTCCCGGAGACAGGTTCATCAACCAAGTTCGTGGCCTATGTATCAGAAGGCTCGGTTCTTTCCATGGGACCCTACCATACTTCCTCACTATCTGTGTCTTTCCATCTATGCTCCTCTACGACCGACGATGCATCACCTCCTGCCTGCGAAGAATTGCATCCCTCGTCCCTGAAGTTAATCCCCAACCCCTCTCCCGGGAAACCGTTCCCTGTCCCTCATGAAGGCGTCAACGAGTCGGAGGGTGTTGTTGTCTTTGAGGCGACCTTACCAGGGAAAAACGGCGGTGAGCATCGCTGGGTCGCCGTTGCGTATTCCACCGACGAGGAACGCGGATGGATACTTGGTGGCTTTGTAGAAGATACGCCCACAGTGATGAAATTCAACGTTCACGGTATGTACTCACCCATATGCTGGCGTTCTAGTGCCGATGAATCTCATACCTAGATCTGCTCTACAAGGATGTGATCGTCCCGGTCAATCCAAATAATATGCTCTCCGATATTCAACTTCCGTCTTTGCTTTCGAACGCTTTGGTGGTATACCGCGTCGGTGCAACATACGCGCCTGATCAGGGATGCGATAGTGCGTATACTGTTTGTATCCGTGCTGTATCTGCTGCTCATATCGCATAGAACCGCTTCTTCCACCACTGCTCGAGTACACGTCGTCCTCAGAGGCCCATTTCTACCCTCTTACGCACGCGTGGCCATCACTCCTACACACACACACCGGCGCGCCCTTCACGTCGCATCTGCACACGCGCGGCCTCAACCTCACCCTGCACGCGTCGCCAGATTGCAAAGTCGCATCTCTGCACTTGCGCGTGGACTGGCAGGGTTCTCTCGGTCGTGCCGGCGCTCGGTACTGGACTGCCGTGCCTGGCTGGGCAGTAGGTGTCGTTGCGTGGATGTTATTCAGCTCTCTTGGCGAATACGAGCGTGGAGGTAAGGGCTGCCGTTTGTTGTTCGCCTTGCCCCCTGCTGACGCATATAGGAAAGCCCCGATGCCTAGCGTGTCTGAGTCGCTCTCCGTCTTCACGCGCGGGACTCTGCCTCGGCTTCTGGGAGCTACTTTTGTCATATCGCTGCTCCCCCTACCCAGGGACTACGTCCTCGGTAACGGGGGCGAGGTCTTCTTTGCGCCGCTGGCCCTTCTCGTTCTTTTGATCGCGACGGGTCTAGTGACGGTCAGCTGGTGGGCCCTCTGCATTATCATGTGGCCCATCCGCAAAGCCGGACGTGTCCTCGCGAGGTGAATTTCAAACCATTCCGTCCGTCGTTCGAAACCTAAAGCCCCCCTCTCAATCAAACAGAAGGAAAGCCGACGCCGGCATCACCCGAAACACCGTCCTATCGATGCTCCTCGTCCTCCTACTCGTCGCGCTCCTCGTACCCTGGCAAGTCGCCTTCCTCGGCTGCTGGTTCATCCACCTCGTGACCTGCGCAACACACGTCCCCCCAGTACCAGGCGACGCGCCCACCCCGCCCCCAGCGCGCGCGCCGTCCCCTGCCCCCGACCGCAGACCGATAATCCGCTACCCACGGCCCCCCAGCAGCGCAGAGCACGTTCTGCTACTCCTAACGTGGCTCCTGCCGCTCACAGCGCCCGTACTCGCAGTGTGGGCCCGCACGCTCGCCACTGCGGGCATGAGGGCCGCTAGTGCCGCCGACCACGGCGTCTGGTCCGTAGCGCCGTACCTCGTCCTCGTCGACTTTGCGTCGTGGACGCGCGATGCGCTCTTCCTGCCCGACCGGTGCGCCCTCTCTCCTCCTCTCCATTTTGGTTCGTTTTGATGTGAAAGAAAATAAAAAGGATGGAGCTCGTCTCGGCTCGCTGGAGTTTGCTGCCGCCGGCGGTGGTCGCGTTCTTGAGCGGTGCGAGGCACACGTACGAGGTCTTTGATTGGGTCTGGGGCGCTGTGACCGTGCTGGTCGTGCTTAGGGTTGGGCCGAGGTATTGGGGCGCGTCGTCGTGGTCGAGCGTGTTGGGTTCGCGAGCCCGTCCTGACCAACCAAAAGAACTCTTTACGTAAACGGGATCTTTGTAATCTGAATCGTTCAGCGCCCACCCACATTACAGCTGATTTTACAAAAATACACGGTACAGTTAAACCACTGCCTGGCTCTCGGTTCTGTTCAGTAGGCGCTAGGATGGAATGGGACTGGTGCATGGTACTGGGAAGTATACTATACTAGCTCTTGTGCATGTCAGTCGGGTGTCGCGACCTCGCCTTGGAAATGCAAACACCTCACCCCCGATCGCGAAGCACTTCGTGCTTCCGCCCATTCTCTATGCAGTTGGCCAGCCTATATATTTTCTCACCACTACCAGCTAGGGATCAATGACGCGGGGAGCGGGCCTCGGAACCCCCAAAATTAAGAATGATGACGCTGTGGTGCCTACCCCGTAGGTCGTGCCCAGCGGGGCGAAAAAACGCCCAACTGACACCCCCATCGTGTGTCCAACAGGCAATTGTCCACCGATGAGACAGTTGGTGCACGTTCCAGCACCAAAAGCCAAACGTTCGCAATGAGGACCATCTGTATTGTGTGGAACCTGCACGCGATGATTCATGGCAGCTATCTTCCACTTTCCGGTTGGTGTAACTGGGCATGTTCCAGCGTTGCAAACGGCCAGTGGCAGTTCATGAAATAGTATAGGGGCAGTGAACGGCCAACGGCAGGGCGTGCAAGGTGAACAGCTGGCAGTGAGTGGCAAACGGCAAATGGTGGAAGGCCAGTGGTGGTGCACGCTTGGTGATCGGCCAGTGGCAAATAGCAATAGGTAGCGTGTTTGGTGATCACCCAGTAGTGAATGGCAAATGGTAGGTGGCAGGACATGTTCAGTGATCAACCGGCAGCCAGTGGCAAAAAGCAACGGTGCTTGATGTGGTGAAATGGCGATTAGCAGGTGCGACGCAAGAAGAATAGCAGACTCCGAGTTGGGTGATTCCGGACTACATTTTTCGAGCTAGAGTGATACGCGCTTAGATACGTGGCATGTGTCTGATGGGCAGTTTTGCAGCGTTGGTTGATGGGGATGTATGTTGTAGTGGCATGTATGTTCAACGTTCAACTACTAATTTTCGAAATAAAAGTGTTCTGTCGAACCAGTCGAGAGCTTAGGATATGGAGGTTTTCTCAACAAATGTTACCTGCCTTTTTTAGTAGACATATGGCGATGATGGCAGCTCCCGAAACTCCGCTACTGTAACAATTCTCTTCTGATGCTCCATCCGAGTCGAAATGGAAATGGCTGCGCTGCTGCGTGCCGGCGCAAACGTTGTTAGCTGATCACTTGCCTCGCTTTTCATGCGTGTCTTGCCAATACTTGGGACTCCAAGCACTTGTTGTAGCATTTTCAAGCTTACAATACCCATCGAAGACGAGATTGCCATACGGCGTAGGCTACAGGACGACTTACCTCCAGTCTGACGTCCCGATATCGAAATCTCCAACTGTTTGTCTGTCTAGCGAGAGTCCGAAGACTTCGGATGCTGTTAATTTTATAAAAACATTTCCGAATACGAATAATGAGGCTGTTGGCCACGATGCTCGGTCGAACGGTGGGCATAAATAGCACTGGCGGCAAACGCAGAGTAAGCCTCGCTCCTCTCTTCTTTCCCTAGTGTTAGCCTTCTTTGCAAGACCAGAATGTCTGAGACGTATATTCACCTCCATGAGTTGCTAGAACCTTCCCGGGGAAGCCCAGGACATGACGAGGGTGCGCAGAGGAACCGAGACTACGCACCGACTTACAATAGCTCACTACGGGCCACAGCACGTGAAGATTCGGAGAATAAGATGTGGTCGGAATACATGGAAGAAGCAGATAAATACGATACACTTACCACCGACTTCTGGAAATATAACGCAGATGGTGTCCTAGTCTTTGTAAGTCCTAACATACCGATTTCAAATGTTCAGGGGGTTGATAAGCCTCCAAGGCAGGTCTGTTGTCCGCCACTGTGGCCACATTCATCATAGAAGGCTATAAAAAGTTATCTCCCGATTCGGGTGCCCAGACAGTATATCTTCTTGGGCAGATCTCCCAGCAACTTGTTGCTTTCCCACCAAATGGTACATCCTCCCCACCGACGCCTTACCCAGAATACTATCCCGACTTCTCCATTGTCCTGGTCAACTCTTTGTGGCTGCTGAGCCTTGTTTCTAGCATCGCTTCCGCTGTTGTGGCAGCTCTAGTTCAAAGTTGGACTCGCAGATATACTCTGCTACCTCAAATTCCAAGCGTGCTAAGAGACCGAGCGCGCGTCCGTTCCTATTCATTCTTCGGCGTCTT
This sequence comes from Lactarius indigo, assembly GCA_025766275.1. Taxonomy (NCBI): domain Eukaryota; kingdom Fungi; phylum Basidiomycota; class Agaricomycetes; order Russulales; family Russulaceae; genus Lactarius; species Lactarius indigo. The sequence goes on along the minus strand of JAFKAC010000048.1, from coordinate 193,085 downwards.
GAAATATCGCATGTCACGTACAACCGAGGCCGGTGCAATGCTCCTTCACCTCTCCGTATTCTTATTTTTTGCTGGTCTGGTGATATTCTTTTTCACCATCTTCAAGCCTGTGGCTATCGTTGTCTCCACTTGCGTCGGATTCTTTGGATTTCTGTACCTTATCCTGACCATTCTCCCCGTGCTCGACCACCGTTGCCCGTATCATACTCCAATGACCAACATTTGTTGGTATTACTGGCACACTTCTTTGGGCTTCGTTGGGATTTGCACTCGGAAGCTCCTAAGCTGGCTGCATGGGATCCTAGTACCGTATAATTCGGGCGAGGTCACATCACTACAAGGAATCCTCATCACATGGTGGAAATTTTTCGACGACTCCGTCAAGAGGCATGGGAGGCGTCTTAAAGATGGCTCTCTAGGTACGGTAGTCCAGAGAGCCATCGAGTCGGTTGGTGTAGACACAAAGGCGCTCACTTGGCTTCTCAATCAGCCAGCATTCGCCGGGACGGGCAAAATTCAAGAGTTCGTGGACAACGCTCCGGCAGATACGATCGTCCGACTCATCAGTGCCCCCATCCACTCTGAAAAGATATTCTTCCGACACCTCTTGACTCTCCTGCGAAGCTGCGCTCCGGGCTCGACTGGGCTCGACGAAGATACGCGCAGGTGCCGTCTCGTCGTATGTCTGAACGCCATCCATCACATAGCCAGGGCGTGTAGTGGTGTCTATTACGGGGTCTCGCCTCCCGAAACTTTGCTGGAAGACGTGCGGAGCAAATTCGCAAATATTAGTCTTATGCGATCTCTCTGGAGCGACGAAGACCCTACCATCCGCGTCAGATCCCGTTCCATATGCGCCTTGATTGCGAAACACATCCTGCACAAAGATCGGCTTCGCGAATCAGAGTTGACTTGGCTGCAGAACGTCTTAGGAGAGTCATCAAACGCGATCTACAACTCACTCGAAAATCCCAGCGTCGTGGACAACATGAACATCGACTCGTTTGTTTACGCCGTCCTTTCGCATGACCTTCCGGCCGTGCAGACAACCTCCTTCGTGGACACGCTCGCAATTCTCATGGGCGTAGGAGAGAAGACAGATACCCGCATAGGCTCATTCAGGATGGGGTTTTCTCGGCTCCTTCAAAGGGCAGAAACAGACGACCATCTACGCGAGGTGGCAGACAAACTCCGCAGGATCTACGAAGCCATGTTCCCTTCTGCAGCACCAGAACCGTTGACATCGCTAAGTATTGGACTACAACCACTATCGTGGACGGATTTTCCCATACCATGGCGCTCCACCCCCACGTATCATATATAGTTGCATGAAAACGAGACGCCTCTAGAGCCGATTGTGTGAAAGTTGGCTAAAAGTCGGCAACACTTAGGAGCAAGATGGAAAAGTAGAGCGCCAGAGTTTACCCAGCGCACCACTTCCACGGCACTTCAGTTAGCTACTGACCACGTCTTCACCAGCACTTATGTACGCCGATTCTGCAAGGCAGACCCACCCGAAAACATCCCCTGTCCTTGCGGACATCCCCTCCAATCTCCCGAGCACCTCATCCACCACTGCACACGCTACACCCAATCACGTTACAATATGGGCATCCTTAGAGCAGCATGGAACCCCAGAACAAGCCCCAGAATCTCGCGCTGCATCTGTCCCGGAATCCGGCCCACCTCCACCCGATGTGCCACCCGAACCCCGGGCCGACTGTGGACACATTTCTCTCATATCTCTAACCGTCTCCCAACATTCTCGTCTTCGGACCTTATGTACGCGACTCCTACGAGGGTCTTCTCCACCCTTAAGCTCTTTCTGATTAGTTTTGGTTCCGTATTTTCTACTCGGGGCACCTCATCTATGTGAGTTTCTTGACTGTAGTGGCCTTGGTAGTGGCACACGCTACGATCGGTCTCTTGATCGGTCTGTATCTCTGATATGTATCCCGGAATAAACATGGATTCAAAAAAAAAAAAGGTGGAAAAGTAGAAGATGGTATAAGCCGGCATATATTTGTGAGAGTTAGATTAGAATAAGCAGCATCTCGAAGCCGCACGTTAGACGGAATCAGGAGAGACCGTGCCAGTGAGAGGAAATCAAATCTCAGCGCAAGTCCCAGCGTGTAAATCACCTGGTCAGGTTCCGTGGTCCCCACAGGCTTTGTATTCCAAAGAAGTTCTGGTGAAACCTCCAGAGTTGGGAAGTATCGGACTTCTGGAAAGTCTGTCGGGTAAGTACAAGGGTAAGTACGTACTTAGATTGTACTGGAGCCTAAGGAACATCAGTGACGCAGTAAATTTTACAATGTGCAGTTGCAGCAAGGACCTCCAATCCACCAGCACGATGATCCCAGAAGAAACGTATTGGGTATTCACCACATCCACTGCCCTACAACTCGCCACCGACCACGCATTCACTGGCACTTACGTCGAGCGATTTCGTAAGAACGACCCCAGACCCCCCCCCGAAAACATCAGCCACCCTTCTGGCGTACCCCTCAGATCCACGGAGCACATTGTCTATCACTACCCGCGGATCCTACGCGACTAATTATACTGTTCCTCTTTCTCTATATTGAGATTCATGCTACGTTTTTGGACGTCTTGACTCTTACTTCCGTCTGGCTATTTAATCCGGTCTTCCCTAGTGGTGGCGACCACCTAGTATAGGCAGTCTCTTTCTCAAGTTGCCGGCTTGGGGCACCTCTTAGGTTTACGCGTGTTTCATAACTGTAACGACTCATAGTTACGCCGGGACTGGTCCGTGTCTCCATCATGTACTCCAGTATTAAATATGGGACAAAAAACGCATAGTCTGGGTGAAAAGGGAGACTAAAAATCTGCCAAAAGGTCCGCTCGTCTCACTCCGCACACCATACCCCCGGGCAATTATAATAGATACATATCATACATAAGGAGCCCAAATGGCCGTCTATCTGAGTCTACCGACTTTTCATACTGGGTTCCTCGCGAGTCTAGGAACACGCGCGGACCTAGGCGGCGCGACGACCTGTCGCTCTGGCACGCTAGGCGGGCCCATCTGCTGGTCTCCCTGCACAGCAGCAGCCGCGCCACGTAAAAAGAGCGCAGACAGGCGGCGAGCAACATAGAGCACGCCTAACCACGCACCACGTACCATCCACGCGAGACCGAGGGCGAGGCGTTGACAACCGTACACGATAAACTGGAGGCTGACGAGGACACCCGCAAGCACGCACATGACGAGCACGGCTGCGGGCCACGCTGACCATGCGATGGCGCCGAGGAATATGACGAGGGCGAGGACGGCAACGAAGAGGGCGACGAGGGGCAGGCGCGAGGAGAGCGAGAAGAAGAAGTACGAGTCGTAAAGGTCTACAGCGAGGGTCTAGGTGCGTGCGGTCAGTGTTTTCTTTGGCCCGGCGCGCGCAGGACGGGAGGAGGCTCACCTGGAAGTTGTGCACGTCGGCGCTAGAGTAGGCAAATATGAACCAGACGTCGACGAAAAGCCCGAGTGCGGAGGCTACGCTGGAGATGATCAGCGCACGCTTAGCGACGCCGTCGACGTCGAAGAGGTTGCCGGATGAGAAGCCGAACACAGTTGTGTCGACGCTATGTAGTATCAAGGTCAGTTTACGCTGTAGAAAACGCTAGTTGGAAAAAAATACTTGCGCAGCGACGGAAAGTAACTAGGATAGATAGTAAGTAAGCTCCTGAAACTCGGGGAAAAGGCCGTGCTTACTGAAGCGCCCATATAATACCACTCCTGTACCAGCTTAGCAAGGATCCGATCAAAGTCGGAGTGGGGCGGTGTAGCCTGTGCTTCACGTAACTCCCGGTAATACGTTAATGTATCAAATGTACTGGATGCATACGACATGCCAGTGCCAGATAGAACAGAAATATTATCCGAGACATAACTTGTCGGAAGTAAGGAGGGAAATATGATGGATATCGTTGAAGGCGAGTTGGTATTTGTGGGGCTCTTGAGGGAATCGGGGTAGATATCCAAAGATTCGTCGTAAGCTATTGGAGGTTCCCAGGTGTCACAGGCCTCGGTATCTTCTGCCTCACTGCCACTGAAGGGGTAATCGGATTCGCCAGAGAGCTCTTCCTCGGAATTGATACAGTAACCTTTGGCTTTCTTGCGTCGTCGAAGACCGGGGGACGGTTCCTCAGAGATAGCGCTCGACCATGGCGGTGGGTGTTCGCACTCATCTGTTCCGGGTGTGACCAATGTATCAGAAGGGTCATTGTCTCCTAGTGACGTGACGGTAAGACTTTGGCTGCGGAAGGCATGGTCTACACTTACCCGAGCTAGCTAACGAGAGTCGGTCCGAATCGTGGTCATTCTTAATCAGGAATGGGATGGCCGACTGTGGCGGTCGTAAGCGAACGAGGAGACAGGCGCAGGGCTGGCTCTTTTGTGCTGTAGATTTTCGTCTTGCAGCGGGGATGCTGGATACTAGGCGAAGCTCCACGTCTAAATATTAGATAAGCATCGCACGTGCAGAGGAGTAAGCGAGAGCAGCGTACGTGGTTCTGTACCCTGCATTTTTATCGCATCGCCGAGGGCCATCGAGTTGGACGCCACGAGGTGCCGACGTTTCCGACTTTTCCTTTTACTCTGGGACTTGTGCCAGACGTTAAGCTTGATTTGCGTTTGGCGGTGCACGTGATGACTGCAGGACGTCAGATCACCAACCAGGAGCACGAGGGTGAAACATACAGAAGCATGATGTCCCTCTGATTTGGGTTCTGGCCATCCACGCCGAGCATGACTTCGTGCTTATGCTGGCCGTCGACCTCGAGGGTGATGATAGGCCGCCAGGACTTCTCTGGGCGGAGTATGCCCATGTCCTGGGACCGGAGGACTAGTCGTAAAGGTGAGACAGAAATGGGCTTGTACAGAGAAATTAATACCAGTGAACTGCCATGGCCTGAACGAGAAAAGTAGTGAATAACTAGGGAACAGAAAGAAAGGGTGGAAGAATAGTTACTCGTCGGTGGCAAAGTATTGGTCGAATGAATCAACTCGAATTGCGGAACGCATGTCTTGACGAGTGGTGGTGGTATGTTCAGTAGAAGAGTACCATGATGGTGGGATGATGGCCAATGTGAGAGATGACACAGCCAATACATGCTATACACATAGACTGGTGATCGTTCGCTCTATGAGGCGCTGGCTGTAGGATACTCGATAGAGCGACGGGCGCCGGTAGAGTATCCGTATATAGTATGATACTTCCAGATCGAGATAATCGGAATCTGGTATACGCAAAAACTGTAGATCGTAAACCTGTTACCATTCGTCTGGTAACTGGAACGTGGAACGTGTACGATACAAGGTTACGATGCGTCCGAGGTCTAAGTCTTGGTCTAAGTTATATCTCTGTGTCTCCTGGTACTTTGACGGGTTACTCTGTGCCTTCTATATTATATCTCAGACACCCAGGAACCGTGTCTGTCTCTCGGTCCGTCTGCTTGAGTCTGGCTTTGGTGTTTCTCCTTGTGTTTTCTCTCTTATCCTTGCTCTCATGATTCTCAACCTGATTCGATAGAACTCGGTGGAGGTTATTCCTGTTTTGCGGTCTCTGGGGGTTTTTCTCGGACTCCTTCCCCATTCGATGCTCCGTGTAGGTAGGAAGAAACACATGCATAGTGAGTAATAGTCTCTTCCGCGGACATCCACCATGCATGTGTTTCTTCACAACGAATCATGGGAATTCGAATTAATAAGCAAACTGACAAACGTCAGCATGCATCAATACAATCTTTCCTTTTGCTCGTACAATCAACTTTTTGGCAGCTACAGAAAACAGGAGTCGCTTACTACGGCGTTCATCATGTGCGCTGGAGGTTTTGTCACGAAAGAGCCTCGAGAGGTGCGTTCATATTACGTGCAATAGGGCCATTTTCTGCGGTCGCTATAGCGTCGTGATCAAATTCCCGTGTAAAACTGGGCTTCCCATGGCCAAAGCGGTATGCACAATGCAAAGGGGTGTCCTGGTCCTTGTCTGGTGCATTTGCGTCCATGGCTTAGGGTCGTATTTACTCCGTGATATTGCGCCCAAAGGGGTCTTACTGTCGTAAGTCTCCATATTCGCTATCGACCGCGCGATCTCAAGCCTCCCAGAAAAGGACGCCCAATAGAGCGGGGTCTCGCGATCTATGTCTAAGGCACTTACATCTGCACTGCGCTCTAGTAATATATCTGCGCGATACGGGTGCCACTGCCATGGGATTTGTATTCACCTCGTGACACGTCGTGTAGAGGCGTTCTGGGGAAACCGTTCTCTGCGTTCAGGTTCATTGTTGCGCCATGGCCGACAGGCACCCGAACAATATCGGGCCTCCTATAGTACGACGCCGAATCTACGGGTCTCTTCGGAAGAAAAATAGGGGATATCAACGACGGTGTGCGGATTAGGCCCTAACTCAGATAGAAAACAAGATTTACCCGCGCAACTCAAGGAGTGAGAATATTATGCCGTTTGGCGATACGCCCTCTCTGTTTCCACCTCCAATTAAAGGCTCAATTCTCATCAAGCAAGGTTTGAGGCGACGCAGTCGACCCCTAATCGGAAGGGGCTTTGCTGAAATGGCTGCAACCCCCCAAAAACGTACTTAAACAACCTTTGCGACTCGCCTACCTGACTTTCTGCGGGAGCATGCCCATGTGGCGCTGGTTGAGGAAGCGTGGTGCGTGGATAGGGGGACCGGCGCAAAGACACGGGGAAAAGAGAGTGAAAAAAAACACGTATCCCATTATCAATCGGCGGGGGTATTCAGGGAGCAGCGGGAGGGGAAGGGGTGTACATGGAAACGAGTGACCAAGTAGATACGTATGCGGGCCGGTAGAGACCGGGCGGAAGCACGAAGTCCTTCTCGATCGAAAAAAACTGGGGTTTTGTGTCCGGGGCGAGGTCGCGACGGGCGGGCGGAAACGACCCGAGACACGCCGACGAGCGAAGGACACAAAACACCGTTTCATCGACCCATTGGCATTTTGAAAATTAGGGCGTGGTGGGTGGGCGAAATAACAAAGACACGGTTCTTTGAACCGGCTGAGGGTATGGGTGGACAGGTGGCGGCACGGAGGAAAAGAATGAGCACGTGCTGCCCTGTCCTCTTCGCGCAAAGACTGTCGCGGAGTCACGGTTATGCTCTAAGCCTTCGCTCGCTCCTCGCTCCGGCTCAGACCGGCCAACTGGATATTTTTGTGATCGTACAACACCCAACCCTGTAAGCTGGATACACATTGTACATAAGGAACCCAAATGTCTGTCTATCTGCGCATTCACATCTACCTGTAGGTTATGGATAGAGTTCGGAGCACACACGTGGATCGAACTGGATAACATGGAAAGTCTCAGGAATCAAGTACGGGCGATGACTAAGGTGGACAGTGCTAGCGAGCGAAGGTATTTAACTACTGATTAAAAATTCGAGGACGTACAAACGTCGCGCTAAGGAGTGACAGGACATGACAGGAAAACTTTAGTGTAGACGAAAACTAAAGTAGGCGGACAGACAGAGGAAAAGTATCGGAAATGCGGGAACGTCGTACATAGACGCGCTGAATCTCAACACTACCGACTTTTCATACCAGGCTCTTCCAGAGTCTAGGAACACGCGCGGACCTAGGCGGCGCGACGACCTGTTGCACTGGCACACTGGGCGGGCCCATCTGCTGTTCTCCCTGCGCAGCAGTAGCAGCGCCACGTACAAAGAGTTCGCACACGCGGCGCGAAACATAGAGCACGCCGAACCACGCACCACGCACCATCCACGCGAGACCAAGGGCAAGGCGATGGGAGCCGTACACGATGAACTGGAGGCCGACGAGGAGGCCCGCGAGCACGCACATGACGGGCACGGCGGCGGGCCATACGGACCACGCGATGGCGCCAAGGAAGACGACGAGGGCAAGGACGGCGACGAAGAGAGCAACGAGGGGAAGACGCGAGGAGAGCGAGAAGAAGAAGTACGAGTCGTAGAGGTCCACTGCGAGGGTCTAGGTGCATGCGGTCAGAGTTTTCTTTGCCCCGGGGCGTGCAGGACGGGAGGAGGCTTACTCGGAAGTTGTGCATGTCGGCGCTAGAGTAGGCGAATATTAACCAGACGTCGACGAAAACCCCGAGTACGGAGGTCACGCCGGAGATGACCAGCGCGTGTTTAGCGACACTGTTAACTTTGGAGAGGTCGCCGGACGAGAAGCCGAGCACAGTTGTGTCGACGCTGTGTAGTAGTACTGTAAGGTCAGCCCACGCTGTAGAAAACACTACTTGGAAAAAAAAACTTGCGCAGCGACGGAAAGTAACTAGGATGGTGAATAAGCTCCTGCAACTCATGAAAAAGGTGGTGCTTACTGATGCGCATATATAATACCACTCGTGTACCAGCTTGGCACGGATCCGGTCAAAGTCAGAGTCGAGCTGTGTGACTTGTGCTTCGCGTAACTCCCGGTAATACGTTAATGTGTCAAATGTACTGGATACGTATGATACGAGAGTAACCAAAGTATCAGAAGGGTCCTCTGGTGATGTGACAGTGAGACTTGGTTGCGGAAGACATGGACTACACTCACCTGAGCCGGCTAACAAGAGTCGGTCCGAGAATGCGATGGCCGACTGTGGCGGTCGCAAGCAAACGAAGAGAGAGGCGCAGGGCTGGCTCTCTTGTGCTGTAGATCTTCGTCTTACGGGGATGCTGGGGACGCTGGATAGGTGGAGCTCCAGGACTGAAGACCTGATAAGCATCACGCGTGCAGAGTAAGCGAGGGCAGCGCACATGGTTCTGTACCCTGCCTTTTTACCGCATCGCCGATGGCCATCGAGGCGGACGCTACGAGGTGCCGACGTCTCCGACTTTTCGTTTTACTCTGGGACTTGTGCCAAACGTTTAGCTTGATTTGCGTTTGGCGGTGTACGCGATGACTGCAGGATGTCAAATCACCAACCAGGAGCACGAGGGTAAAACATACAGAAGTATGATGTCTCTCTGATTCGGGTTCTGGCCGTCGACACGGAGCGTGACTTCGTGCTTATGCTGGCCGTCGACCTTGAGGGTGATGATGGGCCGCCAGGACTTCTCTCGGAGGAGCATGCCCATGTTCTGGGACCGGAGAACTAGTCGTAAATGTGAGACATTGAAATGGGCTTGTACAGAGAAATTGATACTAGTGAACTGCCATGGCCTGAACGAGAGAAGTAGTAAATAACAGGGAACAAAAATGACAGTGGAAGAATAGTTACTCGTTGATGTTAAAGTATTGGTCGAAAGAGTCGATTCGAATTGGGGAACCCATGTCCTGATGAGCGGTGGTGGTGTGTTCATTATAAGAACACCACGATAGTGGGATGACCGTGACTTAGATACTATAGTTCCCGTACCTATGCAAATTCCCTGTTGCGTGCAAATATTTTAATACGACTCTCGATCACCACCTTCCTGATATCCTTTCCACTCAAAAAAATTACTGTATGTATACTAGGGTGTGTAATTATAGGATCATACAAAAAAAATGAGGATCAATGTCCGTGGCTCGGCCAAAAAAATGGAGTGGTGGTGATTTGCATGCATCTGTATCCCGAGATCCCACAGATCTTGTTTGTCTCACAGAATTCAGAATTGTTGGGGTGTTATAATTCACAGCAAAGACCACCCATGGCTAGTTTGGAGTCATGGGACCCTTGCGATTGGGTTGTGGAATGGGATCTTTCGTTGAGGGCTCCTGAGGGTGTGACGAGATTCAAACTCCCATTTGAAACGCCACTAGCTTGTCAGCCATATGGGACCGAAAATGCGCGAAATGCCGATGCCCTGTGCTTGCTGGATGCTGCCACGGGTGTTGCGTTACAAATATTTGCAGAGGTGCGGGTAAACTTGGAGGTCTGCTGCACAAGCTGCTGCACCTCCATTCAATTCAGAAACAAAAACATAAAAAACATAATTTCATTGCATATATATTGGTCTATCACCATGTAAACTTTTAGGTACCTGCGATGTGTTGAAGCCAGAGAAAATGTTTATTGAAAATTTTGCATAGGTACGGGAGCTACAGTACCCAGTATGAGAGACGACAGAGCTGGTACCTTGACCGGTACATGTACAGTCAGCCACTTGGTCAGCCATACTGATGGCCGCGTTTAGACCCAAGTGGCGGTACAGTTGCCGCAGTTCAATGCGGTCCCGATCATGATACAAGTTGATAACTTGGTTTCAGCTTGCACCGCCAAGCTGACCGGTGTTGCCTCAAAAATTCCGGGACCTACAGACCGTTTCCCCGGCCAATGGGAATCCACAGTAAACTTTGAAGCATCCCAAGAAGCTGTCGGAAGCGCTGTCACTCGCATCGCCTCATTGGAAGGTATTAGGCAGGTTTTTAATGAGCAGTGAGGATAGACACATTATCTATAGAGATTTACGGAGGCTGGCAGCTGGATAGGTGGACAACGCGTGTACTGACGAAGATGCGTATGCTCCTCTCTACACAATATTATTCATAGATAACCGCTTAACTACGCTAATATTGCGATTATATAATATGTCGGTCTGCCGGACTGTGTCCATTCCGGGCCGTATCCCAACATTATCTATGATGCATGATGACTCGTAAACTATACTTGTCGAGTACTGCCCATGTTTTGCCAAGTGTTTTGCAATCTATACAATACTTGATACAATATATAAATGCTCAAACACACAGGCCTATAAGTGGCCTTTCCGTCATTCCATGGTTTGCTGACACATCGTGGCGCTTTGTTATTATCCATCTTGCGCCTATCTTCTTCCCAGCATGTAATTCTTCTGCAAGTTATGTCTTCGTGCGACTTTGGGTGCTTGCTCATACAGCCGAAGGCTTCGACACTTTCCGCTATGTCACCTTCTGCGCTACGTTTTCTTGGTAACTGATAGTTTTATGACGTATTTCTTCCACCGTTTCTTCGTTGGTTTGTTGAGTGAGTGAATCATCTACCCTTTTTTCGTAAAAATTAATCAAATCTGATCTAAAACCATTTCATGCTATCTCTAGAAAGGAGAAAGGATGTGGAGGACCGGCAACACCACAGAAACTGCAGCAGTTCTAACAAAGGTGCGAAGGTCTTCGACGAGCAGACCTCCGAATCCCCCAGTAATCCTGATAACAGCTTTAACATATGTGAACGTAAGGTCTCTAATAAACAAGGTGTTCAAGTTCCAATACACCAGAAAACTAGGCCCGAAACACTTACACAATGATGTTCAAAGTTGTCAGGAGCTCAGTGTCCTGGACGTGGCCAATAACAGGAGCCAAAGCCCCAAATACTACTTCCATGATATTGCGAACGAGGTCCCACACATCACCCACAGTGAGAACACCGTCCCCGTTCTTGAGTACTTCATCGATAGGCTTCCCAGCTAACTGTTTGATACAGACGAGTTGGACATTGAAATAGGTGACCACATCTTCCAGAACTGGAGAGACGGTGGAAACCGCCAGTGTTGTGCCAGTCGATGACAGTAGTCGATAGTCGGGTCACGACTTTACCCGACTGTTACGACTAAGCCGGCGACTGTTGCTATATGGGGTTTTTTAGTCGACGACTAATATCACGTGTACAGTGGTGTAGTTCAATGATGCACGTGCATTGAAACATAAGCATGATGAGAACATAATACCGTATTTGGACGTCGTGAGAAAACGGAACTATGTTTAGATAGACGCCCTCCATCTTGCTGAGATAATTCTAATGTTCCTTGAGTTTAGTCGAGTTTAGTCGCGTTCAGTCGCAGACCCGACTGATCCGACTTGGCGACCGCCTAATCCCGACTTAGTCCCCGACTGGCACAACACTGCGCCCGACAGGGAATATTCGTGCGACGTTGGGTATAAATAAGCCACCTATCTTCGCAATATCGACCTCATCCTCCCCAACTTCGACTCTCACTTCTTTAATACCAATCTATCCAATCTCGAACAGAACGATGTTGATGAGAACCATCTTTGCACTTTCTCTTGCTGCATTCGCTCTCGCTGTTCCGGTGGCCCAGCCACTGCAACCTCTTTTGGAAGGTGTTAATGGTGCTGTCGGTTCGTTCTGCTTGAGCCACTGCTCACGTTTTTTTTGGAGGCTGATTGATTTGACGTAGTTCATTTGCTCAATGGTATGGTGGGTTCGGATGACCTCATTTCCGAGGTATCTGGAACTTCGTAACGGTAATTCCCCCTTATGATAAGGCGGGTTGAGGTCACTTATCTTGTGGAACAGAGGCACCAAACGAACGGGTTTACGAATACGTGAGCCTCCTCTCGTCATGTGTGGGATAGTTCTGATAACAAGACGTGGTAGCATCCCGGATTGAGATTTGTGTTTCGTAGTTTCCAGCGGAGGAGCATCAGAATCGTGATTTAGCCTGATAAGAATGTTAATAAATTCCCTCACCAGTACTCGGTTGACGGAACTTTGTCTTTCGGTGTATCATTCTCTTTTGGGCACGATCTTGTCATCCTCATCCACAAAAGATTTTCCCATCATAAGACCTGAGTATTGCGTGAATGTCTATGAACGTGCATAAGTGTGTCAACAGGATGGGCAAACTCACGCTCGCGAACTTCACGACGATGGTTTATAATGATCGTAACTAGGTTCTGGAAGTATCCAATATTTACTACACACGTGTCTAAGACGGCAAGGTCGTCGACGTCGATGACACCAGATCTGATACTCGTGCCCTCCCTGATGGCGGCTGTGAGCTCGCCATGTTCTGTATCAACTTGTCAACTCAACTGCTGACGCTTTGTCTCAACCAGTCCTGAGGAATAATTAGAATTGTACGTCCACCAAGGCGATCACCAGTCCCGGGCATGACTAAAGCAAACGTTTGGGATGGCCCTCGTCATTTTCTCAACTTGTGATTTTCCTTTCCCACGACCTCGAGATGTCTTCTTTCATTCTCCTTCGCACAAAGCATCTGACCCCCTAAGGATCTCCTAAGGGCAAGGTTTAAGTTGACGCGATACCAAATTGTAGGAGACGGGAAATCTACGACTCGTGAAGTACTGTAATAATACAATCTTTGGGTACATCTTGTAGTACATCGGCGAGGTCATGACCATCGCCGTCTTGTTCCTTCTCTGGCCTGCCTCTACTGCTGCGATGAATCATTTCATTATGTCTTATTGCTATCTTTGAAGCGGGCTCGGTTTCAGTTCTTCTGGGCACTGCGAATGTCAGCTAAAGCCCTTTCCGAAGTCGATTACCGTGATGCGGGTGGTGCTATTATTTTTGGCATGATTCGATACGTTCTCAAGTGTCTTCAATGTCTTGCGAAATGTCACGCCCTACCCGACTCGTGAGCCTCTAGGGGTGTACCCTACACGGCATATGTAATTGCTGAGCCGTATCGGACACTCAATAACCCAGGCATCCCACACGCTCGCTTCCCCTCATGCTGTAGGAGCTCCCTGAGGAGCTCGATGTTGCATGCCGCTTGTTGCTCCTGACCCCTCCGAGATTCGAACGAACTCAGCGGCAGCGACTATTTCCCGCCTTCGAAGGCGAAGCAGTCTGCGTCACTGGCACCACCGATACCTCTAGTACCTGGTTAGGTGATCTAGCGAAACGCTACTATTCTCCTTCCTTCCATTCTCTCCCGACGCGACATTGCCGTCTCGTTCTCCACAACACCCTCCGAATCGTCGAGGCGTTCCCTACCGGGCTCTGCTCTCGATCTGACTTAGTTAGTCTATTCGTGTGCGCTCGTCCTGTCATGCTGATATCCCTACATTGAGGCACTGAGCAAAAGGTGCCCATATGACACACCTGCCTGCCCCCTGTTAACTTACTGCGCGTGCGCCTATGCCTCGTGGCCCCAGCAGCGGCTGGTTGGAGTATTGAGGTCGCACCGTGGCTGCGATGTGAGGAAAGTGTGGCGACGCCCACGTTGGAGGTGCCCTGATGTGCAGCTCGGGGTCCAACTGGCACGTCTACTAATCCAAATGAATTCGGGTATGTGGCTGCGTTCCGAACATGCTTCCTTATGGGCGCGTCGCGGCGCCGCGTATGGGCTACTTCATGTCCTCCATCATCGGTGGTGCGTCAGATCTCACATACTCGTCAGGTTTCTCATGAAATCATAGTAGCCTCCCATCGTCGATGTGGCCGACTCGGAGAACGAGGCATCGCATCTCCCCCTCGTGAATTTACCCGTACTGTATCCAAGACAGGGCGCGTTACGACTCGATAACCCAAAGGAGGCGGCTTGTCTACGATAATACCATGCTGCTTAGAGTGTACGGGTAGTATGGATAATATATCCGTACAGGATGCTATAGTGCAGTACAGTGCAGTACAGTACTAGCTCCCCCGACACCTTGGGTGGCATATCAGCCGGCACGCAAGGGCAAAAATGTGGATAGAGGTTTCAACTTGTATGGTGTTACACTCGGGCCACAACAGAGATACAAGATGATACGATATGACCATGGTATACTGACAAGTACTAGATTCTATCACCGTGTGCCCCTCTAGCTTGGCTCATTATTGTGTCACTAGCTGTTCCACTGTACGACCACGAGATCAATTCTCTCTCATCAATAATACGGCCAGCATCGAGGAATAGTCGAATTGTTCTGACATCGAAAGACAAGAACACAGAACCGAGGAACAGAATTTATTAACATTCTTATCAAGTTAAATCACGATTCTGATGCTCCTCCAATGGAAACTACGAAACACAAATCTCAATCCGGGATGCTACCACGTCTTGTTATCAGAATTATCCCACTATGACGAGAGGAGGCTCACGTATTTGCAAACCCATTCGTTTGGTGCCTCTGTTCCACAAGATAAGTGACCTCAACCCCCCTTATCATAAGGGAAACTTACCATTACAAACCTCCAGGTTCCCCAGAAAGGACGTCATCGAGGAGCACACCCACATCAACGACCACTCCATCTACGTCAAATCAATCAGCCTCCAAAAAAAAAACAAGAGCAGTGGCTCAGGAAGAACGAACTGAGAACGTCCCCAAGACCTCCCTGTGGCTGGGCCACCGGAACAGCGAGAGCGAATGCAGCAAGAGAAAGTGCAAGGATGGTTCTCATCAACATCGTTCTGTTCGAGATTGGATAGATTGGTATTAAAGAAGTGAGAGTCGAAGTTGGGGAGGATGAGGTCGATATTGCGAAGATAGGTGGCTTATTTATACCCAACGTCGCACGAATATTCCCTGTCGGGCGAGGGTGAATCTGTGTTGCTGTAAGCACTGGCATCCGGTGACTCGGCGCGCGAACACACCGTCATGTTCCGAATCACGAGCGCCCTAACCGAGCACAAGACGTCGTCTTCCAAGAGTGAAGTAGAGAAGCATCATTAATGATTGCACTAAATTCGGCTCGCGGGGTGGCGATTTCTGTTTCGGGATGCGGTATTAACGGTCAGTCGTGAATGATGCTCCAACGACATTACGTTGTGGCACATCGAGGTAACGACCTGTTATGAATACATGGAGAGGCTAGTCAGAGCATGAGCGATGTCGTCGACAACGAATAAGTGGAGTTTCTGACCTCACGAGAAATGAGAATTACACGACTACGCGGTCTGAGATCCTCGAGCACGCGGTGAGCCTAGAGTTTGCCAGCGCCAGCGCCGGTACCTTGCCAGTTGACCTTGACAGTACCAGTCAGAACCGTATTTGGCTTACGGCATCATACCGCTGAAATTATATCACCGTGGCGCTTCTAGTCACTTCTCGCTCGGCTCTTACCATCCTACGTGCTAATCGCGTTTCTGGGATAGCTCAATTACATGTTCCATTAGCTACTTAATATACGTCCCACCACCTTTCCTGAATTGTATAAAGTGCTGCTGAGCGTCCAACCAACCGAGATCACAACGACGACGAGTACGGAGCTTCGCGTCTTGCTGCCAGGACTAAAATAAATTACAGTAGTCGGACAGTGCTTGATACAGAATGACCAGATGGATCACTTCGACCTCGTGTGTATTTAAGCAGACACCGCTGGGGCGCAAACGTAACAGAGGTGCACGAAGCTCTCCTGAGTTGAACCTGCCAGACCTCGTTGCGGTCGCGTGGAGAGTAAGCACCTTGCGAGTGGCAAATAATGGTGGTGTGAAGTTATCGACCTGCGCAAGGCTGGTTTGACGTTTAATAAAGCACGAAAAGTTCAAATGCGAATGGAAGTTCGCAACGGCCAGAAGAGTGGAGCAATGTGGCTCATCGGGTTCAGTGCAAGTGAATAGAAATGATATCTGAGGCCCGAGCGATTTAAACTATATCAAGATACTGTTTCTCACACTGCGCGAGGTCGATGACTACTGTAATGCTCGATCTGAGGCCTATAGATACCTACAGTAGTGTAGGCTTGATCGTCGTTCATAGCCTGCACAGGATAACTCGGCGAAAGATTTCCCCCAAAACCGATCTGAACACTGTCCGCCTTGCGAAACCAGTTCACCATTTAGATTTATGTACGATTCTGAAATTCGCCCTGGTCGGAAAAGAAACACGAACCATATATCGTCGGGGTGCTAATTATTTTCTTCCGGCCCATGACTTGCTTCACAACACCTAATTATCCACAAATCCCCACACCGGACTAAGAAGAGGACGCATATCTTTGGTGCCAGAATGTGAGGTGATGAAATGAGCATATCACAATAATAGCTAAGAGTAAAGACGGATCAAATGGGAGAGAGGTGGATTGAGATAACTACGAATGGAATCACGGGAACTATGCAGAACGGGAAGGATGTCTGAGGCAAGAGCCAGCAGAACTTGAAAAGTTGAAAGCCAGCGCGAGGATGTCAGAGTTGATCTTAGCCCACAAGCAGAGGGCAAAGGCGTCGACCAAGAAGGCGAACCGAATTTCGGCAAAGACGACAACTAAGTCTTGACGTGAGTGATACTATTCGGTGCTTCTGTGAGGTGTAGGTTCTGCTGGGGTCTCGTCATTCGACGCCGTCAAATCGACAGCTAGTCGCGAGTCTAGACATAGTGAACGACGCTGCGGCGGCCTATGAGAGATCTTCGAGAAAAAAGATAGGGGAACTTAATCGATTCCTCTTCGACAAACCGAGAGGTGGCACAGACTTGGCTGAGTTAGAGGAAGGTCAGCGTAACAACAATAGTCGAACGGCTACTACTAGTAGTTGCGGAATTGAATTTGGTGTCAAAAGTGAGGGGACAAGCGTAGACGCAAGAGCGAAGGAAGGTTTTGGGAATCAAATAGAATAACTCGGACGCACTGTAATCGGGAACAAGGGTAGTAAGTTAGAGCATAATCTAATTGAACAGAGATGGTGTCTGAGCGAAGAAAGGTTATGGTGCCACATGCCAGTCCGGCCGAACTCACGAATTCTCAGGTATGTCAACGTCTGCGTTAGCAACCATGTGAAATTACACCGGAAGGTCCTCGTACCACAGAAAGCCCCTAGAGAGAAAGAAATCCAGACGGTTGTAACCTCTAATATCGTTGGAGCTGTCTGATCCCTAGTAAAGAAGCTGGCGCCACACCTCTGGCTTCATACTTGGAATGTGGAAAAACGTCGCGTTCCCTGCAGCTGCGTAGTAAACTAGTGCCTGTTCAATGTGCGCAGCGACATGGTCACAGACCGACCATGCTCGTAGCCAAAGGTCCAACCAACAAGTTGTCCAACGGGACGTAGCTCTTTTTCGACCCGATGAGTCTGACTCGCGGCCACACTGGCAGCATGCGTGGAGCGGCTGCAACTCCTATCGTGACAGAGACGCGGTTCGAGGCTTCAAAACTTCAAGACTGCTCAAGATTGCAGAGGCCCAATACCATCACGTAGTAAGTGCTTCTGTATTCGCTTTCGTAGAACTCATCTGTGCTGGAAGCATTACAACGGTGTTGCAGATCACCAAAAACAAGGGTTTTCCACACCGCTCTCTCAAGAAATTTCTTTTCTGGGATGCACGGCAACGAATTCCCGACGCAAAACAACTTTGGGGGGATATTGGACTATATTGGGATTCTCATCAGGTTGAACTACGATTCCGTGTCTCCACCCATTATTGGTACGAATGATAAACACACAATCCAGGAATCACTATGTGTTGTTATCGGACTTGTCCCACGTGGACATAAACAGGGGAGTCTCACGTATTCACGACCCCGTTCCTTCGGAACATCTACTCCACAAGATCAGCAACTTCAACCTCAATATCATAAAGTAAACCATACCATTACAAAACGACGTCACCGAGGACGTCACCCACACCAGCGAGCAGTTCATCTACGTCAAATCAATCAGCCTCCAAAAAATAGTCGACATTGGCTCGAGCAGAACGCACTGATATCAACTCCTCCAAGACTTCCCTGTGGCTGGGCCACTGGAACGGCCAGAGCAAATGCAGCAAGAGAAAGTGCGAGGATGGTTCTCATCAACATCGTCTTGTTCGAGATTGTGGATTGGTAATGAAGAAGTGAGAGTCGAAGTTGGGGAGGATGAGGTCGATATTGCGAAGATAGGTGGCTTATTTATACCCAACGTCGCACGAATATTCCCTGTCGGGTGAGGGTGAATCCGTTTCACTGTAAGCACCCAGTGACTCGGCGCACAAACACACGAACATGTTCCGAATCACGGGCGCCTTAACCGAGCACAGATCAAAATGGCGGGTGGTGATTTCGTATACAGTGGAACCTCTCATAACCCATACCCAGTTTTGGGATTTTGTAACCGGCAAATTATACTCTCTGATCCCCAATAATCTATACATTTTAGACTACAGATCGGGGCCTATCCTCACGTACTGGTGTGGGTTGTGGAAGCCCAGTGGTTATAAAGTTATATGGCTCCTAATGGGTATGGGTTATGAGAGGTTCGACTGTATCTCCATTTATGGATACAGGGCTAGTAGAATCGCCTGCCAGTGGTCAGTCGTGCCAGCTAATGAATTCATCTCCAACGACATTACGTTGTGGTACGAGGCAACGACCTGTTGTAATAAATGGAGAGGCTAGTCAGTGCATGGGCGTCAAGCACGAATAAGTGGAGTTTCTGGCCTTACGAGTTGAAGGGAATTACATAGGTACATTACGGTGTTTACCAGACTCAGGTGTTTGAGGATGTGGGCCAAGTGAGCGGTACCGTAAATCTCGGTTACCTTATTTAGTTTACCGCTGCTTACGGCATCATGCTGCAGTCACGGTCCACTTCCCGGCTGTGAGCAAGATTTGTGCTAGTGCGTGCTAACCGTGTGTCCGGGAAATGACATATTCCATTAGCTACTTAATACTGTATATGTCCCACACCACCTTTCCTGAATTGTGTAAGGTGCGGAGACCCTTGCAAGCGACCGATCAACCCAGATCTTCGCGTCTTGCTGCCAGAGCTAAAATAAATTGGGCAGACAGTACTAGAAATAGCAAGATCAGATGGAACACTTCATCCTCGTGTAGTTTAGCAGATACCGCTAGGCGCGAACGTAACAAAGGAGCAGGAAAGTCGCCTAAATCTCCCGCGCCCGTCGCGGTCGCATCGAGAGTCAGCACTTAGTTTATGAGTACAGTTCAGTAGCGATGATTCATGGTGGTAAGGTATGAAGATGTCGGCCTCAGACTTCACAGATACGGACGAAATAATGGCTGGTTTGACGTTTAATAGAGCACGAAGCGTTCAAATGCAAATGGAAGACCACGACCAACGGTCAGGAGATTAGAAGAGTGGAGCCATGTAGTATCGCGTAGCACCGGGTTCAGCACAAATGAAATCGAGGTTTGAGGGGGTTCAAACCACTGTACTGTAGAAGGTATGGTTCCCCACTACCTTACAATACTGCGGGGCGAACACCTACTGCATCTCTCAATACCTGCATCCCGACTGGGGGCCTACGGATATGTAGTGCATGCAGACTTAAATAATGTAAATTGACATTTTCTGACGCCGATTATATAAGTCGGTGAAAGGTTTTCCCCGAATCCGGACTGAATAGCGCTCACCACACCATTTTGCCTTATGTAGGATATTCGCCGCGGCAGGGAGGGAGGAAGCACACGACCCGTTTTGGAACTTTTGGGGTACCACGTATTTCCTTCCGGCGTGGTGTTGCTTCATGGCACCCGAAATATGTGTGCATATTTGAGATAGCAGATCACAGGAATAGATAAGAGTAAAGATGAACCAGATGGGTGAGGAAGGGAAACTAAGGCAACTACGATTTTGGGACCACGGAGGCGACGTGGATCCGAACTTGAAGGGAAGCCACTCAAGGCGAGCGTTAGAAAACCCAGAAGGTTGAAAGCCAGCGTGAGGACGCCAGAGTTGATGGCACCCCAACGCAGAGGCACAAGACGTCAGCCAAAAGAGCAACCCGAATGTGGGCGAAGACAACAAAGAAGTCTTGGCGAGAGCAGTTTTTTTTTTTTTTTGAACAATATTGGCGAGAGCAGTAGTCCTTCCATGAGGATTACCAAAGGCTCTGTCCGGGACCTCGTTATTAGATAGCTGGTTGCAAGTCTAGACATAGTAAGTGGTCTGCCAGCTGTTAAGTTGAATAAAGAGGACGCACCGTAATCGGGAACAAGAAGTTGAGGGTGAGATTGAACAGAGACATGCAGCC
Source organism: Lactarius indigo (assembly GCA_025766275.1). Classification (NCBI taxonomy): domain Eukaryota; kingdom Fungi; phylum Basidiomycota; class Agaricomycetes; order Russulales; family Russulaceae; genus Lactarius; species Lactarius indigo. Next base: position 172,501 of record JAFKAC010000048.1, on the reverse strand, counting down.
ATTCTGAGTCGACTGGGAGACCAGGGGGGTGTAGAGTCGCATCCCGGTCCGGCCAAACTCGAGCAAAACTTCCAAAGTCTCACGCCTCTCAGCCGGCCACGCGACACCGGAAAGCTTTCGTACCACAGAGAGCCCAAGACAACCGTGACGTCTAACCCTGAATATCGTTGAAACTCCCTGTCGTCCAAAAGTTCACTTCTAGCTTCATTCCCCCCGGAGTGCAGAAAAACACCACGTCCAACCGGGTCGACTTCACCGTCAAGGCGGGTGCGTAGACAATAGGTTTAATCTACGTGGCGACGCGGTCACAGGCCCACCATGCATGGATACGATAATTCGACTGACACGTTTACCAGCGAGACGTAGATCGCAGCCCGACCGCACAGCTATATAATAGGTTAGTCACTCATTCGTTCATCAGTGATTCTCGCTTTTCGGAACGAGTGCGTCTACGAATATTCGTTCAGTGTGGCTAGGAATGAGTTCGCGCCGCCCCTCGTGGGTCACTCCATATCTTCCTTCCATCACCAAAGCTCATGACGCTTAAATACGTCACCGTGTTCTCATATCCGTGGGTAACTTGAACTAGGAAAACTCTCCGAATGTTTCGGCTGTGCATGAAAGTATGTTCGTCGCATGTGTGTATCACGCTGGCACGTGCGTGCTCTGGCATCTCACGGGAAAGAAAATATTGCTCGACTTTTGTAAGGTCATCCCGACGGAGGGCCAACATCACTGGCAAGCCCGCCACTGCTTGTTCGAAAACAAGTCTTAAGTACACCGGAGTCCCTCTTTTGCCGAACTTCGCTTCAGCTCTGTCGTAGTCCTAAGGCTATCACAAGAAATTCCTCCATCACTTAAGAAAGGGTATTTCTCTCCTCCCACGCGGCAGGATAACGTTCTGAACCACAAAGTGTGTTATTGGCATTCTCAAACAAGATTCTCAGACAAGTCCGACGCGATTCCGTGATACGATTCCGTAAGACTCAGAAACACTGTCACGTGGACGGAGGTGGGCGGCTGACATGTTCACCACGTCACTTGGAAATCACTGGCACTTTAGTTCCTGTGGTAGGAGATCAGCGAGATGACAGTGTCTAGGAATAAGCCATACCAGCCAAAGACGGCAACCCGCCGCCGCCGCTCCTGAGGAGAGAACCGAGAAAATCTACATTTTATCGATCAAAGCTTGTAAAAACATGGGTCCAAGGAGGTCGCACCAAGTTGACGGTTTAGAAGCGGAGCCGAAAGGGCATAAACGACAAAGGAAAGATAAATGATAGTTCTTGTGAGCATCATTATGTTCGTAATTGGATAGACTGGCGGTGGAGTGGAGAAAGGTTGAGGCGTTGGATGATGACAAGATATGGGGGTAGGTGACTATTTATACCTAAGACCGTATGAATAGGCAAGGAAATTAATCAGGTATACGTCCGACTGCAGTAGTCACGGTCAAGGCAGCAGTGTTATTTTGTGACATTAGACTAAGGCTCGTCGTACTTGTATTTTAAAGTAACCCACCCAGTCAGCCAGCGCGTAACAACGTTGTCAGCCACGGGTTATTATTGTCTCGCTTCAGACCAAGTTTCAGACGAGAAGAGAATTGCACATGTGTGACCAGCCTGAGCGGATAGACCTGCTCGTTGAGACATATGGAAGCCGCCTCGAGCATGCGAAGGGTCGCATATGGCAATTTGGAGACACTGATTTCCCAGCCTTTCTACTTTCGACCCAAAGGTCAAAGATAGTGGCTGCCACACAGTGCCCGCTGAGTCGACAAATGCGAGAGGCCTATTCTCGAGAATGTTGGCCACTCGTCCGACTGGTCGTCCTGCGGCATACATAATTCCGTGACGCGTGAGCGTCTGGTCAGCAGGGGCATCGGATGGATGGCGCTTCGTGTCTCACTGCTAAAGATGCTGTAAATATCCAATAGCCCCACGCCACTAGTGGGCCGACTGCGGCTAGCGCTAGCAATAAGATGGAACACTTCATGTTTTCTTATCAACGGGGTATCTCCTATGCCCCCATCGCGATGGAAGCAAGCAACTCACAAGTAAAGGAGGGTAAGGTATCAAGAACCAGCTTGTACAGAGCACGCACGTCCGACCTCAAAGTCCGACCTCAAAGGGCATGAGAGCGGCCAACCATAACAGTCCTTTCTGACACTAGATGGGTAGTAAATATGGTTGCAAAGGACCAAAGGGGTCTCTGACAAGTCGTTGGCAGGGTATTCTGTTGAGAATTGGCAGTCGCTGGGAACCAAGGTTTGGCCCGAGTCCTTTTACAAGAAGGCCGAGAAATGAACTGGGTCTAGACTTTAGTCTTTCGACAACAGGGACTTTGGATCTTTGGAATAATTATCGTGAATAATGATGAAAAGGCCAACTCCCTGTGCACTGCATGGACTCATAGCCAGCCAGCCGGAGAATGAGGGATGAGGAGGACGTCACGCGACTGGAGAATCCTCAATTCCTTTCTCGGTACGGGGCAGGGAGCACTGAACGTGAGAACGACATACTATATTTGTTCAACGCGTCTCCGAGGTCCCTGTCATTTTCTTGCTGCTGCCTCCGACTAGTATAACCAAACCATCACCGTTTTTTCTCGTCGCCCTAGATGGCACCAGCAAAAACACCGCAGTCGGCCTCTAAGTCGCGCTCTTCCACTTCTCAAGCGTCACTACAAAAAGTCAAGGGTGAGAACTTCTACCGCAATGCCAAACAGGTCAAGCGCCTCAAGATGCTCACCGGCGGCAAGGCCGTGCGCGATCGGGACGGGAAAATTATCGAAGCGGCGGCATTTCAGAAGGGGGAGGATGAGACCACAGCTGGGAGGGTACAGCCAGATCGGCGGTGGTTCGGTGCGTCCCCCCCAAACTTACTGGTGATCCCGCCTCTGTTGTTGTTGACCTTACCCACTTGTTTGCATAGGCAACACTAGAGTGATCTCGCAGACTGCGCTCGATCATTTCCGAACGAGCCTGCAGACGAAGCAGCATGACCCGTACTCCGTCCTTCTCCGACGCAATAAACTACCCATGCAACTCCTCAACGACGCCGCGAACCCGAATCTGCGCAAGGTTTGCACTGCTACTGCCCATCCTGTTTCGTATTCTCTGAATGGCGCAATTACAGCGCTCGCATATAGTTGAGACAGAACCTTTCGCGGAGACCTTTGGACCCAAAGCTCTTCGCAAGCGACCACGCATCGACGCCGGCACGTTCGAAGAGCTTGGAAAGCTTGGTGCAGCCGCAGCTGAGGAAGCTGCTCAAGCAAAGGTGACTGCAGATCTTGCGGAGGTGGCCGAGCCCGCTGCGATGGAGCAGACCCACGCAGATTATATTGAACCGATATACGCTAAGGGCACCTCTCGCCGCATCTATGGGGAACTGTATAAGGTCATAGACTCTTCAGACGTCCTGTTGCATATTCTGGATGCGCGCGATCCACTCGGCACTCTGTGCGAGAGCGTGCTGGAGTATATACGGAAAGAAAAGGCGCACAAGCAAGTTGTGCTTGTGATCAACAAATGCGATCTTGTACCAAACTGGGTTACGGTAAGCGATCTTGTGCCCTAACATCGTCCCGCGCGGAGCAAGGCTGATGAGTGAACAGGCTCGGCATATACAGCACCTGACCCCACGATACCCGACGATCGCATTCCATGCGTCACCAAACCATTCATTTGGCAAGGGTTCACTCATCCAGCTGCTGCGCCAATTCTCGCATTTACATTCGGACAAGAAGCAAATCTCGGTTGGGTTCATCGGGTATCCAAACGTTGGAAAAAGCAGCGTCATCAACACGCTGAAGAGCGGCAAGGTGTGTCGCGTCGCGCCGGTTCCCGGCGAAACAAAGGTCCGTAATGGTCTAAAATATTCCGGTTATACGCGTCGTGATGCGAGATTGGAACCGTAGGTCTGGCAATACATCACGTTAACCCGACGCATTTACCTCATCGACTGTCCCGGAATCGTCCCAACCTCTGCGCATGACACCCAGACCGCAACAGTCCTGAAAGGCGTCTTGCGCGTAGAGGCGCTTTCAACGCCCTCCGAGCACGTCCCCGAGCTCCTCGCGCGCATTAAGCCACTCTACCTCGCGCGCACTTACGGGCTCGCCTTACCAGAGGCCGGGAACTGGGCAGCAGACGACTTTCTCGATACGCTCGCGCGCGCAAAAGGCCGGCTACTCAAGGGCGGTGAACCGGACATAGAGGGTGCCGCCAAGATCGTATTGAGCGACTGGGTGCGCGGGCGGATACCCTATTTCGTCAACCCGCCGGAGCGGCCCGCGGCGCTCAACGAGCGCGAGGAGAAGGAACGCGCGCGGGCACCGAAGGTCAAGGGTGGCGAGAACGGGGAGGAAATGCGCGTGCCGGGTGTCAAGCAGAACTTGGGCTCAATCATGCAGAAGAATACGTTCGTCGGGGAAGATGTTCGCCCGCTGGAAGCGATCGATCTGAAAGGCGAGAGCGAGGACGAGGAAGATGATGGGGCTGCTTCTGCTGATGGTGATGAGGCGGAAGCGGAGATGGAGACTCCGTTAGCTTGGGGCGATGTGTTTGCGGAAGCGGGTCAGGATGTGTTGGCGGAGACAGCAGGTCCCGAGGGAGATAGGGAAGAGGAAGAGGAGGAATGGTCCGGGATAACCTCGCTTCCCGGAGAAGATGAAGGCAGGCAGAACTCTGTCTTTAGTTGCTCGCTCGCTGACCCGTTTACCAGCTACAGGAGAACAATCGGGCATCGAATTCGATGAGCCCGCGAAGAGAGAGAAGGAACCTCGAAAGACAACAAACAAGGTAACTGATACATTCGTGCGCTACCATTAATTACTCACGCTATCGATTTAGAAAAAAGCAGAAAACTTTTACACAAACGCTAACGTCAAGAACAAGAATCGGGCTAAAGCTGCGCTACTCAAGTCCTTACAAGGGAGGAACGGGAACCGAGGTCGAGAGCGGAAGAGGAAGCGGTGAGCGTCGCCGTCGAGGTGTTTTTCTAATGTATTCTTTACCACACCATCCTTTTCGTCTCTTGCCTTGCTACCCTGAATGTCGCAGGCTAGGTAGCACCCGCACGATGACCTTTGGCAGGTTGCGCACCATCGAGTACGAAAAGTATAACCCGGGTCCGCGCGCTAGCCGGGTGTCGCACGCTTCTATGGAGATGCGAGACTTACTGTGCAGAATAACACTTGCTCGCATTATATTCATGCTATACCCTCCGTTCCGACGACAAACGATTGGGTTCCATCAATCGCTTGCCTGACTTTCAGTGCATAGGCCTTCATAGGTGCTTCATCGGTAACAGCTTAGGGCAAGTTGCGTGCGCCAAGTACCTGTGCGTGAAGGTAGAGTGCCGTTGACTGCTTTCGACGTTGCAAGACCTTCGGAAGGAACAGTCATGTCTTTCGATTCGGAAGCACCAAGTCTAAATCTAGCGATTTGACTTCAGGATAATGGTAAACCAGAGGGTTACGACTAAACATAGGCTAACTACAACTGGTACGGCGCAAATAAGTTGTGAGCACAGGTCGACAAATCGATCGATTTCGGCGCTATGAAGTACTAAGACCAAGCCACATTCGAAGAACAGCAGGACTTAGCGTAGGTGCATGGGTGGTGATTTTAGGACCAGCCTAGACCCGATCTTTAAGTCCAGCCAGGATCCAGATGAATACGATACGTAGGTCCAGCGCTTGCCAAGAAAGCGCCGAATGAAGACAAATAGAGCAAGACAGAGTGAGCTAGAGCACTCTCCAGTTGTCTCGCACGTTCGCTATCTCAGAAGAACAGTCTAGAGATGGGCTAGATCCATCGCAGTTCGCGCTGGGAGCAACTACAGATAGAGAGTTGCTGAGAAGAACAGGAGTTTATCTGGGGTCAATGAGGACGGTTCGATGTATTTCGGGCCGATCTTTGGGTGATTCGTCCCGAGCATGGCATGCACGTGAGTTGACCTGTTCGCTAGGCTTCGTCTTGGATGAATATTTCGCTATCGTTGCCTCCCATTATGCGCGCTTAGCAGTTCGGGTGCGGATAATCGGAGAGTGTCGGATCGGGAGAGAGGGAAAAGTCGCGACAGGTCGCGAAAAAGCCTTGGACCAGCACGGTCCGCTCGTGAAAATTGGGGAGGACCCCATGTTGAGATAATCAGCGTGAGAGAGTACGAACCCCTTCAGTGATCCGCGTCATTCGGCTGCGTAAATACTTCACATCAGACTCGTTTTATCTTCCCTCACCTTCACCCCATCCATCGACATGTCTATCACTAAGATTCACGCCCGTCAGGAAAGTGACCGCTCCGTGATATCTCTTCATCATCTCTTGTCTCTGACCTTGATCACAGATCTTTGACTCTCGCGGTAACCCAACCGTGGAGGTCGACCTCTTCACCGCAAAGGGTATGTCCTCGTCACCTCTCGCGGGGTGAATGGGCGTGTAATAGCGCATATAGGTCGCTTCCGTGCTGCTGTGCCCTCCGGCGCTTCTACTGGTGTGCACGAAGCCGTCGAACTCCGCGACGGTGACAAGACTGCCTACGTCGGAAAGGGTACGCGCATATAGCCCACTTGTACTGCGCTTTCGACTTACGTCTATCAAAGGCGTCCTCAAGGCCGTTGCCAACGTCAACGATACCATCGCGTCCGCGCTGATCGAATCCGGACTCAAGGTCACGCAGCAAAAGGAGATCGACAACTTCTTGATCAAGCTCGACGGCACGCCAAACAAGGGCAAGCTCGGCGCCAATGCCATCCTCGGTGTTTCTATCGCCGTTGCGGAGGCTGCTGCGGCAGAGAAGGGCGTACCCCTATACCAGCACCTCGCGGAGCTCGCCGGCGTCAAGCCCCCATACGTGCTCCCGACGCCCGCGTTCAACGTCATCAATGGTGGCTCGCACGCCGGCAACAAGCTTGCCTTCCAGGAGTTTATGCTCCTCCCCACTGGCGCGGCGAGCTTCACAGAGGCGATCAAAATCGGCACGGAGACCTACCACACCCTCAAGAAGGTTATCAGTGCGAAGTATGGCATTGATGGTGTGTAGCATGCGCGCACATACGTGCCCATTTCTGCATTTTTATTCATGCGTGCTTGTCTAGCTGTCAACGTGGGCGATGAGGGAGGCTTCGCCCCCAACGTTTCTGGTGCCGAAGAGTCACTGGAGCTGCTGACGGAAGCGATCAAGAAGGCAGGATACGAAGGGAGGATCAAGATCGCTCTCGACGTTGCCTCATCCGAGTTCTACAAGGAAGGCAAGTATGATCTCGACTTCAAGAACCCGAACTCGGACCCGACCAAGTGGATCACGGGTGTCGAGCTCGCCGACTTATATCTCAGCTATGTCAGCAAGTACCCCATCGTGTCGATCGAGGACCCCTTTGACCAGGACGACTGGGAGGCCTGGTCGCACTTTACCGCCAAATCTGGCATTCAGATCGTCGGTGATGATCTGACCGTGACGAACCCGCTCCGCATCAAGACCGCCATCGAGAAGAAGGCATGCAACGGTCTCCTGCTCAAGGTCAACCAAATCGGCACCATCTCGGAATCCATCCAGGCGTGAGTGGGATAGGATATATAGGTATTGCGCCGAGGGACGCTAACAAGGGTTTCTGAAGTGCGCAGCTCTCACAGTCCGATGGCTGGGGCGTCATGGTCTCCCACCGCTCTGGTGAGACGGAGAACACGCTCATTGCAGATTTGGTCGTCGCTCTCGGCACTGGCCAGATCAAGACGGGCGCGCCTGCACGTAGCGAGCGTGTCGCGAAGTACAATGCCCTGCTCCGCATCGAGTGCGTATCTGTCCCTCCTATCTGGTTTTCCCTTTCTCTAAATGCAGTACGCTTGTCTCAGGGAGGAGCTCGCTGGCAACTCGTCATATGCCGGCGAAAAGGGCCTCTCCGCGGGAGCGACGCCGCCTGCTCTGCTCTCGAAGTAGAAGCGAGAACCAGCCCAAAAAAAAAAAAACACGCGTAAAGAGGGGAAAGGATGTAGGTTGCATGTATCAAAACCAAATTTTTCGCGAAGGGCAGAAGCGACTTTTAAGTGACCTGTTATGGACTCGTGGCTGTGCGACTTTCCCCACGCATGTACCGCACATTTATGGTGCAGTCAGAGCAAAGCAAGAAAAAAAATTATTATTTATTACCTTCGCTAGGAAAATCGACTGCGATATACTGGCGTAAAGACGTGATGCTAAGAAGATTGTACAACTGTGCACGATACACGACACACCTGCAGGAATGGCATCGTTCACGAGTACCAGCTGATGAAGGGCTTGAGCAATACAACCGTTGACGTCACTTGCTCAAATCCGGTTATTGTGAAAACATACTATCTTATCTAATCTACCGTTCCCCGCGAGCTGAGTCCCGTTGGGGTACAAGTTTATACTGGAAGCACGACATGTGGCCTAGAACCGCAGGCCTCGTAATACAGCGAATTGGACGTCAGCGAGTTGGACATTAGACGTGGAGCCCAGGAGTGGTACACGTAACATGCGCTCCTCCTTTCACAGGCTGTGGCTCGCTCTCATCGGCGGTTCCGAGCCCCCCCAGCCGCCGATATTGCAGGACCCGTCAAAATAGAATAGACAGGACGATCGGCAGACCAAGATCATACAGCACGACTGAAATTGTCTCTTCTGTCGGCCGAGGGCTGTCGTTGACGGAGTTGTCGCGGGGCGCTGTCATTCACATGTGTTTTCTTTGGGTGATAAACCCAATGGAAAGGAAGCAGAGAAGGGACCCTGAGGTGAGAAGCAAGGAGTGCTAATAATACAGCAGCTCGTGGTTGACGTTCGATTTGGAGTCCAAGTCGACTGGATGGTGTGAGCACCTGAACCCTACTTGGCGAGTAGAACAAAGCTGTCACTCGAAGGAAAGCGTACTCTATAACGACATATATAGGCATTATTCTCCGCAGAATTGCAATGTTTTTGTGGGTAACGGGGTTGACCAATCCAGATCTATACCTAGAACTTGAACACCTGATCCTCGCTATATCCCAGCTCCTTGAGGATCCCGCCAATCGCGCCCTGCTTCATACCATCCTTCTTCCCCGCGAGGGCCATGACCTGCCCCGGAGGACCTACACAGCAGCACATCATCAACACACAAGGACTGCCGAGGAGGAGAGAAGACGCACCACAGACGAACACTTTGACCTTGTCGCCGAGCTCGGCTGGCGGGACATGCGCCTTGACGAGCTCGCGGTCGATGTAGCCAGACGCGCCGGCCCAGCCTTGCGGGGGTTTGTCGAGCGTGTGCACGATACGCAGGGCCTGCGGGTGCGCGCGCTCGAGCGCGCTGAGCTCCTCGCGCATGAGGACGTCCGCCTCGGAGACGTTCGCGTAGAGCAGCGTGAAGCGCGTGCGGTTCGCGGGGTCTGCCAGGGCGTGGTCGAGCAGCTGGTAAAGCGGCGTGATGCCAGACCCTCCGCCAATCAGCGCGACGTGCTCGAATTCGTTCGCTATTTGACCATTAGAGAATGCGAGAGAAAGAGAAAGTGGGGGGGGGGGGGGCGCACCTTTGTATGGGAACTTGGTGATGGGGCCCTTGATGGAGAGCGTGGCGCCTGGCTTGAGCTGCTCGTGCACGTACTTGCTGAGCACGCCCGTCTCGTACATCTTGATGAGGAGCACGAGCTCTCCCTCGTGCTCCGGACGCGAGATGGGCGTATAGGGGCGGATGACGGGGTTGCCCTTCTTGTCGAGCGGCGCGCCTTCGGCACCCTCAGACGCGCGCACGGCGACGAACGAGGCGACGGGCGAGAGCGCCGCGCCGCCGTCGGGCAGCTCGAAGACGAAGCGCGAGGTGTTGTGGTTGTACGGCTCGACCGACTTGAGCTTCAGGTCGAGGAAGTTCCCCGGGTCGAGCGCGGACTTTTCGGGCTTCGGCTTCACGGTGGTCGTGGTCGTGGTCGTGGAGAAGGGGGCGGCGGAGCCGCCGAGGTAGACGTACGTCGCGAGCCCTACGACCCCCGCGCCGCCGAAGTAGAGAGGGAGGTTGGACGACGACTTGGTGGGCCCTGGTGGTGTCGACGTGGAGAATTGGCGCGCTGAACAGGTGGGGTGGCGCAGGGCGCGGCGAGTGGCGAAACGAAGGAGGGACATGTTGGGGTCGGTCGTGTGATGGTAGACGGGGTCAATGACTCGTTTGCGAGAGGGTAAGCGTGAGAGTCGGGTCTGGTGTCATAAGGCGCCATCAGCTCGACTGTTTGACGATGGCGGTTGCTCATTGGTCGGAGTTATCAAAGGCGCTCGGCGCGACGCGTCATGGGACGGACCAGCCACCAAATGATACTGTAATGGTACAGGTCGTTCATATAGAATGTAACGATAATGTCATTCGCTGTCCTCGACAACAACACTGACACCAAGGCACGACGCGCCCATTCCTCCAGCTCCGCCGCCGCCTATCCCCATTGTTGTATCGGTGGGGGATTGCTAGCGGCCGGGTGGCGCCACCCAGCCACTTGGGACGACCCCCGTCTCGACGAATTTTGCCAACTGAATCTTGGCTACAGCAAAGTCTCTTTTCAGGTGCTCGTGCGCTGTAGTGATACCGTCTATGGGCCCTGTTTTCGTCTCGCCCCATGCACGGATGACGTCCTGAAGGCGGGAACAGGACTGCCGTACCTGCACGACGCCCATAGCATCAGACGTATCTTGCAGCGAGATAGCCAAAAGCGACAGTTCGGAAAAGTCCTTGTTCCTCCTGTAGATAGTGATACGTAAGCAGGAGTGTTATACGAAAGGGAGTGAGGAAATCACGCGCGCGCTCTGGCCGCCTGGGATTCATTCAACTCTGAAGGGCCGAGGCGCCAGCATTCGTAAAGGTCGGCCAGGGAAGAGGGAGACATACGCACACAGCCCGGTCCATGTTGGTCATTGCCGAGTTGGCCACGGCCAGGTACGTGTCGAACAATTGCGTGGAGAAATCAGTCGAGTCGCTGTCATTGAGATTGAGGACGCCCTGAAAGACACGGCGGTCGATGATCCCATCTGGGCTCCTTTGCTGGTGTTACAGGCGTGGTAAGACTCTGTATCTGAGACTCGGGCCATCGGCGCACCATCTCGTGATGACGGCACTTGCCGACGACAACGAAAGGGAGGGGTAGATACTCACCTCGGTAGTCGTTGCGCGCGATGCGGGGGACATCGTTGCAGACATGAGAACAAGGAAAGGTTTTCAAGAAAATGAAGAAAGAACAACAAGGGCGATAGTTATAACTTGAGGTGGTGAAAGGGCGGTCCCAGTTTGGACTCGGCTTATCGAATGCAAGGTCTCATAATATGATGTTTGGGGGTAGGCCGACCAGTGGCGTCTCCGAGTCCTGGGATCCAAGAACCCGTTCAGCGATTCATATGACCTGTTTTGTACAGAGGGTGACTGTTCTGTAGTTGGAGCATGTATCTCCGTTCTATGTAAACGTAATAGTAACCGTTCGACATTGGTCGTGCGAGACGAACACGGTGGACACCCTGGTACGTCATATGTTATGTCGCACAACCAAAAAGTTTCCATACCGTATGGATGCGTCTCGTAGCCACGGAGACCTTCGGCGATCCCGAAAGAAAATAATACACTTCGCTTGCTTTAAGGGTGTGTAAGATGGTGAATCCAGATAAGCGCACCTGCTCTTGGTTCCCGTGATTTAATCTTTAGTGACGGAGTGATGGACGATTGAACTCACCTCGCCAACGAGCTCAGTCCGCGGTCTTATGAGGGTTCCGAATTGAATGCGGAGTCTCCACAAGGCGCACTCTGACATCGGTCATGCGGCGTTATGGCGAAATGTGTCAATTTCCGAGAGCCTAGACAATCTGCGAATTCAGTGGACGACTTGCTGGGACGACCGTCCTGAGTGTGGTCTAATCTTCCCGGGTCCGGGTCTAGACCACCGGTCTGACAAATGCTGCTTCTGCTTTGGTGCATGTCAACCCCTTCATTTCCCAAAGTCAACGGCACCCTAGGGGGTTCAGTGTAGTACCCGGCGTGGGCGGTGCATAGTTCTCGCCTCACCTGACAAGGGACGTGACAAAGGTCGGCCGACGGGCATTCAGGACAATCCAGGGCAGGGGCATGAAAATACAGCAATACCGTCGATGTCGCAAAATTCCGGAAGCGGTTTATAACGGATTATAATGATATAATGAAATATAATGCCATCATGATCTTATAATGATTACTACCAGGTACAAACTTTATAAGAGACTTTATAATTGGCTTTATAATCTGAGTTATAATTGGCTTGTCAAACTGTCAGCAGCTTATAAAGCATTTATAAGCGAGGCACTTATTATAAGGTTTAAGGGGTATTACCATATTGATCTTTGATTATAATCCGCAATACAATTATAATGTGCCTTACAAGATCACTCGTCTGATTTACAACACTTATATTCGTCTTATATTCTTTTTATATTCTCCTTATGTTCTTCTTATATCGGGATTATTTCCGTTTTATCAGATGTGGCATATCTATTTTTTCTCGCTTTTTTAACACGAACTGCACCTAATACCCAGCGGACATTCAGCGGATACGGCCTAGCAATCGAGAGTAACAGTACAGTGGTAGTATCCAAGTGAGCGAAAGTGGGAGGGGCAGGATCCGAGAGACTTACGATACGAGGGCCGAACATTCATAATTTGGAGTCGAGAGGATCGACGGTAGATAGCGAGCCCAGGAGTCGAACACAACAGCAGTAGTGGCATCCAAGTGAGTGAAAGTGGTAGCAGGAGGAGAATCCGAGACACTTACTATGCGAGGGCCGAGCGTTCTTGATTTAGAATTAAGAGGATCGACGGTAGGGTAGATGGCGAGCTCAGCAGTCAAACGTGACAGCACAGTGATAGTATCCAAGTGAGCGAAAGTGGGAGGGGCAGGATCCGAGAGACTTACGATACGAGGGCCGAACATTCATAATTTGGAGTCGAGAGGATCGACGGTAGATAGCGAGCCCAGGAGTCGAACACAACAGCAGTAGTGGCATCCAAGTGAGTGAAAGTGGTAGCAGGAGGAGAATCCGAGACACTTACTATGCGAGGGCCGAGCGTTCTTGATTTAGAATTAAGAGGATCGACGGTAGGGTAGATGGCGAGCTCAGCAGTCAAACGTGACAGCACAGTGGTAGTATCCAAGTGAGCGAAAGTGGTAGGAGGGCAGGATCCAAGAGACTTACGATACGAGGGCCGAACATTCATAATTTGGAGTCGAGAGGATCGCCGGCGGGGTAGATAGCGAGCTCAGCAGTCGAACGTGACAGCACAGTAGTAGCATCCAAGTGAACGGTGGTGGTAGCAGGAGCAGGATTCGAGGCACTTACGATGCGAGGGCCAAACATTGACATTCATGATTTGGAGTCGAGAGGATCGACGGTAGATAGCGAGCTCAGGAGTCGAATGTGACAGCACAGTGGTAGCATCCAAGTAAGCGAGAGTGGCAGCAGGAGCAGGATTCGAGACACTTACGATGCGAGGGCCGAGCGTTCATCGACGAATAATAATTGTATTAGTTGACACGTCGACGGATGGGAGGGATAATAAGGAACACGTCAGAGAGAAACATAATGGGGAGGAGAGAAGGATGAAACAAAAAATAATTAGCCCAACTAATATTATTCAACAATTTGAATCACATGATCAATGACGGACTTATAGTATTAGTTAATAACGATATGTTTGTTGATTTCCCACGCAAGGCAATTCTAGCACTCGTACAATTTTAGACTGTGCCTGTGCAATTGTACCATTCACTCTTCCGAATCTCACTTTCGTTTGTACTTCCTCTGTCAATGCCAAAAGCGACCCCCTCCCTAAATATATCCCCGACGAGTGGGAAGAAAATATGTCCAACATGTCGTATCCGATGTCAGTTGCGAGGCTTTGCGTCTCATATTAAGAAATGTAAGAGAGAACACCAGGAACGCAAGGCCGAAAAAAGGTATCTGAGGGAGCTGAAGGAGTCGCAGTTGGGCCTAGAGTGTAATACTGGTGCGTCATTGACGTACTAGACTTGTATTCTAACGATCGCGATTTCGTTCTATTAGGTGCAGCTGCTCCAGATCAATTACCCTCCGATGGCCCCGCTGCCATAGATCACATGGATTTTGATGCGGGATCGGAAATACTGGGTGCGCCGTAGCTCGATCTCACCTTGTAGATGACACTGACCACCCTTAGATCCAGTGCGTGATTCAGAGCCTATTATATACCCTTCGGCTGCACAAACGACCGGCCCTCCTGAAGGCTCGATGGTTGACGAAATTACTACCGAATACCATCCAAATAGTGGGCGACCACCAGAAACACAACCTTTTGTGGAGTACAGCCGCAAGCGCCAATCTTTCGACTCTCCCACCAGTGCTGAGCCGTGGCGCCCGTTTTTCAACACACGCGAGGACTTCGACTTCGCCGAGATACTCATGGAGAGTAATATGAACAAGGTTCAGTCCGGACGTCTCATCAATCTCATCAGACGGTGCCTCGACCGCAAGGGCACATTCACGTTCTCAAATTATTCGGACCTTCAGACTACATGGGACCGCGCGGCATCTAAGCTGACTCCTGTGAGCCTGAATACCTATATGGTAATATCACTGACCCTTTCAAGTACTAGTTTAGCGTCGACAATACATCGGTCCGATACAAGGGCGTGGATCAGACATTCCTCACGAGTTATCGCCCACTGTGGGACTGGGCAGTTGACCTCATCATGAATCCACAATTGATTCCCTGTTTCGAATGGGACGCGCGGCGGGTTTTTAGGTGTGATGGGGAAACAATGACTCGTGTGTATCATGAACCCTGGACGGGAGATGCGTTTTGGGATCTTCAAGTATGCAAATTATCTTTGTAGTGATTACGTGTCTTATTATGTTGTTGAACCATGCATCCTAGTCCCAAATCCCAAGGGGTGCACGTCCTCTAGGTTTCATCCTCTACGCGGACAAGACGAAGCTGTCCTCTTTCGGCACAGCAAAGGGCTACCCGGTCATTGCTCGCTGTGCAAATCTACCAGCCGAGATCCGGAATGGTAATGGTGTTGGTGGTGGGCGCGTTGTCGGATGGCTGCCGATCGTATGTTCTGAATCTGTGGTGGCGAATGCCTTGACGTCGTAATGTGTGGTCTAGATCCCGGAAACTTCAGAGGATGGTGGAAAGCCGGCTTTTGTCAACTTCAAACGCGAGGTCTGGCATCGTGCATTTTCCTCTATCATTAGATCGATTGTCGACATATTGATGGCGGGCTGCTGGCTTCAGGGCAGCGATGGCGCCCAACATCAATATTTCCCCGCCATTATCATCTTATCTGCCGACTACGAAGAACAGTGAGTAATATCTATTCTGTTGCATTTCGGCACGCTCGACCCGGCCGACTCGAACCCCACCAAAACAACACCGCCGCGATAATGCACGGCGGCTCAACATCTACCACTTCCGTATCCATTTCGATTCAAACGCCTCAAGTCTCATAGGGGTCTTGCGCCCCTTTCTGTTCCATTACTCGACTCCTGTTTCATAGCTTTGTGTGGCCCGTGCGTCTTTATATTTCTTTACTGTACTTTGTTATTATTATCTCTAAAAACGTATCTAAATTGTATTTAAATGCGCTCGTATGTACTCGATGAATTATCCAGTTGTTCTCCCTCCAAATCCTCTCGTGTGCCTCTTGAACTCCTCTCCAAAGCGAACTTGCTTCGCCTTTGTACATCTTCGCTCGTGCTCTCTCATTATTCGACTTCGCGCTTTTCTCGTCGCCAATTGAACCGGCCCTTCGGATCTTATCACCCGACCGGCACACTTAGCCGGATCGCCCCTATCGCCCGACCTTTACACCAAGGTTATGGGCCCTGACGCTGCAGTCTAAATCCGATATTACCGAGAATCTATCAGCGCGTACCTTTCATTATCCGAAACCCCGCTTACCCTATTTGTCATCATGAGCGAAGACTACAAACTCACCATCGTCAAACTGGCCACCGACGGATCCAACTGGGTCACCTTTAGAGACCGCATGGTCTGGGCGTTCGATAACCGAAGATGGTCCGAACACCTCACCAGCACCACGGTCCCCACGACTTGGACGCCAATCAATAGCGTTCCCCCTCAGGAACGCTGGGACGCGGAAGAAGCCGCCGCCAAGAATTTGATCGCGGCATCAGTGCCCGATTATGTCTTCAACCGAATCAAGACTAAAACTAATACAAAAGATATCTGGGACGCTGTCAAAGAAATATTCCAGAAGAGATCCAAGATGATCGCCGTCGACCTGGGCCGGAAACTCTCGGGCACCAAACTAGGCGAAGATGAAGACGCTCGCGCCCATCTTACTCATCTTCTAGATATGCGAGAGCAGCTCGCTTCTATGGGGGCCACCAAGACCGACGATGAATTCGCGTCCATCATCCTCGGCTCACTCCCCCCCTCCTACGAATCCCTCATCAATTCCATCAACTCAGCAGCCGATCAAGCGGACGAATCAGTCACACCCGATCGGGTAATCCGATTGGTCACCGATCAGTACGATCGGCGCGTCATCCAGAAAGGCAAGACTAACGGCCCAGAAGAGGCCTTCTTAGCCAACGGACAGAAACGCGACAAGCGCAACATAGAGTGCCACAACTGCCACAGGCTCGGCCACTTCAAATCCGATTGCTGGGCCAAGGGAGGCGACAAAGAGGGCCAACGCCCGCCTCGAAGAGACAACAACTCAAGCTACAGCAATCACAACAACTCAGGCGACAATCGCGACAATCGCGGCAATCGTAACAATCGCAATGGCAATAACAACCGAAACAACAGGAACAGGAACAACAACCGTTCCGACAACGCAAACTCGGCCAGCAATGACATCGAAGCTTGGGCCGCAATCGAGGAGATCGACGACGACTCCACTTCCCCCACTCCACAGGCCTCCGCGTACAGCGTGGGGCCACCTATTCAGCATCCCCCCATCGAGATCGAGCTCTACGACTCCGGGGCGTCTCGGCATATGTCGCCTTTCCATCACCGTTTCATTAATTATCGCTCCATTCCTCCTCGCGCGATTACTGCCGCTAACAAACGCATCTTCTACGCGATAGGTACCGGGGACTTACAGATCGACGTCCCCAACGGGAACGTCACTACTCCCGTTCTTCTCCGCGACACCCTCCACGCGCCTGAAATGGCGCTTACTATTGTCTCTGTCGGCCGTATCACTGGGGCCGGCTACTCTGTATCTTTCGAGCGACAATCCTGCAAGATCAAGAACAGATCTGGCGACACTATAGGCGACATTCCTGCTAGCTCTAACGGCTTGTACAAAGTCGAACACTCCTATCTGGCTGCTAGCACTGGCTCTCCCGTCGAACAAGTCGACATACACACTCTTCATCGCCGCCTCGGTCACATCTCAGCTGACGCTATTCGCTCACTCATCCGCAACAACGCCATCGAAGGCGTACAGCTCATCGACGACAGCTCCCCTATCATCTGTGACTCTTGTCAATACGCCAAGCTCACTCGGAAGGTTATTCGAGCTGAGCGCGAGGCTCCTCCAGCTCGGCATTTCGGAGTCGAGATCCACTCTGACCTCTGGGGACCTTCGCCTACCACTAGCCTAGGGGGCCGCCGCTACTATGTCACATTCACCGACGACCACACTCGCTTCACTCGTGTCGACATCTTGCGTACTAAAGATCAAACCTTGGATTCTTATCGCGCCTTTGCAGCTTGGGCTCGCACTCAGCACGGCGCCAAGATCAAGGCACTTAGATCGGACCGCGGCGGTGAGTATACCGGCCGCGAGTTCACTCGCTTCCTTCAGGACGAAGGAACCGAACGTCGCCTTACTACCCACGACACCCCGCAGCACAACGGAGTCGCGGAATCGCTTAACCGCAGACTCCTCGAACGTGTGCGGGCTATTCTCCATCACTCTGGCTTGCCCAAGACTCTCTGGGCTGAAGCACTCCAATTCGCGGTCTGGCTCAAGAACCGCACATCCACTCGGGCTCTAGGCAACAACACTACGCCCTACGAAATGCTCTACGGCAACAAACCGAACATCTCCGGTGTCCCCGAATGGGGACAAATCGTTTGGGTCCACTCTGGCACCGGCTCGAAGCTCGATGCGCGCGGAATCGAAGCGCACTGGGTCGGATACGACGCGGACAGCACGCACGCACACCGCGTCTACTGGCCCAACAAGAACTCTATCTCAGTCGAGCGTAATATCAAGTTCACCTCTCCTCTTGCAGTTATCAACATCGGCCAGCCCCGCATTATCCCCGCGCCGCAACCAGCTGCGGCGCAGGCACCACCCGCTGGACATCAAGCACCACCGGCGCCTCAAGCGCCTCATCCTTTCCCTCCTACCACAGCACTGGTACCTATCCAATTGGTACCGTTCACACCTCAACAGCAGCAGCAACTTCCCGAAGAAGCAAGCCGGGAAATCACGCCTCAAGTCCCGGGCGGAATGCCCTCGTATCGCTCACCTTCCGCCCTCACCCCTCTCACACCATCCACCACCTCATCGGTTCCACCTCAAGAAGAAGAAACATCAACCAAGCAGCGGCAACAAGTGCCGCCGCCTGCCAAGGGCAAGGCAAAAACCAAGGAACCTCAAGAACCGACATGCAAGTCATCGCGCATCCCCAAACCAACATTCAAAGTCACCGGGCTCTTCACCGAAGGAGCTCAACCCGAAGCCGAAGAAGAACAGCCAAGCGCAGCAGCCCGGAAGTGGTTCCACCCGGACTGGCCCGGAGACGAAGGTTCAAGCGCATACGCGGCTGACAATTTCACTCCAGAGTACGCCTTCCTCGCGGAAAGCGAGGAACTCATGGAAGCCGCTCTCAACAATTCACAAGACGATCCCAAGACACTCTCTCAAGCGCGATCTCGCTCCGATTGGCCTAAGTGGCAGGAGGCGATGGATCGCGAAATCGCAACCCTCGAAGAAGCCGGGACTTGGTCAACAGTCCCCAGACCCGCCGGCAAGAACATCGTCGGCAGCAAGTGGGTCTTCCGCATCAAACGGAAGGCCGACGGGTCCATTGAGAAGTACAAAGCGCGCCTCGTAGCACGCGGATTCACGCAAAAGTTCGGTATTGATTACTTTGATACCTTTTCCCCAGTCGCGCGGCTCGCAAGCTTCCGCACCATTCTCGCCATCGCCGCTCGCAACGACTGGGATATCGACACCTTCGACTTCAACGGCGCTTACCTCAACGGAGAATTAGATGACGATGAAGATATTTATATGCAAGCACCCCCCGGATACGACACTCAGGGGGAGTTGGTCAAGCATCTCCACAAGTCACTCTACGGACTCAAGCAAGCCGGCCGCAAGTGGTACGATACCCTGCGCCGCGCTCTCATGGACCTGGGATTCGGCATCAACAACGCAGATCCCGGCGTTTTCTTCATTCACGACAAAAACCACATCACTATCCTCGCAGTCCATGTTGACGATTGTATGATCACAGGTAGCTCAGACGAGCTTATTCGATATTACAAGCGCGAGCTCAACGCCCGCTATTCTCTCACCGACCTCGGCCCCATTCACTGGCTACTCGGAATCAAGATCATCCGCGACCATAAGGCGCGGACCATTTCCCTCTCCCAGACATCATACATCGACACCATACTCTCTCGCTTTTCTCTCAGCGACGCAAAACCGGTCGCCACCCCCATCATTCCCGGGGCGTCTTATAGCAAATCCGACGCACCCTCCGATGCCACCGAAGCGGCACATATGAAGAAGGTCCCTTATCGCGAGGCCGTCGGCAGCTTAATGTACGCCGCCGTCGCCACTCGCCCCGACATTACATTCGCCATTTCCACTCTATCGCAATTCCTCAGCAATCCGGGCGAGATTCACTGGGAAGGCGTCAAGCGCGTCTTCCGTTACCTCGCCGGCACCAAGAACCACTCGCTCACCTTCGGCAATGAGCGACACGACCTTCTGGGATTTACTGACGCAGATGGCGCATCCCAGGAGCACCGCCATGCGATATCTGGCTTCGCATTTCTCATAGACGGCGGAGCGGTCACATGGGCCTCGCGGAAACAAGAGATCATCACCTTATCCACCGCCGAGGCCGAATACGTCGCCGCAACTCACGCGGCAAAAGAATGCATCTGGCTCAGGAGACTCACTGAGCCATTCTTCGGTATATCATATTCCCCCACTCTTCTCTATTGCGACAACCAGGCCGCGCTCCATCTCGCCACCGAAGATAACTACCATGCTCGTACCAAGCACATCGACATTCGCTTCCATTTCATTCGACAAACGATCACCGACGGGCTCATCAATATCAAGTACTGCCCTTCCGAAGACATGACCGCGGACATCCTCACCAAGCCGCTGGCGAAGTTCAAGGTCGCGTTCCACTCGCAGAACCTCGGACTCCGTCGAGCATGAGGGGGAGTGTTGCATTTCGGCACGCTCGACCTGGCCGACTCGAACCCCACCAAAACAACACCGCCGCGATAATGCGCGGCGGCTCAACATCTACCACTTCCGTATCCATTTCGATTCAAACGCCTCAAGTCTCATAGGGGTCTTGCGCCCCTTTCTGTTCCATTACTCGACTCCTGTTTCATAGCTTTGTGTGGCCCGTGCGTCTTTATATTTCTTTACTGTACTTTGTTATTATTATCTCTAAAAACGTATCTAAATTGTATTTAAACACGCTCGTATGTACTCGATGAATTATCCAGTTGTTCTCCCTCCAAATCCTCTCGTGTGCCTCTTGAACTCCTCTCCAAAGCGAACTTGCTTCGCCTTTGTACATCTTCGCTCGTGCTCTCTCATTATTCGACTTCGCGCTTTTCTCGTCGCCAATTGAACCGGCCCTTCGGATCTTATCACCCGACCGGCACACTTAGCCGGATCGCCCCTATCGCCCGACCTTTACACCATATTCCGCGTTGCCCTCTGAATCGGCCAGCTCCAGTGTATTCATGTTATAGGTGTACCATGTCTCTCATCCGAGGCGTTCGTGGAAAGCTTCCGTGTCCGATTTGTGATGTCCCCGATAACAAGCTCGCTGACATTTCCAAGATGTGGCCGCTGAGGACGGCGGCACGTACATGGGGGCTACTCGAGGAAGCGCGATGCCTTGACAACGCAGCCGAATGCGAGAGCTTCCTCTCAATGTATGGCCTTCGTAACGTTGATGTGAGTTTCCTTGTCTACTTTAATAGCGCGTATCCTCTAACAGTTGTGACTTTTTAGAATATCTTCTGGGAAGTCTGTAATTCGGACCCGCATCGTGCGCTATCATTCGACCGACTACACTCAAACAATAGCGGGATATTTGGGGACCACCTGTTCGAAAACTTGAAGAAGTTTGTTGGGCGCTCCGACGCAGCGAAGATCGATCGACAGTATGTATTTTCCTGACTTATTGAGATCCCCGGCAGCTAACTCACGTTTTGCTTCCTCAGGTTTGGTCTTGTGCCTCGCTGGCGTGGGTTACATCATTTCTCTGAGGTAATGAACACGTCCTTCACCGATGGCTCAAAATATGAGGATATTTCGAAGGTGCGTCGTTCAAATATTTTATACGGCATTACAGTAAGCTGGTTGATCACCTTAGGCTATAGTTTTTGCTGCGCACAATGTCCTACAGCATAGAGATAAAGAGGGGTGGCAGCTATTGCTCTGCCTACGAAGCTACTCGATAGTCGACTTACTTCTTTCCTTTGAGGTACACACAGATAAGACAATCTTGGCTGGGCGGAGAGAACTAGTCACGTTCGGACTCTTCATGAAGGTACGCAAACATTTTAGTGACTTCTTCGTACTTATTTTTCCTAGAAATACATTAAGTTATCTACGAAATCGACGAAGGCTCGGAACAAGGCTCAGAAAAAGAAAAAGAAAAAGAAAACCCATGAAAAAATCAAGAGTTGGAACTTCCCCAAAATGCACGCGTTGGTGCATAGCTTCAATGATATCGAAGCAAAAGGTGCCTCGCGGAATTACAACACAAAACCGAACGAAAAGCTTCATGGCCCTATCAAGAAGGCTTATTTGAGGCAAACGAATTTCAAGAATGTTGCGCCTCAGGTTTGTTGCGCACATTAATATCTCGTGTATCCTGTGCTTATATTCTGACGCCCAACAAACAGATCTTGAGACTTGATCATATGTCATTTGTTGCGACACTAATTCGGGACCAGATTAATGAAGTCGATGCGGCCATACACCAGCAGGCGATAGGTGACGATGAGATGGAGCACAGTGCTCCTGAGGGCACCCAAGAACGTCATACCAACCTCTCTCTGCTAGAACCTCCGCCAGTTGAACATTCATCAAATCAGAGGAGAAAAACGACGTTCGATGCTGGCGCCGTTACCTTACGATCACAGCAGCAGCCTCTAGCGTTCGAAAGCCTCGGGGATCGAGGCCCCATCTTCCGCGACTTCCACACAAGACTCTCAAACTGGTTGACTACTGTGTTTCCGCTTTATGGATTCAGCTTCTCACCAGGATGTACTCGCGTTAATTTCGAAGGTGCTGACAAAGTGAGTACCAGTAGTACCACTGCAGTGCCAAGTTTTTGGCTCATGATATTCAAAGTTAACAGAATACCGCTCGATGAAAGTCTGTTACGAATCAAAGGTCGACTGGCAACAATATTTGGACTATTTGTACTGCAGTCCGAGCTTCCATGGCCAAGAGCGGCGCGACTTCGTGATACTGAAAACGACAAGAAGCTTTATTTTTGCGCAATTACTATTTATTTTCACTTGCGATGTTGCCGGGAATAGTTACCCGATCTGCCTCACGCGCCCCCTTGACGCACCTGTCCAACCACGGTCCAAGGATCGTTGTCTGAGACTCCATCGTCTTCGTGCCAATCCAAGAAATTCAACAGAGTTCTTCTTTGTACAGTCGATTGTGCGCGGCGCTCCACTCATTCCAGCCTTTGACAATGACAATGCGGACGACTACTTCGTGATGGACGTCATCGACCACAGTGGTGACCTCTTCATCCGCTGCGAGGAAATCTTTGGAGGGTAATGTGTTGTTCATAATACTACGTACATTTCATTTGACCAATTGTTTTCTCTTAGGACTGTTTCAGATTGTCCGTGTCTGGAGGATATCGACCCGGACTCGGACTCGGACTCAGACTCAGATTCAGACTGATGCGTAATAATACACCATTTGTAAGAGTTCAATTATGTCCCAAAAACCCATGTGCGAGGTCATCGGAATGAAACTGCCGTCCTGCAAGCAATCACAAGGGTTGCGCACATCGTTCAACTTACATCCTTTTCTACAGTGTGTGGTTTTTTACGTGGGCAGGTTTATTCTCTACCCAGGAGTACCGCTTCTCCGGTGATCGAATGACTGGGTAGGTATATATAAAAGCGACTGGGTCCACCGTCTTCCGCACATCCCTTGCACTCGCTTTTCCTAGACATGTCCTTTGACGATGAGTTGTCTTCTTCAAACACCGATTCCGACCACAGTTTAGACGCTTGGGATATGGAGGACGTCGAGCCCCTGGACCTCTTAGTGTCCCCCTCGATTCCACTCGCGACTGACTTATCGGTTCAGCAGTTGCGTGAGGTAAGTTTTCTTTCATATCTACATTTGTGCTAACTCAACCCCGTCACTCTCTGTACGTCCCATCTAGATACTTAAGACCTCCCAGATGAACCACCAAGCGCTCTTCGGGAAATACAAGTCACTAGTCACCAAGCACGAGAGACTGCTAGCCTCTTTCAAGGCAAAAAAATCGAAAGGGGCAGAGAGGGGATCACTCTCTGGAGAGGAGAAGGAGATTTCCCTTGCGGGAGGCAGATTCTCGGTCATCGGCGAGCCCTGGGTTGCCCGCCCCATATTCGCAATTCCCTTCCCTCGGAATGTCGATCCACTCGACCCCACACGCTATGCAAATAAAACGTCTGAGGACTTAGGTATCATCGCTGAACTCTATCGGAGCCTCCCGAAGCACCTCCAGAAGGCCCTCGCAAACGACAACCGGCGGGATGCGTTCAGAGAGATCGTACGTCCCATTCATCACTGTCTTGCTTGCATACCTGATCAATTTGCATAGTTCCTGAAGCAATTGAGTCAGGAACGCGCAAATTCGGCACACGCAGTGCGCTTACATGCGGCGCGAATACTCAGGCTCGATACCCAGCTTTTCGAGAAAAATTTTAATCGCGCAGAGGCCCCAGAGCTGCGAAAGCTCCTTGAGAACCCAGCCGAACCGGGA
This sequence comes from Lactarius indigo, assembly GCA_025766275.1. NCBI lineage: Eukaryota > Fungi > Basidiomycota > Agaricomycetes > Russulales > Russulaceae > Lactarius > Lactarius indigo. The sequence continues at coordinate 148,259 of JAFKAC010000048.1, read as the reverse complement.
AAAAGGTATCCAATTTTGGCACCACTTATTTTTCCCGACCACGACGTCCAAAGTATTCACCCATTTAGATGTGACGCACTTGCGACTGTACGTATAACTAAACACTTTCATATTACCACCTGCACGTATTAACGTCATCACTCAGTTCCTTCGAGTCATCTTATATGGGCCCTCCTCGTTAGCAAATAATGGTGGGGCCACTTCAAGTTCTAGTGGAAAACGCGCATCGAAGGGGGTGCTCTGGGGTGTGAAAGAGACCACCCCAGGGATGATCGCGTTAGCGGCTACTCTCGTGAGTACTTTACATTATCTCGCACACTCCTTTTCTGAATTAATGACCCTGGTGCAGCTCACGTTTGCATGTAGCCCGGATCAAATCTTCTCGGATAAGTCCAGGGGGCCCAGTGGCATTGACTGGAAGTATCGTTTCACGCTGAACAAACGGGCAATCCTTTGCTTTCCCAGCGGCTACCGTAAAAGTCTGCTCTCCTGGTACAACAACAAGCTCTTTGGGACAGTCACGACAGAAGAAACGTCGAACTCATATGAGGATGGCCTCGAGGGTGTTTATGGTCTAGTCGCACGTGTCCAACAAGTGGAGATCACGGATCTATCTGAACCCTCAGCCCCCCCGCCAATGCTTACAGGGCTCACTACACCCTTGACCGTGACTACACCAGAACCTGACCTTCCGCCTATGCCCTGTATTCCCTGTTATCTTAGATGTTCTTTTCCGTTACTGATGATGTTCCAGCTCCTACCAGTGGTCAGACAGGACAGCACACCCAAGTGTGTGCCGTGCCATTGGATCAATTTCCAGTATTACCCCCTGTTGGTCACGCCACCTCAGAAGACACGCCGTCGAATGTCCCTGTGCAAAGGGCAAGTCAGAGGAAAAAGGGAAAGGGCGCACGCCGTTAATGCTTAGAGATTCTGAATTGGGCGTCGTCACTTCTGTCGTAGACGATACGTACTTTCTTACTCCCTCCTTGACTCCCTCTTTCTCTAATACGATGATGCTTCTGTTAATTACTAATAATCGAGCATTGACAGTCGGTCGGCACGACGGGCCGGTCCAGGCTGTATCCCTCAGGCTCTCTTCCATCCTCCCTAGCTGGTTGTGCTTGCCGTGCATTCTAAGTACTGTGCTTATCTGGAGGAAGTCTGGATCACTCATGGTCCTAGCAAAGTGAAGGAGACCACTGAGGCGTAACCTCAGCAAGAATACTACTTGGGATACTGTCACGGTTATCGCTTGCTAACTACTTCTTCAGCTCTGAGCATCAGGCGATCAAGGATACCGACCTCACTGCAGCCCTTCAGATTATCAGTGAGTCTACAGTGGCTATCATCACTTATTGACTTGACAAACAGTCCAGGTCTGAGTCTCGGATTATCGTTGTCACATAGCCTCCCAATGACGAGGCAGAGAAACAGAGAGCGAGACGACAGGTGAGAAGGTCTCATCTTCCTCTCATAGCAGCTACTCACCCCGCTGTCTCACCAGCGTCGTCAGTCTCGCCTCAAACCCTAACCCAATGACGAGCCCGACAAACAGAGAAAAAAGTGACAGGTGAGAGGGTTTTCTCTACCTCTCGCCTCGACGGTATGCCTTTCGCCTCGACAAGATGCCTCAGATACCTCAGATGACGAGATCGAGACAGAGAGAGAGAGAGGCAGCTGGTGAGATAGCCTTCTAGGCTTCATTTTGGTGGTAGAGGGATGTTTTGGATTCGCGTTCGTTTTTCTCGCGTCTTTGATATTCCCGGGCTAACATAAACGAGTACAAACTTTAGCTCTTTCCTTTTACCGCCGCTACGCCGACCTCACTCGCTTTTTCCATGTCTCTCACCATCTTCTTCAACGGCCTCTATAGCTCAAGGCGTAACAAACGAAAACAGGAGGCCGCGAGAAGACGTATATGGGCCCATTTTGAGAGGTACAAACTTGAGGAAGAAGGATCAGAGATCGCAATCCCAAGGTACGTTCTTACGCGCTTCTTTAACGCGCCCCCACCACTCACAATCACTCGCAGACCTATAGGCTGGCACGGCGAAAGTGGTGCAGCGCGATGGGGTGGTCATCTTACAGTCGATTTTTTCGACGCGGAAGGCGGGTTTGTGTCGACCGATCACGTTTACCTCACGGACGCGGCTTATGTTGGTATGTGCATCAAATTTCATGAGTATGATTCGTTCTGATAATTGTACTATTACAAAGGACACATTAGGAGAGGACCGCGCCGTCGTGTGAGAGGTCGACAAGCGTCCAACTTTAGAGTATGAATTTCTTGATATAGTACAACTTTTTCATTCGTGTTAAACGTTCTCTACTCTTTTTAAAGCCTCGGGAAAGCCGAAACCCGGGAGCCCCATCTCCCCCCTCGCCGCCACTGACGTACCCATCGTCACCCCTCCATTGCGTTACCGTCATCGTCGTGATTGGGGTCGCGCCGCTCGCGTTGGCGGAGTGCCCTGGCGGCGGCAGCGGCATCCTCATGGGCGTCATGGTGGGGATACGATGGGGAGCGTATCTGAGCGGCGACGTTAGAAAACCCTACGAAGGGTGAAAAGCTAAGTTTTCGTCAATGTAACCCTGCAAAGTGCTCACTGATCGCAGGTCCACATGTCAATGGACCCTCGACCAAACCGCTGTTTCCTTCTCCTTTGCGGGTAACAGTACCTGAGGACAGGAAGGCCCACACCTGATTACTGCTCAACGAGAGGTGATCCCGCGACAGAGCTGTATCGTACTACGGGCAAAGAGGTGCGCCAAACCAACGTCTCGGGTCACTCACACTTTTTCCAGCCTTGGTCGACGGAACTGTCGCTAATTCAAGTACCAGTTCCTCTGCTGTCTCGGGGCTATCAATACCATGTACTGCAAAGTTCAAGCCCGACCCAGACGCGGCCAACCCAGACAATCAGCCACTTCTCAAGACAGGCCTCTTGGGGCCAGGGAAGGAGGCCGGCGACACGACGGGGCTCGCCCCTTCTACACAGATGTGGCTCAAGTGCCCACCCACCTCCAGAAGTGTACATGCGCTTAGTCTTCCTTGTCCCATCTCACCGGCATCCCTCACTGTCACAGATTTCGCCCAGCGGAATCGCTACTTCTCAAGGCACGACGAGGATGCCTTCTGGACCTTGTAATTGCGTGAATTTCTTATAATGAATATTGTAATCGTGAGAATTTCTTCTAATCAATTGTAACCGCGTGACTTTCTTATAATAACTTATAACTCCCGACAGATCTTGTAATCTTATTCTAAACGCATTATATGTTCCCATCATGCTTTGTAATTACCTTTAGAATTGTAATTATAAGCGGGATTGATTATAAAGTGCTCCGGAATTTTGCGACAGAATACCGTTCCCAGAAACAAAGTGGGGTTATCATGTGATGTTTGCAAAAGAGTGACGTGGGTGGACAAACTTTTCTTGTTCTTCGAAACTTCTGTGGCTCTTTCCCGAATTGGGCGAGAGGCTTGTCTGCGTCTTTTTTTTTTCTCTCTTCACACCACATGATACAAATAGTAACTCTTGGAAGTAATACACCTGTACGCATGCGAGCGCGCGCTATCGTGTCTGAGTCCTTCTCGGATGACACATACGCCAGCTTCCCATCCGATATGCTCGCTGGGCAGCTGGGTTGTGCTGGGTTTAAGACAGCGGAGCTGACATGCATGGTGAAGCTTGCTAGTGATCAAATCGCCGTAAGCCTGAGCAGTACAGTACACAATTCATACAGTACAGAACAGTACAGATTGTAAGTTAGTGTATGGTCTCCGCGATTGTGCCTGAAATTTGAAAATGGAAGAAGCTGCAATCAGCAAGGCAATCAGGGAAGAATCTGGGGTGTGCAGAACCTGTCCTGATGATCTATCATACGAGGTACCGGCGGCCTACGAGTTGTTGTACGGCACATCGATTCATCGACATTTCTCTGCGCATGGTGGTCACGGACCCTTCCACAGACCCACGTTCTAGCCCTTCGGCGTTACTACTATACACGCCTCTAACACCGATTCACGTTAACGCCGACTCCGAAATCGTCTCGTCACTCCGAGTCAACGCAAATCGATGATCGAACCTGGTCCTATTGCCGCCTCCGCTATTCCCTTTTCAGATGCTGCATCGTACCCATTTCGACAGGCCGTACACTGCCTACATTATGGAACTTTCGCCCGTCAGGCTAGGCCCGGGAAACTCGAACTTATCTCCTTTTCTTTCAGTTCGGCCGAAGAAACAATGATAAATAAATAATATAATTTCATGCGAATAATGTTCAATTTGGGAGACGGTGACTCAAGTCATTCAAGCTCAAGCTCAAGTCGTGCTTCGATGCCCACGCGCCAAATCAAATCCCCCCGCCCTTCTATGACGACGGGCTTTGTAAACCGGATGTACAATGACCTACTGTTTTAGTTCCTTTCTGTATCTCTTCCGGGCACTACTATTGCCTCTCGCCACTGCCCTCCTTTATCTTGAAGTTCTTTTTTCCGCCTCACCTCTGAATCCTACATGAGCGCAAGTACAAACAACGACACGCGGCAGGTATCTTGCGTTCTGGAGACCTTGTGTCGAGGAATGGGGTATACCCACCAAATGGCGCTGTCGACGAGATGGACATGACTGGCGCAGCGAACAACCAAAGTGCTCAGGTTGAGTTCACCATCAAGGGCCGTTACTCGAGCGTCTCTCCGCGCTTCCCCACCTTGATCCAGAATTCGCCTCTTTTCGACTCGACATAGGTACAAGATATTGGGCTGGGGCTGTTGATGAACCTTACCCGAAATTCTCAGCACGTCATGCGAACCAAGGGAAGGCCAACCAGCGCGTTCTATTGGCAGGCGGCGCGGGATTTACGCTGGGTGTTGTGATCACCCCATGCCTGGGCTCCGCTCTAACAGGAAGAGAATTCCGTAGGGGGAAAGAGGTCTTCGCCGGCCCGGGTTTGGTAGCTGAAGAGTCACTCAGGTTTATTCGATCAGCAGTGTTGTTTTCCATTGAAACCTTCAAGTTCAAGTTTGGACCTTCGTTCACAGCGACATTAATCTTCAGGTAGGTCTCTATGTAATTTCTCTGATTCCCAGAGAGCTAACTCTGACTTTCTCACCCATTACTTCATCCCACCAATAGATATTATCAGGAATGCGAGTCAAAGTATGCACTGCTTTTTTTGGCACCGGATCTACTGATAACCATATAATTCAGGTGTCGGTTCTATCTTGTCGGGGGTGTGACAATTAGCATTGAATGGGACGTATGTTATCTTCGAGCCTTCCAATAGTCTGGAGTGGATCCGAATTCGACATCACATCTGGCGCAACGTCTCACCTTGTCCGTAATAGGACGTCGCTATCTCTTTTCTGTGACGGGAAAGGTTTCCACTTTGGTCGGGTAGCTTTATACACCGCTGTCACGACATGGCGATGTGCCGCGACAGACAGGCAAATGCGACGGACAAGATTAGAGGCGCGTCAACTGCTAATTTTTTTTCCGGAATGTCATTCCCCGGCGCCTACTGGTCGTGTGCATGTGCTGTGCCCGATCCGTCCCCTTTGTTTGTGCAAGGCGCCTACGGTGGCGGTATTAGTGACCTGCGGGAAGGGTTCCTCTCATCTTTCATTCGCCATCTCCCCCCATGTCTCTAACTGATATTGATTTTGATTTTGGTATCTTGCGTTCTGTTGTTGAGCATGTGTTCCTTCCCCCGGAGCTTCCCCAAAAGGCCCCAGAAGTGGAAGCCGAACGCGGGGCGAATGTGGCATTGTGCCACATCCTCATACACGCTGCAGCAACTTTCCACCAGCACCTCCCGCCCTCCAAGAAACTCGTATGGATTCATATGCAGAAGATGATGGGATCCATCCACCGGTCTGCAAGGGCCCCGCTGATAGAAGCGGAACTCGAAGGCATCTTATCAGATCTTGCCGTCGGAGGTGGGTCTGATTACCACTCGCATGTCGCATCGCTATTTACCTTCGCTTTCAGATATATTTGTAATGCACGTTCGAGCCCAGAACGCTGCTGTTATAGTTCGCGTACTTATCGATCACGTTCGATTCGAGATCTTCGAGGTCTCCCCGCAAGCCAGCGTCGTTATGTCCACTAGCGGAAAGCTCCTTTGCTCCTATCCCGGACCTGCAGTCCAGGTCTCCCCTGAGATATTTTACAACACGTATTTTCTTCCGGAGCTCGCCTCATTTCTCATTCAAATGGACATCGATGTGTTGGATTCCACTGCGACTACCACGAAAGCGGGATCTACTGTACGGGAAGTCCGCGAGAGCGCTCACCCACGATATATATCCGAACTGTTAGTGGGTATTCTAAGAGGCTTTGGTCAACCTGCCTCTGTAGATCGTATCACGAAACGGATAGCGGACGAGGTACTTTGGAAAGATGCCTACAAACCGTGGCGCCGATCGCCTTTGTGGCTGGTCATCAAGGTGGCCCTGCAAACATCCCTGGACCGTGACGTGTACAAGACGTTTATGCTCTTTTTCCATGCCTACCTCCTCCGAGTCTGCACCCAAAGGAACTTTCCGAGCGAGACGCTTCACGTGATGAGGGCCAAGATGGCGCGACGTCTCTCAAAGATCGGCCCTGCTGTTTCGGACGACGTCTATCAAGTTGTACACGACACGGCAAAGGGGACCGAAGAGCTTCTTCAGAATCGATGGACAAGTTTCCAGAAAAGCCAAATGACTTCACCGTCGTGGGACCCCGATAAGCTGGACTCCATCAGGGATACCGCGATCACTCTCAACAATTCACGCTCATACATCATGAAAGCACTTGATCCATCGTCTCACAGCTACTCGCCGAAGCCATTTAGCCCTTCTCACCAGCCGCGTCTCGCTGATACGTCCGAATTTCGTCGTTTTTCAGGCGGCCGACTCCAGAAGGCTGTCGCCAACGATAAGCGCATTGCTCTCGCGGACTTTGAGCTGTCTGTCGAAAGATATCTGGATTCTTGGGTCGATTCATTTCCGCATGGCGACGACCCTCCGGATATAATTGCGTCCTGTGTCGAACAGTATTTCGACAGCGCTCGGAGTATCTACGGAGCCAATCCCGAGGAGAACTCCGTTATGATTTTGACCATCCTGGACCTTTGGAAAGCACTGGATACCTTGACCATCCGACGGTGCCCCCTCTTGAGGTCTTATTCACCGGAAATTCCTCGAGATTTTCTCCATCCCCTACTCCTCCATCGTTCCGGCTCCCTGCGACGTGCCAAACTCATCGAGGAGTATATTCTGCAGCGGCACGAGGAGGCCTCTTGCGCGACGTCCATTTTCTCCGACAGTGCCGTTGAGGAGTCGTTTGCTGTGCAGTATTACCTTGATTCTCCAAAGTTACAACAACTCTACACCGATATCGACCAACATGCTCAGCGGGAGCAAAAGGAAAAGCGGGCAGAGCTGAGAGCTTTGAACAAGGAGTGGGAGTCACTGAAGGCCGCTGCATCAGAAATGGAACACGCCGACCACTTCTGGGGGGGGCGACGTCGCTGTACGAAATGTCAAACGGAAAAAGAGGCTGATGGGCTGGAGATCAGCGTCCATGAATGGCCACTCCCACAAGAAACACTACGAGCACAGCTCGTAGTTTTCGAGCTTTCCCCGCCACGTGCGTTTTCCACATGGCGGGAGATAACCTACAAGATTATCTGCGACATCGGAGTGCCCAACGCTACTGCCGTTAAACCCAAGCTTCTTTTAGGCGACTACTCTGGTCTAAGACATTGGGGAGTATGTCACGATAACCATCGAATCACGATTGCGTCCACCACAAAATCGTTTTCCGACCAAACCCATTACAAGAGCGCTCAAATTCCCGCTGATGTCTCTGACGTTTTACTCAATAATGGGCTGTCGTTCAAGTTGTTTGACCGTACCAGCGCATCCTGGGCTGCGGGTCCTTTCGCATCTACCATTGCAGACACATGTACACCCCCTATCCCCACATCGACCCCTTACAGCGAACTCCATTCCTTCGTGTCTGGAACGCATCATACTTCGAACGAGATAATCGCTGCTCAGGCTGACTGCCCCCCGAAACTGAGCCTTCATGAATATATGGCGTTTGCCGGGCTGCGCAGCGGGCCACGCTTGCAATGGTTGAACATACTACGGGAGATACCATCTCCCTCGCTTTCGTTTCGCTGTGAGGAGGTGCACACGTTGATTACGCAGGCGGCGTGGCAACTTGGCCCCTTGTCGGACGGTGTACGCGAATGGCACATCGATCCTGGCTACCCCAGCTTTAGAAAGACGCTCCTAGAAGAACTCAAGGCCCTCCTCCAAAGGGTAAAAGCTAACTGGCTAGAGGAAGTCACCGTCAGGACGATCGGTATGTCAGACTCCCCTCTTCGCTACCCACTGCCTCTAATTCAAAAGTCTCTAGCTCTTCTTACTAGTCGGCTCCTTTCTTCTTGTCATGGACCGGATAATCGTCAAAAAACAAAAGCATACGCATTGCTGCGGGAGGTCCGGAGCGTAGCAGATCAGTGGATTGGCGAGCTTTGTTTGAAGCTGGACACAACTAATGACGAAATATCGCGCACCAATTTGCGTCGACGTCTATGTACACTGGCGGCAACATGTTTCTCCACCTACGATGTTTGCCCGGAGCACGTCCCCTGGACACTGGCTGGTGACTCGGATTTCGCCACAGCTGTACGTTGCGCCGTAATTGTTCATGACAACACCCCACCGACTCTTGAAGACGACGACTCTGGTTATCTCGCTCGGCTTCTCGATCGCCATCACCGGCTGCTTCATTTCCTTGAGCCAATTTTCCACCAAGGCGTACAGTCAAGCCCGACAGGCTTCGATAATGGCGTCGCAAGTATATGGCCCGCGTTCCGTCGGCAGACCTCTTCGGATTGGCACATACTTCCCAGTCCTAACTCGCGGTGGATCTCCTGTATCGTGGAAGGTGGACAGGAGGTCCACTATAATCTATTGACCGGACAATTACTCGTTGGCGGAAAACCCCTTGGAAGACTGCCGCAAGAGATTACGCAGCACTCGACGTACACAAGTGTCCTAGGAGCCGTGAGTGTTATCGTCCTCATGACCCACGCTTCTCCACACGTATTCATGTACTCGTTGCAGCGGATTCTCGACATAATTCCTGCCAACATTCCTGGCATGGAATTTATGACTCGGTCAAATGTGTCAGGGTATCAGGTGGGTTATTACAACTGTTGATGTTGGCCACGGCTAATGCGAGCTAAAGTTATACTTTTCGCTGCGTGATCGAGATCTAACCATGAAAGCTCGGCGACTAGATGACTCTCGCCTCTTACAGTTGGTTCCACGCACAGTACTCGTTGGCGATTTCCCGACGGCTTTCGTTGACGACTGCGTACACTGGCTCGACCTCAGCACCGGAGAAGTTGAATTCCGCCCCGTTGAATCCCCCTGGACTCCAAATCCGTCTAATTGGCGACTGCGTGTCCATACAGATGATGCCCAGGCCGTGTTCCGCAGGTTTCCTGGCGATGGCGCTGCCCCAGTAGATCTGATCGATATTCGTTCCGCCACATTTCGGATGATATCCGGCCAACTCTCGGCAGTGGAATCTCCGAAGCGTATTAGCATTACGTATACGCACACAAATCAAACACTAGAAGCTTCCCTCAGTCGATTGCGCCTCGTATTCTTCGTCAATCATGACTCAGAATTGGAGTGCCGAAGTATGCCGGGCTTCGTTGTTGATGAATGTCAGTCTTGCGGAACCATGTTCGGACTCAAGAATCGACTTGTCTTATGTCCAAGCAATGGGTCTTCGAAGATGCCGCGACGGGTCATTATTCCACAGGGCCAAATTACGTTCGGTTTGGATGGCGACTTCGCCAGAGTTTCCATAACGACGGAAATGGTGCGGCGTGTCTTCTGGCACGAGTACACTATCGACACCGATTTGAGACGCCTCACTGGAAATGTGGGCCTGCATAGCAAGCTATACCAATGTTATTTGCACGCGCTTACGAGCCACTGCCTTCCTGATCCCTTACTTGGGCATACTGGAACTGAAGAATCCCTTAACATGTTGCAAAGCGCCGCTTTTCTCTCGTTTCAAAGCCTAGACAAGGGTGACGCAAAGCTCTTGGGCCTGATAGGCAACTTGACACCAAAGAGAGTATATTATCCACCACACTTACGGTCGATGGTTACGGTGGAATGGAACGATCTTCCCGTCCTCTCACAGCACCACGACTTCCACACAGCCGTACATTCTATCCTCGACCACGCAAGTAAAATGGAGGCGCTCAATAACATACCCGTCATCGTTAAAGTACCCTATCAAGACCCGTCGCTGCTGGAACGCTCAGCCTCTCGTAACAAGGTGTACTACCCACATGACCTGCAAAGCTCAAGGCACTCGTCTTCAACTCCAAAGGACGCCGTATACAAGTCGAGGGATATACTTAACGGGAAAAGCGCTGAGAGTGCTGCCTACAAGATATCATGGACTATATGGAACGCTCGGCCCTATCTTCCTCCTAAGTGGCGTAACTTGTGGGGTGAAATGCAATTATGGAAATCAATTGGACGAGCCCACGAGCAAATTTCACTACGCTATAGTCGATACTGGCTTTCTTTCGACGCCGCAAAGGACTGGCTCGGCATATACGATATCTGTCAGGAGGCGGCGTCATGTCACAATCCTCAAAAATCCAAGATCGAATTGGCGTTCAGCCTCTCCGCGGCAAGCTTCAGCAGTTCCGATCTAGCAGATATCGTTCCGCTTGTTCTAATTTTTGCAACGGACCAAAGATTCCTTAGTCTTACGCATTCTCCAACGCCTCGCTACGAACTTTCAGATGGCCTGCAACCAGACCGCGCGCGTTTGCAAAGTATGATATGCCAGTTTCGTCGTCCGATTGATGAAACTCCGGCGCAAACTTTGAAGGTGCGAACACTCGACTGGGACCGGGCAGCCGAGGAACGAAGGCAAGAATATCTCAGGATCACCGATCACGAAACGCTAGAGGCTGCACAATCGATAGTGGCACGGTGGCCCGAGATACACTTTGACATTTCATCGCAATGGTTCGACACACAAGGTTGCCGGGAATGTGTTGAGGATTACCTGCAATCGATTTCCCGGAACATTAATTTCAGGAACCATATCGATCGTGTACAAGCCATCTTAAACCTTTACGGGACCATTATTCCCCCTGCCATACCCTACGTGTTTTCTCCCCAGTTTAGTGCGAGATCACCAAAAGCTTCGTCTCCTTCACTTCAAGAAGTACTTACTGTGACGACGGTGACTGAAAGTGACTCACCACCCTTGCTACTACCAACCAGGGAAGACGATCTCAGTTCTCTTATTCAGGAGTTCCGAGATTCTGAGGAGCCGTTACTAGGGCTTTATGGGAAAGATATGAACGAGAGTTACCGTGACTTGATGGGGGAAGGGGCTTCTATCCTCGTCCAGCGCAGCGTTCCCTCTCAGAAGGCTCTACTCCGATATCGCGACCTGTGCTCTAAAAGGAAGGGCGCAATATTTTCTGAGCTTTCGGAAGCTCTAGCGCCATCTCAAAAACAGGAAATCGTCGTTAGCGTCTCGGGTCTTTGGCCTCGAATAACGCCGCGATCTCTCCTACGAGAGCTGTCCAGGGATCGCGTCCACACACTGTCCGACCAGTGGAGACACGCCATCACTCGCTATGCAGTAGCGTTCCTCAAATATCAACAATCTCAGCGCCTGCTTGAGCTTTCGTCGAGATGTAGGCACGAGGAACTCCTCCGGGAAGCGGAAACAGTTTGCGAAGAAGTAACCGCGGCTTGTTTTCCTGACTGGCTTCTGATACAGGTTAGTCGATTTACCCGTGGAACTTACAGGCGCTAACTGACGGCGTGTTAGATCGACGCGAACTTCTTGGCACGTCCACTGCAACTAGCAATGGCACGCGAGATGATATCTCCTTCGTGTCAGCGCAGTGCATCATTTCAACTCAACATGGGAGAGGGAAAGTCATCTGTTATTGTACCTCTCGTTGCTGCGACGTTAGCCGACGGTTCAAACCTCGCGAGAATCGTGACGCTCAAACCTCTATCGAATCAAATGTTCCAACTGCTAATCGGCCGACTTTCTGGTCTCGCTGATCGACGTATTTTCTATGTTCCATTCTCTCGCAATCTTCGGATGGATGTCTCCATGGTCCAGAGGATCAGCGCCCTATATAGACAATGTGCTGCCGGAGGTGGGATTCTTGTAGTCCAACCCGAACATCTACTCTCGCAAAAGCTGATGTGCATCGATACTCTCATGACATCCTACGACGACCCCAAGAAATCTCCCGTCGCCACAGAACTCAACGTCCTACAGGACTGGTTAGCCAACGGATCGCGCGATGTGCTCGACGAAAGCGACGAGATCCTGCACGCTCGGTATCAATTAGTCTACACCGCGGGCGAGCAAATGCCTGTTGAAGATCACCCAAATCGTTGGTCCACGACGCAACAGGTGCTCTGTCTATTACGAAAACATGCCGCGCGGTTACACACCAATTTTCCGCAGACGTTCGAACACGATCAAACAACGAAAGGATTTCCTACCATGCGGGTGCTCGATCGAAGTGTCTCTCGGCGGATATCAGATATCATCACCGAGGATGCTCTGAAAGGGCGTTTGTCTACACTTTCACTGGATAATCACCCCGAACTTCACGAGGCTACTCGCCACTTCATCACCCAGAAGGAGGTTTCTCACGAAGATCGTGAATTGATCTATTCGCGCTGCGCTGGAACAACTTTATGGAGCGGAATTCTTTTGCTCCGCGGGCTCCTCCTTTATGACGAAGGGGTCCTTGCCTACGTGCTGAAGGAACGCCGGTGGAGAGTCGACTATGGTCTCGATCCCAGCAGGACCCTAATAGCCGTCCCATACCGTGCAAAGGTAAGCCCATCCGGCGGCCCAACCAAGGAATGCGGCTAATGGTGACTGCAGGACGTCCCAAGCTTGAGAGCCGAATTTGGTCACCCGGACGTGGCCATCGCGCTAACCTGCCTTAGTTATTACTATGGCGGCTTAACGAAGGAACAAGTACTCCAGTGCTTCGGTCTTCTCGCAAAGCTCGATAACCCTAACATGGAATACGACGAGTGGGTCAAATCTGGGGAAAACATTCCTGACAGACTGCAGCAGATTAACGGCGTAAACACGGACGACGACACTCAAGTCGAAGAACACCTTGTTCCGCTATTCTCGAGGAATACAAGAGTCATAGATTTCTATCTATCCCAAGTAGTCTTTCCTCGCGCAGCCAAGGAGTTCCCCCACAAACTTTCCACGTCAGCCTGGGATCTGGTAGAAGACAAGTCAAATCTCATAACCGGTTTCAGCGGCACCAACGACAACCGACATCTCTTGCCGACATCGATAACTCAGGAGGATCCCGTCTCCCAGTTGAGCACCAATGCCCTTGTCTTGCAGTACCTTCTCCAGCCAGAAAACAGCCACTATGAGTGTACCGAAGGTGACAACGGCGAACGCGAATCTGCGGGAGCTTTCTTGCAGCGATTAGTCAGACAAAATCCCGAAATACGAGTACTATTGGACGTTGGCGCACAAATGCTAGAGCTCCAGAATCAAGAGTTGGCGCAACACTGGCTCGATCTTACGCCCCATATCTCAGCGGCTATCTTTTTCGACGAATACGATCATCTCACCGTACTCACCCGGGATGGAACAATCGAACCATTCACCTCATCTCCCTTTAATCGCCAGCTGGATAAGTGTATCGTATATGAACTTCCTTTCTCGGCAACCACCACCACCTAAGCCACGTCACCTTGACTTAGGGGTAGAGGCAGCACTACACAACACAGAAAGGAATACACACACACACACTTTACACACATTCGTATTAGCACTATTAGACCTCCCCTCACCCCTCAGAAAAAGCTTCCATAGGAGCAAAAATCCGCCCCACCGGACGGGATGACCCCCAAAGGTGTAACCATCCCAGCCCCCTCAGGGCGAATCACGCCAGCTCCCTCTCTCAGAACAACTAGGTCATCAGCCAGAGTAAACACCCAGCCCAGCTCCCCAGCTTCTGCTCTGAGCCCGGACCAAAAACAGCCCAAACCCCTGAACGCACTGGCGGAAGCTAAGAAGGTGCTAAGGGATGAAGACTGCTTCATAGAAGAAAATTCCGCTACGCCCTCTTCCCTCCTCCGAACCCTCATGCTGATCATTAAAAAGCACAGCAACTCCGCCCCCAAAGCGATGACGAGATCCCTCCAAGCTTTGGCGGCCCTCATGCATGACATGAATACCACCTCACAACAACCACTCCCCACGGCCGACACTCTGGCGCAGAAAATAGGTGATCGGCTGGAGTCCTCGATACAAAAAGAGCTAGAAAAGATGAGTGCAGTAGTCAAAGACACCATGGCTGACCGCTCCTCGCTACAGAAAGCTATATCTGCGCTAGGAGAGAAGACAGCCTCCCTAGAAAAGGTGGCCTCGGACATGGCATCAAGCATCACGGAGGCCATGACGGCTACCTCTCAGGCGGCCATCACCGCCCGCTCCTACAAGGAGGCTCTCACCTCCGCACACGTCACGGGAGGATATGCGCCCCCCCTCCAGCAACCTACCCGCACCCACGCTGGCCGCTCCCCTCACGACATCCTTGTCGGCGTGGACATCAGCAGGGACATCAAGGCCAGACAAATCATCTTCGACTCCGACACTGGCGAAGACTCTTACCTCAACCCCTTCGAACTCAAAGAGCGTGCAGACAAAATACTGGCGGAAACCCTCCCTACCCCTCCAGAAGGCGCAAGAGTTGAAGAGGTAATCAAACTGAGGAACGGGAGTTTCATCCTTCAGCTAGCATCCAAGGAGGCCGCTGACTGGTTCAAAACGCCAATAAACGAGTTAGAATTCACCAGAAAACTCGACTTGGGCCTCAACGTCAGAGAGACTACCTTCCCCATTGTCGTCCCTAGAATCCCGATCACCTTCGACCCATCCAACGACAAACACCTCAGAGAGATAGAGGAGGTCAACAGGCTCCCTGAGAAAACTATCAGACGTGCCAAATGGATCAAGCCAGAACAAAGGCGCTCTCAGGGTCAACGTTTTGCCTACGCCATCCTCTCAATATCCTCCGCTGCGTTAGCTAACAGATTACTTAAAGATGGCATATATGTATGCAGCCATAGGGCGTACCCCAAAAAGATGAAATACGAACCCAAACAATGTATGAAGTGCAGAAAGTGGGGTCACTACGCATCCAATTGCCACGCCACACACGACACCTGCGGTACCTGCGGAGAGCAACACAAGACAAGGGACTGCAAAACAGACGGGAAACGACACTGCGTATCCTGTAAGGCGGACACCCACGCCAGCTGGGACCGCAACTGCCCGGCGTTCCTCCGCAAATGCGAAGACTACAACGGGTATCACCCCGAAAACAATCTAGTATTCTTCCCAACAGACGAGGATTGGACGCTAACCCTGCAGCCCGACAGAATCCCTCTCGAAGACAAATTCCCGGCAAAATTCCAGGTGGGAAGCCTCCCCCCGTTACACCAAGGCACGCGCCACCCCCCAACCCGCCAGATCGAAAAGAATAAAAAGCGCCCCCCCAAGGCACTGCAGGGAGACCAATCTACGTTAGACAATTTTATCGAAAAGATTGTTGACACATTCCCGCAGCCGCTGCAAGCTCCGCCTCCTAAATCTGACCTAGACGAAGACGACTACGACATCCACTTCGAAGGGGACATCAACGATCTGCCAGCCGAATTCCTTCAAACCAACAACCTATGAATACACACAACATCAACAAGGACCGCAAGAACCTAGCGATCTGGCAGCAAAACATCAACAAATCCCCGGCATGTCAGCATGGGCTCATCAGCAGTGGTAAGCTGGCGAGCCTCGGCATAGATATTATAGCCCTACAAGAACTGTCCATCAACTTCCTCAGTAAATCCATCGCTTCAAAGGACTGGTTCCCGCTCTACCCGACCACCCACGATAAGCATCCTGATAAGACCCGCTCAGTCTTTCTAATTAGAGGAGACGTACTCACGGAAACTTGGGAACAGATCGACTTCCCATCTGGAGACGTCACGGCGCTACGCATTAAGGACAAATGGGGCACGCTGTCAATTTTCAACGTATACAATGACTGCGAACATGACGAGACCCTGAAAGCTCTAGTCACCTTCCATAAAGCTAACGAAAAGCTTATCTTAGGCGGCGACTCAAACAAGGGAGACCATCACCTTATTTGGGTAGGCGACTTCAACCGTCACCACCCATACTGGGACAACCCGGAGGACAGCAGGCTATTTAAGCCCGAAGCCATCATCGCGGCCGAGCTGCTTCTCAAAAGCGTCGCTAATCTAGGGATGGATATGGCACTAGCAAAGGGAACGCCTACTCACATTCACCACGTCACAAAAAAGTGGACACGGCTGGACAACGTCTTCATGACCGAACACAGCCTGGACGCAATTATTGTCTGCGACACCCTACCCGAAGCGCAAGGGATCAACACGGATCACATCCCTATAGTCACTGTCATAGACTTAGAGCTGACCAAATCTCCAATACAGGCCACCAGAAACTTCCGAGACGTCGACTGGGAGCACTTCCACGAGACACTGGAGAAAAAGATCAAGGCGATGGGAGTCCCAAACCCGATAAACTCTCAATCTTGTCTAGATGTCGAATGCGATAGGCTAACACGAGCTCTGCAGGATACAATAACGGCCGAAGTCCCCATCTCGGATGTCAACACCAAATCCAAGCGATGGTGGACGAAAGAACTCAAAATTCTTCGGAAAGAGGCAGAAAAACTCGGGAGAGCAGCGTATAAGCTCAGAGACCGCCCAGACCACCCCATACACGCTACCTACAAACTCTCCCGCAGTAAGTACAACAAGGCCCTACAATACACGAAGCTACACCACTGGAGGGACTGGCTGGAAAAAGCGTCTGACCCAGACATTTGGACGGCTCATCGCTACATCTCCGCTCCGGCATCAGACGGGGGAAAAACAAGGATACCTAGTCTGAAGATACAAGGCGACTCGGGCGAAACAATCATCAGTCAAAACCGCGATAAAAGCACGGCACTGGCGAAAGTATTTTTCCCCGAAAAACCGGCTAATCCATCTAACGACGCAAGTAACCCCTCATACCCCAAACCAGTAGGCACGATGAAGGCTATCACCAAGGAGCAAATTCGAAGACACATAGCACGTCTGAGACCATACAAGGCCCCGGGCCCCGACGGTATCCCCAACATAGTCCTCATCAAATGCGCTGACGTCCTCGTGAACAGAATTTGGACAATCTTCAATGCGATAGTCAATAAGGGATGGTACTACAATCCCTGGAAATCCTTCACTACAGTCGTTCTCAGAAAACCAGGCAAACCAAGATACGACGTCCCGAAGGCCTACCGCCCCATAGCCCTCCTGAACACGCTTGCCAAAGTTCTTACGTCCATAATGGCAGAGCAGCTCACCTACTACTCCGAGAAACACCAACTACTCCCCCAGCATCACTACGGCGGTCGCCCATCTCGCACGACCACGGACGCGATGCACACGCTTTCGTTCCGAATAAAGGACGCGTGGAGGAGGAAGAAAGTAGCATCAGTACTATTCCTTGACATCGAAGGCGCCTTCCCCAACGCAGTCAACGAAAGATTGATTCACAACATGAAAAAGCGGAGAGTCCCCGGAAAATTGGTGAAGTTCACACAAAATC
This sequence comes from Lactarius indigo, assembly GCA_025766275.1. Taxonomy (NCBI): domain Eukaryota; kingdom Fungi; phylum Basidiomycota; class Agaricomycetes; order Russulales; family Russulaceae; genus Lactarius; species Lactarius indigo. The sequence goes on along the minus strand of JAFKAC010000048.1, from coordinate 130,485 downwards.
TACTCCAGAACCGCTTCACTACGCTGAAATTCGACGATTATATTTCAGACAAAATTCCAATAAACAACGGAATAGGACAGGGCGACCCCCTGTCTATGATCCTATATCAATACTACAACGCGGACATACTAGATATCCCAAAAAGCGAAAGCGAAATGGCGATAGCCTATGTAGACGATGCAATCCTAATTGCCATCGGAAAAGACTTCGCAGAAACGCACGCAACGTTGTCTGATATGATGACAAGGGAAGGCGGCGCAATTGAGTGGTCCATCGCTCACAATTCGCGTTTCGAGTTCAGTAAACTCGCGCTGATTGATTTCGCCCACCAGAACAGCAAAAAACAACGCCTCCCCCTGACTCTCCTCGACACCACCCTAACCCCGTCTAAGTCCACCAAATACTTAGGGGTATACTTCGACCAACATCTAAATTGGGGAGCTCAATATAACTCCGCATTGGACAAGGGTATGAGATGGGCAGGTCAAATCAGACGGGCAGCCGCCCCAAGTTGGGGTATCACACCAAAATTTGCAAGAAGACTCTACATGAGTGTCGCGATCCCCCGCATTCTATACGCGGTAGATGTATGGGGAAGCACAGAAGGGCGAAAGACCTCTAAAGGAAAATCGGACAGGCTACAAAGACGAGGCAACAAATTCACGTCCATACAAAGGGCTGGCGCCCTGGCAATCACTGGGGGACTAAGAACGTCGCCCACGGTCGTCCTCGACGCCCATGCCTTCCTACTCCCGCTAAAACTCGAGACTGAAAAACACTTGCACAGGGCGGCAACTCGCATTGCCACGCTCCCAAAAGTACATCCACTTCACGGCCCAGCAAAAAGAAGCGCAAGCGGAAGGGTAAAGAAGCACAAATCCCCACTTCACTTCCTCATGCAGTCGCTCGAAATCAAGCCGGAAATGTACGAGAAGATCCCCACGGTCAGAAAGGATCCAGCTATCTCCCACATCCGCCCCTTCAAACTTGATATCGCCAAAGACAAGCAGGCATCAATCACGGCAGACAAGGACGGTACCGAAGCCATCAAAATATATACAGATGGTTCAGCCCACGGCGGCAAAGTAGGAGCGGCAGCGGTACTCATCAGGGCTGACAAAGAGATGAAAATACTACGCTATCACCTTGGATCCGCGGAGCACCACACCGTCTTTGAGGCAGAACTAGTGGGACTCCTCCTAGGAATCCACCTAGCCAAATCCGAAAGCAATAACAAGACTAACATTGCAATAGGCATTGATAACCAAGCCGCGATAACAGCGATAACCGCGCCAAGCTGTAAATCGGGGCACTACCTAGCTGACTTAGTCCAATCTGCGGCGATGAAGCTCCGCAAAGCAGGAGGCTCGAAACTCTCGCTCACAATACGCTGGACCGCAGGACATGTTAATATCATAGGCAACGAAAAGGCGGACGAAGAAGCAAAAGCTGCTGCGGAGGGAAAATCATCACCACTCGGCACACTCCCTCCCCCGCTCCGCCACCCTCTCAAGATTAACAAATCCGCGGCGAAGCAGAGCTTCAAGGAACAACTCAAAGCCTGGTGGAAAAACGATTGGCAGGCGTCTCCATACGCACATAAGTTCAAACAAATAGACGTAACTTTACCCTCACAGAAATTCGTAAAGCTAACCAGCAACCCTAATCTATCCAGGAAAGGCGCAAGCTGGTTATTCCAGCTAAGAACGGGCCATTTCCCGCTGAACGCGTACCTATACCGCTTCAAAAGAACCGAAAGCGCCAACTGTCCAGCATGCGGCCACTGTCCCGAAACCCCGCAACACTTCATCCTAGATTGTCCAGCATACGCGCACGAACGTTGGTACCTCCTCAAAGGAAAGAGAACAACAGAAGGAGACTTCGCAAAACTCCTACAAAACCCTAAGACAATTCTACCTCTAGTCAAATACATACAAGACACGGGAAGATTATCATTAGGGGACACAGGATCACGCGCCGAAGAAGGAACAAGAGTAGTAAAGGAACAGGACACCAATAGACGTAGCTAAACTCAGAACCACACACTCCCCGACACCACGCTCTTCACTCCACCATCACCAACGCAACACACACCCACACACACCCATATTTATCCCCTCGACTCGCCGGGCCACGCAGGTCCATTCAAGACACGTCGAGCAAAGAGGAAGACGTAGCTGCAAGCCTCACCACACACAAACAAGACCGCGCAAGTCTCACAAAGTGGCTCGCAACTCACGCCAAGGCGACAAAACCGCCCCTCCAAACTCAACGCTTGACGGGAAGCTTAGCCACTCCCTTCCGGGAGTGGGGGGAACATCTGATACTCGGAACGTCATACGGGCATAGATTACCAATTTGTTCTAAACTACAGATTCGTGCTACGTAGGGTATTAGGCCCTGAGGCGCACGTAAATGGATTCAAAAAAAAAAAAAAAAAGTGTATCGTATACCTTGACGACGCACATACACGAGGGACAGATCTGAAGCTCCCTCGTGGGACCCGCGCAGCAGTCACGTTGGGGCCGAAGGTCACGAAAGATAGGCTACTACAAGGTGAGTTGTTACACAAATGAGAGGGAATTAGGCTAAGAGGATGTAGGGTGTATGCGGATGCGGCAGCTAGGGAAGGGTCAATCGGTGATGTTCTTCGCACCAGGAGAAGTTGACCGTTGCATTCGCGGCCTTATTCCAAGAGGCCAGGAGTCCGAAGATGGCATACGCGTAATCGACATACTCCGATGGGCCATGCACGAGACTTGCGAAGATATTTCTCACCATCTCCCGCACTGGGCGCAGCAAGGTGTCGACCACCACCGGCGATTTTCAGCGTACAAGCAATACCGTTCCACCGGTGACCTAACAGCCCTGAAGGGTGCGTGGTTACAGCGCGAGTCAAGAACTCTGGAAGAGATGTACGACCCAGTTTCGAGGGCACAAAACGCTGGGTTGTACCGGGAAACAAAGGACATACCGTCTCTGCGTCGTCGGCTGGATCTTCTTGGAGTAACTCAGTTGGCCGATGTTAGGATGGCGGAAGAGCAGGAGCGAGAGGTGAACCATGAGGTTGAGCGGGAACGTCAGGTCGAGCGCCCTCCAAAGGTTGAACCCGCAACGCATGACACCTGCAACGACATCCGCACATTCGTTCGTACCGGAGAACTCCCTCGGCGTTTGACGCACATCATTCCATTGCTTGCACCCACCGGGATTGACAATGCCTTGGATTCGACAACAGAGTGGTCCCCATCTCCGCTTGCGACGGTTGATTTTGCCACCACAACGAAGTACCAGTACACCAGCGACGAGCGCCTGACAGACTATCTCCGCCCCGTCAATTGGGTCGTATCGAGCGGATTTGGGAAGAACAGCGTCGCGATCGTCATTAGTCCATATGATGCGAACAAGCTGCTCCCCACCATACGCAAGAGCAACAAGGTGCGACTGCATATCTACGCACCGCGAGTCACTGCCTCCATGCGGTCCTTCTCGGGCCTCACATTCCACGTAATCCCTCGGTTGCCAGCGAGAGCAGCATGGACAGCCCCCGCACACATGCGAACGGAGTTGGATCTGTTTGCGGGTCAACTCTATTTCGACAGCAGAGAGGAGTACGAGAGGGTGTGTGTGTTATTTGCGTTGCGCATGGCACATCCGGGTGCGAAGCAGATCGAAGTCGATGGGTTCGTGCGTCCGGAGTATCGTACGGGCGAAGGATCGCCGTTTTCCGTCAGCATGATAGCTACGTTCAAGAGGCTGACAGGGTTGCGAAGGAAGGGAATGGGTTACGATAAGACGCACCTTGGACGTGTTCTAGATGCTCGTCCCTTGAACGGTGAGTTTATGTCGTAGGTCGAGCCGGAGAACTGGGACCCGGAATCACGAGAGTTGTCGCGTGTTCGATCATAGTTACGGTAGAATGTACGAGTTCCTGGTTTCGAAAGACTTACAGTAGATTTGCTGCTTGGTCAGTTGTAAGTTAGTACCTCCACGATTGTGCCTGATAATGGAAAATGGAAGGGACTGTGATCTGGGGCGTGTACTATGTAGAACCCGACCTGCTGGTCCACGAGGTACCGGCGGTCCACGAGTAACAATATTGTACAGCATCGTGACGTAGACCTTCCTCTGCGCCCCATTGTGGTGGTTCTAGCCCCTCGGCGTTACCACGTTACCACTGTACATGTCTTAACGCTGACCGAGCAGAGTCACCGCTTCAACTTGAACACCAAGATCGCCAATCATTTTACCCAGGATAAGCACTCTGATTCTCCGTCGTTTCAGGTCCGAATCGATATTGAGGCCATGGGATCCATCAGTATATCCTTGCAGGCGCCTCTTTCAGAGCGCTCGATACCGCTTAGTCCTTCGGGAGCCCGTTTTCATCTTGGTCCCTTGCTTGCATGTCGATGTTTTCTGTGCAGTAATTCTAAGCGAAGAGGATGGTGAAGGAGCAGATTGCGGGCACTATTATGGAGCACAGGTGAGGCTGTCGATGTACTCTGGTTGATTGTTCGTGCCACGCTTGGGTCTGCTGGCGGCCTAATGCAGAATTTTCGTCAGTATTAGCTCTGCTGTTTCCGCTTTGGAGAAAGTGTCTATGTGTTCAATCAGTTTGTCTCTTCAGTGCCCTATCGGGTTGGACCTCTATGTAGGCCTATGGTATGCAAATGATGTTAGGTAATGACGTTAGGTCGTTGGATCGATTGGTTCTAGCGAGTAGCCAAGATACTACTGAAAGAAAATTGGATAAGTTTTCGGAGAAGGGAACATTTATGCCAACAAAAGCACCCCAGTAGAGTTTCTATGATGGCTTCGAGAGATCTACTGAACCGCTGATGTGGATGTATCTACCCCAGACCGAATGGTAGATCAATCAAATTGCAGTTGATGGTCAAACACCCAATCTCGACATTTGTGTCTTGTGCCGATGGCCATCGGCATTGGCACGTAAGTTTGTGCATGCGGTTTGGAACCCATCTAGGTGAGAGAATGTCAAAGCAGCGCATGGAGTGAGGTTTTCTTTATCGTACAATGCATCTGTGTGAGCACTGTGAGCACATGTGAGCCTTCGCATCAAGAGTCTCTTCGCGCCGTTCTACCTTTTTCTATAGGATTCGCCCCATTTTCCACACGTCATAGGCGGTAGAGGTATGATAGGTTACTCGATGGGTTGGGTTTGTTAATAAACCGTACCCGAGGTCCTCAGCACGTCGTAAGGTCACGCGACTCATTTCGGGCTAGTACGCGGGATTTACGCTGGGTGAACAAGAGGAGACGATTTGTATTCCGAAAGAGGAAATAGGTCTCCGCTGGTCCGAGTTTGATAGCTGTAAGTCCGACTCAGGCACATTTCATCATGGAACCCAGGCTCATGGTATTCGGTCACGGCATTGTTTTCCATCGAATGGGACGTTACTTGGACTTTCACAGTCACATTAAATTTTCTGTCGAAGTATGCGCCGCCTCCTTGCCGCCGTACCCGCTGATCTTAGGTCGATTGTTCTATCCTGTCGGAGGTGTAACAACCGGCGTTGAATGAAACGTCTGTGGTCTTCGAGAACTCTTCTTTTTTTTTTTGGATCAATATTTATTCTGGGATGCGTAACTGAGTTACAGCTTCAAGAACTCTTCCAGTGGTCTAGGGTGGATGTAGGATCGGCTTCACGTCTGGCGGGCGACATCTCATCTAAGGACAGTCCTGTCAGACATCCTTTCATGACAAGGAAGATTTCCACTTGATATTACAAGGCAGACAACGGGAGCTTTGTGTTTCACTGTCACGACTCGGACCAGGTGATGTGGGCCATTAAACGTAACGAACAGACGAATGCGATGGACAAGATTAGGGCCTATGGTGCGTCATCTTGAGATCTTTTGGCAATTCTTTTCCGAATCATGGTTCGCTAGAAATTTCTTCTGACGCCTGGTGGTCATGAACGTGTACTGTGACGTGCACAATTCGTCACCTTTGTTGACTCACGGCGCTTATGGTGGCGATATTAGTGACCTGTGGCAAGGGTTCTTCCCATCTTTCGTTCGCCATTCCCCCCTATGTCCCTCTCACTCACTGATATTGATTCTGATGTCTTGCGCTCTGTATTTGAGCATGTGTTCCTTCCCCCGGAGCTTCCCCAAAAGGCCCCAGAAGTGGAAGCCGAACGTGGGGCGAATGTGGCATTGTGCCACATCCTCATACACGCTGCAGCAGCTTTCCACCAGTACCTCCCCCCCTCCAAGAAACTCGTGTGGACCCGTGTGCAGAAGATGATGAGATCCGTCCACCGGTCTGCAAGGGCCCCGCTGATAGAAGCGGAACTCGAAGGCATCTTATCAGATCTTGCCGTCGGAGGTGGGCCTGATTACCACTCGCATGTCGCATCGCTATTTACCTTCGCTTTCAGATATATTTGTAATGCACGTTCGAGCTCAGAACGCTGCTGTTATAGTTCGCGTGCTTATCGATCACGTTCGATTCGAGATCTTCGAGGTCTCCCCGCAAGCCAGCGTCGTGATGTCCACCAGCGGAAAGCTCCTTTGCTCCTATCCCGGACCTGCAGTCCAAGTCTCCCCTGAGATATTTTACAACACGTATTTTCTTCCGGAGCTCGCCTCATTTCTCATTCAAATGGACATCGATGTGTTGGATTCCACTGCGACTACCACGAAGGCGGGATCTACTGTACGCGAGGTCCGCGAGAGCGCTCACCCACGATATATATCCGAACTGTTAGTGGGTATTCTAAGAGGCTTTGGTCAACCTGCCTCTGTAGATCGTATCACGAAACGGATAGCGGACGAGGTACTTTGGAAAGATGCCTACAAACCGTGGCGCCGATCGCCTTTGTGGCTGGTCATCAAGGTAGCCCTGCAAACATCCCTAGATCGTGGCATGTACAAGACGTTTATGCTCTTTTTCCATGCCCACATCCTCCGAATCTGCGTCCAAAGGGGCTTTCCAAGCGAGGCGCTCTATTTGATGAGGGTCAAGATGGCGCGACGTCTTTCGAAGATGGGTCCCGCTGTTTCGGACGGGGTCTATCAAGTTGTACACGACACGGCAAAGGAGACCGAGGAGCTTCTTCAGAATCGATGGACAAGTTTCCAGAAGATCCAGTCGACTTCACCGCCGTGGGACCCCGATGAGCTAGGCTTCATCAGGGACACCGCAATCACTCTCAACAACTCACGCTCATACGTCATGAAAGCACTTGATCCATCGTCTCACAGCTACTCGCCGAAGCCATTTAACCCTTCCCACCAGCCACGTCTCGCTGATACAACCGACTTTCGTCGATTTTCAGGCGGCCAACTCGACTCAGCTGTTGCCAACGATAGGCACATTGCTCTCGCGGACTTTGAGTTGTCCGTCGAGAGATATCTGGATTCTTGGGTCGATTCATTTCCGCATGGCGACGACGCTTCAGGCGTAATCGCTTCCTGTGTCGAACAGTATTTCGCCAATGCGAAGAGTATCTACGGAGCCAATCCCGAGGAGAACTCCGTTATGATTTTGACCATCATGGATCTTTGGAAAGCACTGGATACCTTAGCTATCCGCCAGTGCCCCCTCATAAGTTCTTATTCACCGGAAATTCCTCGAGACTTCCTTCATCCTCTACTCCTTCGTCGCTCTGGTTCCCTGCGTCGTGCCGAACTCATTGAAAAGTATATTTTGCAGCGACACGACCAAGCCTCCTACCCGACGTCCATTTTTTCCGACAATGCCACTGAACTTTCGTTCGCTGTGCGATACTACGGTGATTCTCCACAGTTACAACAACTCTACGCCGATATCTACCGACGTGCGTTGCGGGAGCGAGAGGAAAAGCGTACCGAGCTGAGAGTCTTAAATGAAAGGCGACGATCACTGAAGAACAAGGAATCAAGGATGGAACATACTTGCTGGACTAGCAGCTCGCCGTGGAGACAGTATTGCCAAAAATGTCAAACGAACGCCGAGGCTGATGGGCTGAGGATTACCGTCCATGAATGGCCACTCCCGCAAGCAACACTCCAAGCCCAGTTTGTAGTCTTCGAGCTTTCTCCACCACGCGCGTTTTCCACGTGGCGGGAGATAACCTACAAGATTCTCTACGACATAGGATCGCCCAACGCTGCTGATTATGCTGAACCCAAACTTTTATTAGATGCCTACTCTGGTCTAAGCTATTGCGCAGTGCGTCATGAATACCACCGGATCACGATTGCGTCCACCACAAAATCGTTCTCCGACCAAAGCCATTACAAGAGTGTCGGGATTCCTGCAGACGATTCTGATGTCTTACTCAACAACGGGTTATCTTTCAAATTGTATGACCGCAAGGCCAACTCGTGGGCAGCACGGCCTTTTCTTGGATCTACCCTCACAAGGTTCTGCACACCTCCTATCCCCATCTCATCTCCGTACGACAAGGTCCACTCCTTTGTTTCTGGAACGCACCATACGTCGAATGAGGTGATCGCCGCTCAGGCTGACTGTCCCCTGGAGCTGAGCCTTCATGAGTATATGGCGTTTGCTGGGTTGCGCAGCGGGCCACGTTTGCAATGGTTGAACATAGCAAGGGAACTGTCGTCGCCTTCGCTCTCACTTCGCCGCGAGGAGGTACATACGCTGATCACCCAAGCAGCATGGCAACTTGGCCCGCTGTCGGACGGGGAGCGCGAATGGCACACCGATCTTGGCTACCCAAGTTTCGGAAGGACACTCCTAAAAGAACTAGAGGCCCTGCTTGGAAGAATAAAAGCCAACTGGCAAGAGGAAGTCACCGTCAGAACAATTGGTATGTCAGACTCCACTCTTTGTCGCGTGCTGCCTTTGACTCAACATTCTCTAGCTCTCCTTACCAGCCGCCTCCTCTCTTCTGCGCTCGATCCCGATATTTGTCGAAGCGCATGCATGCTATTGCGGGAGGTCCGGAGTGTAGTACATAGGTGGATTGGCGAGCTTAGTTCGAAGCTGGAAACTGCCGACGACGAAAAGACGCGCAACGACCTGCATCGACGGCTATGTATATTGGCGACTACATGTCTCTCCACCTACGATGTTCGCCCGGAGCATATCCCATGGGCGCTGTCTAGTAACTCGGATTTCGCCATAGCTGTGCATTGCGCAGTAGTCGTTCACGACAACACCCCACCGACTCTTAAAGACGACGACTCTGGTTATCTAACTCGACTCCTCAATCGCCATCGCCGGCTACTTCATCTGCTTGAGCCAATTCTCCTACAAGGCGTACGGTTGAACCCAATGGGCTTCGATGACGGCCTCGCAAACGTATGGAAAGGGTTCCGTCGGCAGACCTCTTCTGATTGGCACGTGCTTCCTAATCATAACTCGCGGTGGATCTCCTGTCGCGTGGAAGGTGGACAAGAAGTTCATCTAAACATTTTGACCGGGCAATTACTCATTGGTGGAAATCCCCTTGGAAGACTTCCGCAAGAGATCATTGGACATTCCACATATGAAAGCGTCCTAGGAACTGTGAGTGTTATCGCTATTTTGGTTCGCAGGTGCTCATGTACTCTTTGCAGCGGATTCTGGACATAATTCCCGGCGACGTCCCTGGCATGGAATTTATGGCTCGGTCGAATGTGTCAGGGTATCGGGTGAGTTATTGTCATCGTTGGTGTCAGGAAGCGACTAATAGTATGAGCTAAAGATATACTTTTCGCTACGTGATCGAGATCTAATACTGCAAGCTCGGTTACCAGAAGACTCTCGACTCTTACAATTGGTTCCACGTGCGGTATTCGTTGGCGACTTCCCGAAGCCTTTCGTGGATGACTATGTACACTGGCTCGACCTCGGCACCGGAGAAGTTGAATTCCGCCCCGTTGAATCCCCTTGGACTCCAGATCCGTCTAATTGGCGGCTCTCGATCCTTACAGATTATCCCCGGTTCCTATCCCGCAAAATCTCTGGTGGTAGCGCCACCACAGTCGACCTAATTGATATTCGTTCCTCCACATTTCAAATGGTATCCCGCCTACTCTCTGTACTCGAATCTCCGGAGCATATTGTCATCACGTGCACCAACCGAGCGCTAGAAGCTTCCCTCAATCGATTGCGCCTTGTATTCTTCGTCAATCCGAACTCAGAATTGGAGTGTCGAAGCACGCCGGGCTACGTCGTTGATGATTTTCAGTCTTCCGGAACTATGTTTGGACTCAAAAATCAACTTGTCTTGCGTCCGAGCAAAGGGTGTCCGGAGATGTCCCGACGCGTCATCATTCCACAAGGAGATGTCGAATTTGGCTTGAATGGCGACTTCACCAGTGTCTCCATAAAGACGGGAACGGCGCGGCATGTCCACTGGCATGAGTACACTATCGACACCGATCTGGGACGCCTCACCGGAAATGTGAGCCTGCGTAGCAAGCTATACCAATGTTATTTGCACGCGCTCACCAGCCACTGCCTCCCCGACCCTCTACTTGGGCATACTGGAACTGAAGAATCCCTGAACATGTTGCAAAGCGCCGCTTTTCTGTCGTTTCAAAGACTAAGCAAGGATGACGCAAAGTTCTTGGACCTCCTAAGCGACTTGACACCAAGCAGAGTATATTACCCGCCACATCTACAGTCGATGATTACGGTGGAATGGAACGACCTTCCTGTCCTCTCACAGCACCACGACTTTCACGCAACCGTACTTTCCATTCTCGATCACGCACGTGCAGTGGAGGCGCTTTACGACAAACCCGCCGACTTCGATATTCGTCGTCGAGACGATTCGTTGCTGAACCGCGCCGCTTCTCGTAACAGGGTATACTACCCACACGACTTGCAAAGCTCACGGTATTCGTCCTCTTCAATTCCGGAGGACACCATATATGCGTCACGTGACGTAGCTGATGCGGGAAGCGCTGAACATGCCGCCTACCAGACGTCATGGTCTGTATGGAACGCTCAGCCCTGTCTTCCGCATAAATGGCTCAAGCTATGGGATGAAATGCAGTCGTGGAGATTAATTGGCCCGGCCCAAGAGCATATTTCACTACGCTACAGTCGGTACTGGTTTTCTGTCAACGCCGCAAAGGACTGGCTTGGCATATATGACATATGTCAGGAGGCGTTATATCGCGATCCTCAAGAGTCAAAGATCAAACTGGCGTTCAGCCTCTCCTCGGCAAGCTTCAGCAGTTCCGACAGTGCAGATATCGTTCCGCTTGTTCTAATTTTTGCAACAGACCAAAGGCTCCGTGGTCTTACACGCCCTTCAATACCCCACTATTTGCTTTCAGATGGCACGAACCCAGACCGCGCACGTTTGCGAGATATGATATGTTATTTTCGTCGTCCGATACATCAAACTCCGGCGCAAAGTTTGGGGGTGCAAGCAACCGACTGGGAACGGGCGGCTGAGGAGCGAAACAGGGAATATTTCAGGATCATCCATCACGAAGAGCAATTGGCTGCACAATCTATAGTAGAACAGTGGCCCAGGAGACACTACGATCTTCCGCAACAATGGTTCGACACACAAGGTTGCAGGGAACGCGTCGAGAGTTACCTGCAATCGGTTTCCCAAAATATCGATTTCAGGGCCCATATAAATAATCTACAGACCATCATTTCGAGCCGTTACGGGTCCAGTATTCCACCTGAAGCACCCTACGTGTTTTCTCCCCACTTTAGCGCGAGGCCACCAAAAGCGTCATCTCCTTCACTTCGAGAAGTACTGATGTCTCGAGCCAACTTCTCACGCCCACCGACTCGCGAACAACCATCGTCCAGCTGCGCTATACCATCCACTATTGCGACGATAGCGACTGAAAGTAACTCACTACCAACAGGGGAAGATGGCCTCAGTTCTCTTATTCAGGAGCTCCGGAATTCTCGGGAGCCGTTACTACAGCTCTACGGAGACGACCTGAACAAGAGTTACGGCGATTTGCTAAGAAAAAGGGCTTCTTTCCTCGTTCAGCGCAGCGTTCCTCCTAAAGAAGCTTTACTCCGATATCGCGACCTGTGCTCTGAAAAGAAGGACGCGATATTTTCTGAGCTTTCAAAGGCTCTAGCCCCATCTCAGAAGCTAGAATATGTCGTTGGTATTTCGGGTCTTTGGCCTCGAATAACGCCGCGATCCATCCTACGAGAGCTCTCAAGGGATCGTGTTCACACGCTAGCCGATCAATGGAAACTTCTCATCATCAGCTACGCAGTAGCGTTTCTCAAATATCAGCAATCGCAGCGCCTGTTCGAGCTTTTTTTGAAAAGCCGGGACGAAGAACTCCTCAAGGAAGCACAAACCTCGTGCGAGGAAGTGGCCGCGGCTCCAATTTGTTCTCCCGACTGGCTCCTGATCCAAGTAAGTTCATTTCCCCCAAAAAACACGCAAGCGCTGACAGGCGGTGTTATTAGATTGATGCAAACTTTTTGGCGCGTCAACTCCAGCTAGACATCGCACAAGAGATGATATTTCCTTCATGCCAGCGCAGTGCATCATTTCAACTCAACATGGGAGAGGGAAAGTCGTCTGTTATCGTACCTCTCGTTGCTGCGACGCTGGCGGACGGTTCCCGACTCGCGAGAATCGTGACGCTCAAACCTCTATCGAATCAAATGTTCCAACTGCTACTCGGCCGACTTTCTGGTCTCGCTGATCGACGTATTTTCTATGTTCCATTCTCTCGGAATCTTCGGATGGATATCTCTATGGTCCAGAGGATCAGCGCCCTATATAGACAATGTGCTGCCGGGGGTGGGATTCTCGTAGTCCAACCCGAACATCTACTCTCGCAAAAGTTGATGTGCATCGATACTCTCATGACATCCTACGACGACCCCAAGAAATCCCTCGTCGCCACAGAACTCAACGTCCTACAGGACTGGTTAGCCAACGGATCGCGCGATGTGCTCGACGAAAGCGACGAGATCCTGCACGCTCGGTATCAATTAGTCTACACCGCGGGCGAGCAAATGCCTGTTGAAGATCACCCAAATCGTTGGTCCACGACACAGCAAGTGTTCGGTCTATTACGAAAACACGCCGCGCAGTTGCACTCCAGTTTTCCGCAGATGTTCGAGCTCGACCAAGCCGAGAAAGGATTTCCTACCATGCGAGTCCTCGATCGAAAGGTTTCTCGAGAGATCTCTTCACTCATTGCCAAAGATGCCCTTGAAGGCGCTTTATCCACCCTTTCACTAGCTGTTCTCTCGCCCTCAATTCAAGAGGCCACTCGCCTTTTCATCACCCAGAAGGAAGTTTCTGTCGAGGACCGTATGTTGGTCCATTCGCGTTGCGCCGGAACAACTTTATGGAGTGGAATTCTTTTGCTCCGCGGGCTCCTGGTTGAAGGCGAAGGGGTCCTTGCCTACGTGCTGAAGGAACGCCGGTGGAGAGTCGACTATGGTCTCGATCCAAGCAGGACCCTATTAGCCGTCCCATACCGTGCAAAGGTAAGCCCATCCGGCGGTCCAACCAAGGAACGCTGCTAATGGTGATTGCAGGACGTGCCAAGCTTGAGAGCCGAATTTGGTCACCCGGACGTGGCCATCGCGCTAACTTGCCTTAGCTATTACTATGGCGGCTTAACAAAGGAACAAGTGCTCCAGTGCTTCGGTCTTCTCAACAAGCTCGATAATCCCAACATGGAATACGACCAATGGGTCAAATATGGGCAAGACATTCCTAATTCGCTGCGGCAGATTAACGGCGTAAATACGGACGACAACGCTCAGGTCGACGAACACCTCGTTCCGCTATTCTCGAGGAATACAAGAATCATAGATTTCTATCTATCCCAAGTAGTCTTTCCTCGCGCAGCCAAGGAGTTCCCCCACAAACTTTCCACGTCAGCCTGGGATCTGGTAGAGGACAAATCAAATGTCATAACCGGTTTCAGCGGCACCAACGACAACCGGTATCTCTTGCCGACATCGATAACTCAGGAGGATCCCATCTCCCAGTTGAGCACCAATGCCCTTGTCTTGCAGTACCTTCTCCAGCCAGAAAACAGCCACTACGAGTGTACCGAAGGTGACAACGGCGAACGCGAATCTGCGGAAGCTTTCTTGCAGCGATTAGTCAGACAAGACCCTGCAATACGAGTATTATTGGACGTTGGCGCACAAATGCTAGAGCTCCAGAATCAAGAGTTGGCGCGACACTGGCTCGACCTTACGCCCCATATCTCGGCGGCTATCTTTTTCGACGAATACGATCATCTCACCGTACTCACCCGGGACGGAACAATCGAACCATTTACCTCATCTCCCTTTAATCGCCAGCTGGATAAGTGTGTCGTATACCTTGACGACGCACATACACGAGGGACAGATCTGAAGCTCCCTCGTGGGACCCGCGCGGCGGTCACGTTGGGGCCGAAGGTCACGAAAGATAGGCTGCTACAAGGTGAGTTGTTACACAAATGAGAGGGAATTAGGCTAAGAGGATGTAGGGTGTATGCGGATGCGGCAGCTAGGGAAGGGTCAATCGGTGATGTTCTTCGCACCAGGAGAAGTTGATCGTTGCATTCGCGGCCTTATTACAGGAGGCCAGGAGTCCGAAGATGGCATACGCGTAATCGACATACTCCGATGGGCCATGCACGAGACTTGCGAAGATATTTCTCACCATCTCCCGCACTGGGCGCAGCAAGGGGTCGACCACCACCGGCGATTTTCAGCGTACAAGCAATACCGTTCCACCGGTGACCTAACGGCCCTGAAGGGTGCCTGGTTACAGCGCGAGTCAAGGACTCTGGAAGAGATGTACGACCCGGTTTCGAAGGCACAAAACGCTGGGTTGTACCGGGAAACAAAGGACATACCGTCTCTGCGTCGTCGGCTGGATCTTCTTGGAGTAACTCAGTTGGCCGATGTGAGGATGGCGGAAGAGCAGGAGCGAGAGGTGAACCATGAGGTTGAGCGGGAACGTCAAGTCGAGCGCCCTCCAAAGGTTGAACCCGCAACGCATGACACCTGCAACGACATCCACACATTCGTTCGCACCGGAGAACTCCCTCAGCGTTTGACGCACATCGTTCCATTGCTTGCACCCACCGGGATCGACAAGGCCTTGGATTCGACAACAGAGTGGTCCCCATCTCCGCTTGCGACGGTTGATTTTGCCACCACAACGAAGTACCAGTACCCCAGCGACGAGCGCCTGACAGACTATCTCCGCCCCGTCAATTGGGTCGTATCGAGCGGATTTGGGAAGAATAGCGTCGCGATCGTCATTAGTCCATATGATGCGAACAAGCTGCTCCCCACCATACGCAAGAGCAACAAGGTGCGACTGCATATCTACGCACCGCGAGTCACTGCCTCCATGCGGTCCTTCTCGGACCTCACGTTCCACATCATCCCAGAGTGGCCTGCGACATGGTGGGCAGCCCCCGCATACACGCGAACGGAATTGAATCTGTTTGCGGGTCAACTCTATTTCGACAGCAGAGAAGAATACGAGAGGGTATGTGTGTTGTTTGCGCTACATATGGCACATCCAGGTGCGAAGCAGATCGAAGTCGATGGGTTCGTGCGTCCGGAGTATCGTACGGGCGAAGAATCGCCGTTTTCTGTCAGCATGATAGCTACGTTCAAGAGGTTGACGGGGTTGCGAAGGAAAGGAATGGGCTATGATATGACTCACCTTGGACGAGTTTTAGACGCTCGCCCCTTGAGCACTAGCAGCGAGTTTATGTCGTAGGTCGGGCTGGATAACGTGGGAATCACGAGACTTGTTGCGGGTACAATATCAATGGTTACGTAGAATGTACGACTTCCTGGTTTCAAAATATATTTGCTATTTGGTATTAGTATTAGAGAAGGATGAGATTCCTTGCGTCGAGGAGTTGCACAAACTACAAAGTCGGGATGCAGGCAGCGGGCCAGACTCAGAACAAAAGAATTCGGGTACAGTCGACTGTTTGCGAAGCAATTTCACGGTACCCACCGCTACTTCAGGTTTCTCTTCGTACTCGATTCACGATGTGTTAGCATTCTGCACACTTGCACGACTCTTGAAGCTTTGGAAGTCTTAGAGAGCGAATGCAAACAATAAACGACATGTTACTGTAGGTCGTCACGCACGAGCCGAAGGAGACCAAGGACAAATAGGTGGACACCATGTATTCGAAAGTGCCAACAACTGGTCTCCGGGCTACATGTGGTCAGCCCAGGAACACGCGTTGAGATCCTTCACACCAGCAGAGGTCGATCGTCGCATCCACAGTCTAGGACAGACGCATTTACCCACAGAGGGTGTTAACAACAGGGACCCGGTGCTGCCAGCGATCCCCTACATATAAACAGCATACCGTTCAACTGAAAAACCAGACGCAAGCTGATGACTATCGATGTCTAGGGGAACAGACGTACGATCTTGTTTTGAGTGCATAAGGAACATGGCACGTCGGGAGCGGCTTGACCATCAAGTAGAACGGCCTGTGACGAGGGTCCAGCAGAGCAAAAAAAATGACCACGGGAGCCGGTGAAACCCCAGTTTATGCGCTGTCTATCTTACTGGCATGGATTCGACGACAAAGTGGTCCCAGTCCCCAGTCGGCTTCGTTACCATAAATTCGTTTAGCATTTGCCTTTGTTTACCCGTATTTATGTGAGCGGACCTTCGTAATTCGGAGCGGAGATTAAAACCATTTCAATGGGTAAAGGCGTCGGCATGAGTCCCGGAGCTTCAGGATTGGTGGCCTAATAATATTTAACCTCAGCCTCTGACATAGGTTTTGTTTTGGATCTTGGTGCAGGCGAGATGGTGGCGGGAGGGATGCCTAATGGAGTTATTAGAATCGGTGCAGTAACTTATTACGTCGGAGCGAGCGTGAGTGTATGCGCTCATGACGTCCTCGCTGGTCGCTCCACAAGACACCACACTCCACCACGAAACCCCTATTGCTGGATCTCCTCCCCACTCAATCTCAAATACAATGTCTTTCGTCAAACTCAGCATATTCGGCACTTCCTTCGAGGTTTATCTCCTCCATTCTTCGTCTCATTTCTCGTCTCATCCCTTGATCTATCTCAGGTTACTACAAGATATGTCGATCTTCAACCCGTCGGCATGGGTCCGTCATTTTCTTCTTTTTCTGATGCTTTCTCATCTCTCAAGTACAGGCGCATTTGGGCTGGTGTGGTACGCTTTCTCGTTTCTGGCTTGGCCAACTCCACACCAACGCATACATCGTGCAGCTCTGCGAAGGATCAACTGACAGGCGCGTCCGTCGCCATAAAAAAAATCATGAAACCCTTCAGCACTCCCGTCCTATCTAAACGCACCTACCGCGAGCTCAAACTCCTCAAGCATATCCAACACGAGAATGTAAGTCTCTGCATCTCTACCCCCTCCTTTCTATTTCACCAAGCCCGTCCCGCCTTCTTACCAGATCATCAGCCTCAGTGATGTCTTCATCTCTCCCTTGGAAGATATGTACGTCATCCTCAGCTCTCTCCCCACCCCATCATACTTACTGCCTCACTCTTATCAGCTATTTCGTGACTGAACTCCTCGGAACTGATCTTCATCGACTACTTACTTCTCGACCATTAGAGAAGCAGTTTATTCAGTATTTTCTATACCAGATCTTGGTGCGCTTGTCGATATCTGCCTCACACTCTGCCCTGATTTCTCCCACTCAGCGCGGGCTCAAGTATGTGCACTCGGCAGGTGTCGTCCATCGCGATCTCGTAAGAAGCCACTCAACTCTCGTGTTATTCTCTCCCTCATTTTCCGCCATTAGAAACCAAGTAATATCCTCGTCAATGAAAACTGCGATCTAAAGGCGCGGACGCATCCTTTCTGGTACTCCGTGGCTGACAACTCTATAATTTAGATTTGTGATTTTGGTCTTGCCCGAATACAAGATCCGCAGATGACGGGCTACGTGTCGACTCGCTATTATCGCGCTCCAGAGATCATGCTCACGTGGCAAAAGTACGACGTCGCAGTAGATATCTGGAGTACGGGGTGCATCTTTGCCGAGATGCTTGAGGGAAAGCCTCTTTTCCCTGGAAAGGATCGTGCGTTTTCTTTTATTTTTCAAAAGAAATCCCATCGCTGAGCTTGTCTTGCAGATGTGAACCAATTCTCGATCATCACTGAGCTGCTCGGCACCCCACCCGACGATGTAATTGAGACGATTTGCAGCGAAAACGTGCGCAGACCCTTAACCCTATATTCGCTTGTGTGCTAATCGGTGGCGTGGCTTAGACTCTCCGCTTCGTGCAGAGCCTGCCGAAGCGCCAGCGGGTACCATTCAGCGAAAAACTACGGTGCAATGACGAGAGCGCGCTTGATTTGCTCGAAAAGATGCTTGTGTTCGACCCCCGTAAGCGAATCAATGCAACCGAGTGTCTCTCCCACGAGTACGTTTCACCATACCACGACCCAACGGACGAGCCCGTTGCTGCAGAAAAGTTTGATTGGAGCTTCAACGACGCTGATCTTCCGGTCGATTCATGGAAAGTGATGATGTACGCGGAGATCCTCGGTACGTACCTCCTTCAAGTTACGTGGGTCATGTTCGTGTACCGATCCGTGGATCTTAAGAATTCCATGAAGTGACGACAGACTCAACTATGCCCAATGGCACCGTCCCAGAAGGCGCACTTGCGGTCTCAGATGACCGCTTCGTGACCGCCGTTACCGATAACACTGCGGCTATCGCTGCGCCGACAGCTGCTTCAGCAACTGCTACCAATGGTACTGGTACTACTACCACCACTACCACAACCACTACCAGTGTGACCACGGCTACCACATCCTCGTCATCAGCTCCATCAGCTACCACAGCAGCTGCTGTAGCTGCAACAGCAACCAAGTAGCAGTGCCACCGCGTGGCAATCAAGACAAGAAGAACAAGGGATATCCTGTACGTATGTAATTGCGCAATGTGATGTCTGTATGCTATGTGGCTGGCGTATACACGATGCTGTCAATGCTTTCTTTCTTTCTTTCATTTCATTTTTTTTAGGACAATAGTTGACCTCCGGGGCCAGTGTAGAGGAGTAGAGTGCTTGTGGCGCGCGTACGATTTACGATACACGGTTAATTGCATGTATAATACGCCACGAGAGGTGGGTGCACCGCGCACCGCGATGATGCCACGGGTATCGATTTTGTAGCCTTGTTACGCAATACATGCGCTTGACGGACTCAAATGACCATCACCACTCTGGCGCTAAACATCTGCCACCACTATGTCTGAGAAGAATGACGATCTCTTACCACTGCTGTCTCCTAGTGCACTGGCTATTCTTTTAGACTCCCCTGGCAGATGCACTGTCTAAGTAGGATCCCGCATCGCAAGTCTGAATCCAGTGAGTTCACTTTGAGGCGGCAGATATTTCCTACTTTTCGCTTTTTGTGGATTCTGAGAGTCGTAAAATAGAACAACAACGCAATTATGGCGCTTTTCTTTGCTCTTTGCGGCTCTCGCTTAGACCCTGCTGCCACAACCCGACACAAACGGGCCTACTAGTTCTCATAAAAGCCTAGGTAGGGGTGGGTTGTCTCGGGTACCATTTCTCCCTTCCAACCGCTATTTGACACCTAGTACTTTCTGTGACCCCACTCTTCTTATTTGTCAACAATGTCTGCTTCCGAAGTGCCAGTGAAAGTCGAACATTTAAACGAGATCAGTGACTCAGTAGCAACCATGGTGGCGTGCATCCTGCAAGAGCAACTTGCCCCTATCCTAGAGACTATTCGCGAGCACTCAAAACTCCTAGACTGGCACTCGGCACTCCTGAACCAAAGTACTATCATGAATCATTACAACGTCGGGAAGCTCGACGACCTGCGCGACCTCCAGACCAACGTAAAGTGAGTGGTTGTGGACATTTTGGCTACGAGCGACGCTCTTAGCTTCATCAAAGTTATAAATTGCAATTCCACATCGACCCGGAGGATAGAAAGCGTCCGAGCTATCGCGGCACGCCGCAACCCACCCCAGCCCTGAAAAGTACAGTAATCGCGGCGCGCACCGAATCTCCTCAGAAAGAAAACCTCCCTCTCTCGGAACGCCCACTTGCCTGCAGTTCCCCCAGCGTGTCGTCGCGAGACCGCACAAGTTCACCTACTGGCGGCAGCACGTCATCCGTAACGAGCGCACCGGATTCCCCAACACGTCAGCCGACGCCAGTCTCCTCCTACCCACCTCCTCCTGCAGCGTCTCCGCCAACTCCCCCGCAAATCTCTGCAGATGGCTCCGGTGCGCCGGCCACGAGGCGGGCTTTGCGGCGTGAGCGTGCTCACTACGAGATACCAGACCCGATGTGGAACTCATCGCGCAAGATCGACCTCTTCGAGCCCGTTCCTGCTCCCGCTGTGCCCTCGCCCCCGCCCCCGCCCCTGCCTCCGGCAGCCGCCGCGGGCCCATCTGCTGCACGACCAAGCGAAAGAGTAGCCGGCAAGAAACGAAAACGCTCAGACGACGGTTCTTTGCGCGCTGCCGGTGAAGCACTTGTCGATCCTGGTTCTGAATGTGACGAGCCTGAGCGGAGCAAACGCATGAAGGATACGACGATTTCAACAGAACGCATACCCATTCCGGAGAGTTTTCTCAGAGTGGCACGCTTGAACATCTTTGGGGAGCCATCTTTTGAGGAACGTCGATATGAGGTCGAGCAGATGAGATATCTGAAGAACCTCTTTCGAGGTGGGGCTACTTGACTTCCTAGGCACCATTTAGTAATTGTTGTTTCGGTTTTTTTTTTTTGGCCTGCGCTACATGGACCATTGTCTCTTTTCTTACATAACGCCAATCGATGTTGCTTGTGGTTACTGGAGTTTTGTTCGCGGTTCGGTGAGAATGGCAGCGAAGTTGATCCGCGCATGACTTCAAGTTGACAGGCAAGATTGGGATTTAGTAAGCGCAAAAAGTAGTACTGTAGCCCACCGCGAGGGTCGAACTCGCAGCCTTCAGATTAAAGTAGAGTGTCAGACCCCTTCCCGTGTAAGGGATGATTACCGCCTCGCGTGTTGTCTCCCACACCTGCTTTCCCTTTTAATGCACCTTGGTGCAGGAAGGCAGGTGTGAGAAAGAGCACGCGTCCCTTACGCTGGGGACGGGAAGAGGTCTGAAACAACACCCGTCTAAGAGTCTGACGCTCTATCCGATTGAGCTAGGCGGGCATTGACATCGATTGTAATGTGGGAGCTATCGTCTGTGTGTCAGTTAGGCCGGGCCGGACAAACGAGCCGGTTCCCGGAATAAGAGTGGCTTGCTTTGAGTCTTGGATCTTGGACTTGCATCTGACACTAACATGGCACCAGGAGCGGAGTCAACACAGAGGCCACGACGCCCGACTGCGTTTGAAGTGAGCTTCCCAAACGAGCTGAACGGAGATGAAGATGATGAAGCAGACGAGGGAGAAGAGGACGAGGGCGAGGGCGAGGGGGACAATGAGCATGCTTCTCGACGGGCCAAACGCAAGCACGACTCTACTGCAGGACCTGACAGTCGTGTGCGTTTTTCTCTCATCCCATCCCCTTTCGACGCCACTCACCTCGGGTGGGAAGTGCAGCCTGCGAAGCGCCGCAACCACCACCCTCCACCCGGTCTCGTAGAGAAGGATGAGGAGAAGGAAATGCATTATACCCCGCGCCCGGACGAGCTCCCCGAGTCGGCGCCAGACATCGCTTTCCTCCTCGGCGAGGACGACGCGCCAAACCCGGCCGGAGAAGGGGATGACGGAGGGGAGGTGGACAAAAAGCCCGTACGCGTGTTGCACGACTGGTCCGTCTTTGACGCGCGTCCGCGCCCGAAGAAGCGCGGAGACCTTGCGCTCCACATGCTCCCGCTCGATGCCCTCGACACATCGTCGTCCGGGTGCGCGCCAGAAGGCGCAGGTGTAGCGGCGCCGTTGTTCGAGAACGATGAGGATGCCGGGCAGGAAGATGATGGCGATTACGACGACGATGACGAAGGAGAGGATGAAGCGAAGGCAGTGTCAGTGCGCTTGAGGCTGGGTGCGATTCTGCGTTACACGATCGACTATACCAAGCGTGATGAGTACGTCCCTCTCTCTCTCTCCCCTTGTCTTCTGTGCGTCGCTCATCGGTGGCAGCCCAATATTCATCGAGACTACCACGGCGTGGTACATCCTCGGAGTGCCCGCGCGCGAGTATCGCGCATACTACACACCGTTCTTCTGCGCGCACAAGATCGCGCAGGCGCTCGTGTGCGCGCTTATCTGCGATCCCAACATGTCGCTCGAGGCGTTTGTCAGCGAGCTCGAAGCAAGCGGCTACACGACGATGGCGCTGGGCAGCGGAGGCACGTGCACCCCGCGCGACTTGCAGGATGCCGTACGTTGCCTTACGTCACATAGTCCTGTCTTGACGCGTCTGCCTCTCCTGGTAAGATCCCTGCGATCAACGCGGCCCTTGATACGCTCGACGAGCCCACTTACCGCGCCCTGCGCCCTGCCTCGCTCCTTCAACTTATCCTCGACGTTCCCGGCTCGGGGAGGGGCGCCGCCTCTCTGCCCATGCGGCGCGCGCGTACGCATCAGAGCCAGGGCCCGCGCGTGTCCTTGCACCGCGCGCCGTTCCGTCTCCTCCCAACGACCATGGGTAATATTGACCTTGCGGTTCTGCGGCCTGAGAATCAACTCCAAACGCACGTTACGCCGCGCATTGCGGGGCTCGCCACGGGCCTGTTCCGCGAGCAGCTCGTCGTTCTTGGTCGGCGACCGGCAGCGCCGGTGATATGGAGGCGCGCAGAGGGAGGAGGCCTGGGTGGGAACTCCAGGGAAGAGTGGAGCAGCTTGCGGCGCGCGGTCGCGATGGCGCTGTGTCCTGAGGGCACGCAGAGCATCGAAGCGCCGACGCGCTGGCGCATGCACCCGCGTCAGCCGTTCATGCGCCGCGTGGGGCTGGTGGACGTGCGTGGGCAGGTTCCGAAAGCGCTGTTCGAGGTGCGTTGGCGCGCAAGGCCCTGGATTGATTGATGCAAATTATCTTCGTGATATAGGTCGGAGACGTCGTACTCGTGCCCATTGGCGAGGACGAGACGAGGCGGGGGCATGTCCCCGTGCCACTGCCGCCGACGCCAGATGCCACGCCGCGCGACTCGCGGCTCTCGGATTACTTCTGGTGCGCACGCACCTTTTCCTTCTCGTTTCTGTAGCGAGCTCGTACGGGAATGGCCTTTCTCAGGTTCGGCCGCATCGTGCATATCAATGGCCAGGATGAACGGGTGCATATTCAGTGGTTCGACTACGCACCGAACACGTTCCTCGACGACATCGCAGACACCCGCGAGTTGTTTCTCACCCCGCTCTGTGACACCCTGCCCCTCGTCGCGCTCTGCGGCACTGTGCCCGTCGAAGACTTTTCCGCACGTGCCTCAGTCCCCGACGACTATGACGGGTACTTCTTCCGCTTCGTGTACGACAAGACGGACGCATCGTTCTCAGAGCCGCTGCCCACGCCACCTCACACGGATCCGCCGTACAACTGCACCGTCTGTGCGCGCCGCGAGGAGGAAGAGATCGAGGCGCATGGGCGCGTCGTGCGCCGTGCTGGTGGTGTCGTGGGTGTTGCTGTGCACGGCACGACGTTCCACGTCGGCGACTTCGCACTCGTGCGCGCCGATGAGGGCCCCTCGCGAATCGCGCAGCTCGTCGGCGTGTTCACGAGTGACCCCGTGTGGGTAAAGCTGCAGCTACTTGGGCGTGTGTCCGACCTCGCGGATCTGTTACCGCCTGACGAGCTCCGCGATGAGGTGCGCCTTCCCCCACTCGCCTTTCCTTTCTGAGTGCTTGATTGGCGTATGCGCAACGCTCGCAGCGCCATTTGTTCTTCACGGACGAGTTCGAGGAGGCGCCAGTTGAGAACCTGCTCGCGCAGTGCTATGTCCTACATCACGACCTGATCTTCGACATGGACCTCTGGGCGACGCTCGGCCCCGCACACTTCTACTACCGCTACCGTTTTGCGCAGCGCCGGCCTGCGTCGTGGGACGAGCGCGTGCCGCTCGCAGAGGACGCGGGCGTCGGGTGCTCGACGTGTGCGTTTTCGCTGCAGGCGCGCCTCGCGGAGGCTGTCGCTTTTGAAGAGGAGGCGCAGGCGCGCAAGCTGCGCGTGCTCGACGTTTTTGCAGGTGCGGGCGCGATGAGCCTTGGTATGGAAAGCGCCACGAGCGGGATGAAGACGACGCACGCGATCGAGCTGGGGCCCAGTGCAGCGAAGACGTTCAGGTCCGTAGCCCCATTTTTTTTTGCGATTGCTTTTAAGATTGTTGGTTGGGCAGACGCAACTCTCCGGAGACGATCGTGTACAATCAGTGTGCAAATGTGGTCTTGCGATATGCAGTCAAGTCGCACCATGGCTTGCTCGTAGACGATGACGTGCCGAAGGACATCTACGACAAATCGCGGTTGCCACGGCCGCCACGGCCAGGCGATATCGACGTGATCGTGGCTGGCTTCCCCTGGTGCGTGTCGTGGGCCATGCTGCCTGCGCCAACCGCACCCACTGACGCGCAAGGGGACCACCGCCCCGCCACGATCAGCCAGCCGCACTCGCAGCTGAACATGTTCCAGAAGGCAAACGACGTGAAGAGCAACCTCATCCTCAACCTCCTCTCCTGGGTCGACTTTCTCGAGCCCCCGTACTGCGTGTTTGAGAACGTGCGCGGGTTCTTGAGCTACAATCTCCGCGCGGTGCAGCTCGACGAACACCGCACCGTCGGCGGGATCAGCATGGGCGGCCTTAAGTTCCTCGTGCACGCCATGCTCGCGATGAAGTGCGTGCTTTTCCTCCTCTCCCCCAGTGCCGTGATCGAGGGCTCCTCGCCCTCCCCAGCTACCAAGTCCGCTTCTGTCTATTGCAGGCCGCGCACTACGGCACGCCGCAGACGCGCGTGCGTTTCTTCCTTTTCGCGGCACGGCGCGGGTACCCCCTCCCCGCGGCGCCACAGCCGACGCACGACTTCCCACGAACGCACCGCCTCGAGGTCCACTTCCCAAACGGCGACATCGCGCGCGCAATACACGCCGAGGCAGGCACCGCGCCCTTCCGCTTCGTGTCGATCGACGACGCCATCAGCGATCTACCGCGCTTTGACTGGTATGTGTCCTCGTCTGCTGATTTTGATGACTCTCGGGATTTCTTTCCCAGGAAAAATCCGAGCTTGCACCGCTTGTCCGAGCAGAAGCGTGCTGAGGCGCGCGAGCGCGCGGGGCGTGTGCCCGCGCTGAGGTGTGATCAGCAGAAGAAGCATGTCGGCTTCGAGGGACCCGTCTCCGCTGCAGGACTGCACTACCACCATCCGCCGCGCACGTCGTTCCAGGCGTGGTGTCGGCGGCGGCGTACGGAGAACCTGCAGCATTTCACCAGGGCGCTAAAACCCGCCACTGTCGAACGGTGAGCGGACCTGCCCCTGCGCTGTTTTTTTTTTTGTAAAAAAAAAAATCGTATGTGCGCAGCGTCGTCAACATCCCGCTGATCGCCCGTGCGGACTATCGTTGTGCGTGCTCGTTTACTGCTCATCGGTATGTATCCCCACTCGCTGATGTATGTATGTATGTATGTATGCGTTTAGCGCTGGAGAAGGAGCACTGGGAATGGCAGTTCTCTGACCCTGCCTCTGCGATCGCGAGGAAAGGCTTTCGACCAGGTATGAGGCAGATCCTTCCTCGGGCGAAATGAGCGAGCGACCTTATTTTTCTATCCGAGGACTCTACGGGCGTCTCGATAAGGACTTCGTCTTCCAGACGACAGTGACGAACGTCGAGCCGACCGCCAAGCAGTCGCGCGTTTTGAATCCCTATGTACGTACGCGAACCCATGTTCCACATATATTCAACCCCCCCCCCCCCCCTGAATGAAATTCTGTTTTCGCAGTGCCATCGCGTGGTCACCGTTCGTGAGTTGGCGCGCTCGCAGGGTTTTCCGGACTCGTTTGTCTTTGATTCGATCAACGACGACGTCGTGACGGTGCGCCGAACGAATAAACGTATTATCCTGCTGGCCTTTGACCCTATATTAGATGCACAGGCAAATCGGAAACGCGGTTCCCTGGCCCGTTGCTGCTGCGATCGGACGCGAGCTGCGCGAAGCACGGCTGAAGAAATGGCGGAGCGAACGGCAGGATGCTATGGTCATTGAATAGCTATTATTTTCTTACCATACATGCGGACTTTTGGATCTTACACATATATATACCCCCACTCACACATTACGGAGAATTCAATTATATTTTACAATTCAGCTCTCCTATATAATAATACTACGCGACGGCCTCGGCATCTTCTTCGATGTCCACCAGCTCCTTGCCCTCTTCCACCATCTCGCCCTTTGCACACCCGACGGCCTTGACCACCCCGTCCGCCGGCGCACGCAACACCGTCTCCGTCTTCATGCTCTCGAGCACGACGACCGCCTGGCCCTTCTCCACACGCTGGCCAACCGCAACGCGCACCTCAACGACGAGACTCGGCATCGGCGCGCGCAGCGCACCCCGCGCCGTCGTGTGTGCGTCCGCGCTCATCTCCTCGGCCCACGCTGGCGCGCGCCGCAGCACCGTCGTGGCGTGCGACCCGCTAAAGATGTGCAGCCGCTCGGCACCGGCGGAGCCGTGGGGCTGCGGGACGATCGTCGTGCGCGTCAGGGCGCCCGCGAGCGTCGCGGAGAGCGCGGAAGGGCTGGCGAGCTTGGCCGATACGCCGCGGAACTCTACTGGCTCAATGGGCGTCGCGGGCTGCACGGACACGTCGTATAGTACGCTGCTGTTGCCGCTGACGTTCGGGCGCGTGGAGATGTGGACGGAGACGGGGGTGCCGGTCTCGGTCTCAAGAGCTATGGTGCGCGTATGGACGTCGCCGCCGAAGCGGCGCGCAGTTAGGCGCGTCCATGGTGTCGCGTTGGGCGTTGAGGGTGGCTGGTCGCGCAGGGCTAAGAAGAGGGCTGCTTGAGCTAAGAGCTCGGCGGGGGGCTCGGCGAGAGGTGGGAGCAGCTCGTCGCGGTATCTCTGTGCGGGTATTTGTCAGGAAAAACTCCCATCATAGCTGCGAGAAACAGGAAGACGATACCGGAATAAAACCCGTGTCCACCTCGGCTGCAATGAAAGCGGGGTGGCCCGCAAGCGCCCGAAGGAACGCGATATTTGTTGACACGCCGACAACTTGATATTCTTCTAGCGCCACCCTCAGCGCCCTCAGCGCCTCCGTGCGATCTGCGCCGTGCACGACGAGTTTGGCGATCATCGGGTCGTAAAATACACCGATTTGAGCGCCGGTACCGAAGCCCTGTTCAACACGCACAACGGGTGCAGCAGACACCGTCGATGCTGGGGGAGCGAAGACATGTGTCGGGACCGGGGTGGAGAGATGGACAAGGCGACCTGAGTCGGGTAGGAAGTCGTTACGGGGGTTCTCTGCGTAGATGCGCGCCTCAAAGGCGTGGCCGACCATAGGGATCTCGGGTTGAGAGAGCGGTAACGGATTGCCAGCAGCAACCTGGTCGATCTAAAGTCAGCTCAAGTAACGAGTTACAATCTCTGTGCGTACCTCAAGCTGCCATTCTACGAGGTCAAGGCCCGTAATCATCTCCGTAACTGGGTGCTCAACCTGCAGTCGCGTGTTCCTACAAGACGGGTGCTCAGCCCTGACAGATTTGCCTCGAGGACATGCCCATACATTTCCATAAAATAAAACTTGTCCGTATCTTTATCAAAGATGAATTCAACGGTACCAGCACCAACATAATTGACAGCTTGTGCCGCGGCAACTGCCTTGGCACCAAGATCGGCGCGCAACTCGGGTGATAGCCCCGGTGCTGGAGCTTCCTCGATGATCTTCTGATTTCGCCTTTGTACAGAGCAGTCGCGCTCCCAGAGAGATACTGTACTTCCTGCGGTGTCGGCAAATACCTGGACCTCGACGTGCCTTGGTCGCTCAATGAACTTTTCCACAAGGACATCAGCATTTCCGAATCCCTTGAGCGCCTCACGCCGCGCAGACTCTAGCGCATCCAAAAAGGCAGAAGCACTATGGACCGTGCGCATGCCCTTACCACCACCACCATGGACGGCCTTGATGAGAACGGGAAAACCTTGACAGACGTAATGAGGCCGTTTCAAAGTAGGTAGAACACTTATTAAACACCTATTTTTTCCGCCTCAGAGAGAAGGTGTTGTGGGTCTTGATTAGCACCATGGTATCCAGGAACACATGGCACGCCGGCGTCTATAAAGTCAAGAATCGCAAGTGGAGTCTAACAATCAGCCGCTTTGGTAGCACAGCAGGACAAGACACCATACTTGTCATGATAGTCTTGGATTCGCTGAGAAAGAATCAGATTACACTATTGGTAAGATGAAACACGCAAGTCACCTCTTGGATCCCATACTGATGATTGCGCTTGCAGGAGGACCAATGAAAGTGATGCCTTCCTTGGCTAGTTGTTCCGCAAAATTTGCGTTCTCGCTGAGAAAGCCATACCTGAAATGCGCATCATCAGTAGTCAAAGAGACGACAGCAAGTCGATGAACTCAACCCAGGGTGTACCGCCTGCAGCAGAGATGAGTATATGCACCATGTTCAACCTTGGTGCACACGCACCTGTGCGCCACTCCGATGGCATACCTCGATGATCTTGTCTATTCTCAGCTGCCTGGATTGTCCATAAACGCAAGGCGAGAATTTTTTTGTACACTCACGTAGCTCTCAGAGGACGGAGCAGGTCCAATACAGAAGGCTTCGTCTGCCTGAAAGCACAGTCAGTTGGTCGAGCATAGCAGGGGATTGCCAATACCTCACCATCTTTACATGGAGGGAATCTGCGTCGACTTCACTGTACACGGCCACAGTGCGGATGCCGAGTTTCTTCGCGGTGCGAATGACACGACACGCGATTTCCCCTCTAGAACACAATAAGAACGAGTCGTACCGGGATAGTTCCTTCTCACCTATTCGCTATGAGTATCTTATCGAAGTGGGGTTTTCTTGCGAGAAACGGCCCTGTGTATGCGCGTAATCAATCGTCGGTACCTGTAAGAGAGCTCTATGCATGTACCTGAAGGTGTAGCAAACCCACGCACTCCAAATGTTAGTCCCACATTCTTCTGCTCTGAACGCGATGACAAAGTCCGCGGCGCCCTGGAGACCAAGTGGGAAGCGGTTACTGGCAAACGTATGCGATTAGAGCGCTGCACCACGCGAGAGATGATACGTGTGTTTCGCGAGGGAATCATAAGTCTGGGAGGGTCAGGGAGAAAGGATTGGACTGTATGCTCATGGTCCGACCGCTTCTAGCTATAAGCTCCGGGGTCCGGAGAAGTCCTGGTCAGGTGATCGAGTCGCTAAGCTATCAACGATCCGGTTTCCCCGGTAAGCGACCATTGGCTGTGTCATCTCTCACACTGGGCATCATCCCACCATGTCCTTCTAACTACTGAGCACACCACCACCGCTCATCAAGACATGCGTTCTGCAATTCGAGTTGACTCGTTCGACCAATATTTTGGCACCAATGAGTAACTATTCTTCCATTATTTCTTTCCATTCCCTGGTCATTTACTCTCCCGTTCAGGCCATGGCAGTTCACTGGTATCGTTTTCTCTATGCACAGCCCATTTCTATGTCTTACCGCTACGGCTAGTTCTCCGGTCCCAAAACATGGGCATGTTACGCCCAGAGAAGTCCTGGCGGCCTATCATCACCCTCGAGGTTGACGGTCAGCATAAGCACGAAGTCACGCTCGGCGTCGACGGCCAGAACCCTAATCAGAGAGACACAATGCTTCTGTATGATTCACCTTCGGGTTCTTGGTTGGTAATCTGACGCTTTACAGTCATCACGCGCACCACCAAACGCAAATCAAGCTAGAGGTCTGGCACAAGTCCCAGAGTAAAGCTAAAAGTCGGAAGCGTCGACACCTCGTGGCGTCCACCTCGATGGCCCTCGGCGATGCGATAAAAAGGCAGGGTACAGAACCATGTGCGCAGCCCTCGCTTACTCCTCTGCACGTGCGATGCTTATACAACCATCAGACATGGAGCTCCGCCTATCCGGTGTCCCTGCTGCACAAAGAAAATCTATAGCACAAAAGCGTCAGCTGTGTGCCTCTCTCCTCGTTCGCTTACGACCGCCGCCGTCAACCATTGCATTCCCGTTCGAACACGACCACGACTTGGACCGACTCTCGTTAGCCAGCTCAGGTGAGTGTCGTCTATGTCTCCTGCAGCCAAGTCTCACTGTCACATCACCAGAGGACAAGGAGCCTTCTGATACTTTGGTTACGCCCGGAACAGATGAGTGCGAAGACCAACCGCCATGGTCGAGCGCTATCTCTGAACATCCGCCCCCGGGTCTCCGACGCCGCAAGAACCTCAAAGGTTACTGTATCAACTCTGAAGAAGAGCGATCCGGCGAATCCGATTACCCCTTCAGTGGCAGTGAGGCAGAAGATACCAAGGCTGGAGACATTTGGGAGCCTCCAATACCTTACAACGAATCTTTGGATACCTACCCAGATTCTCTCGAGATCTCCACAATTACCAGCGCGCCTTCAACGATATCCATCATACTTCCCTCCTTACTTCCAACAAGTTATGTCTCTGACACTATTTCTGTTACGTCTGGCATGTCGTATGCATCCAGTACATTTGACACATTGACGTACCACCGGGAGTTACGTGAAGCACAGCTCGACTCTGACTTTGACCGGATCCTCATAAAGCTGGTACATGAGTGGTATTATACAGGCGCATCAGTAAGTTTGGTCCTTTTCCCGAGTTGCAAGTGCTTATTCACTATTCTAGTTACTTTCGGTCGCTGCGTTAGTATTTTTACAAGTTGTGCTTGCAACAGCGTAGACTGACGTTACTATTACATAGTGTCGACACGACTGTGTTCGGCTTCTCATCCGGCAACCTCTTCAGCGTCGACAGCGTCGCCAAACGCGCGCTCATCATCTCCAGCATAGCCGCCGCAATCGGGCTCTTTGTCGACGTATGGTTCATACTCGCCTACTCTGGGGCCGACGTGCGCAAATTCCAGGTGAGCCTTCTCCCGTCCCGAGCCTGATAACTCTAACCACTCCCAGACCCTCGCGATAGACCTCTACGGCTCGTACTTTTTCTTCGCGCTCTCCTCGCGTCTGCCCCTCGTCGCTCTCTTCGTCGCCGTCCTCGCCCTCGTCGTCTTCCTCGGCGCCATCGCGTGGACCGCGTGGCCCGCAGCCGTGCTCGTCATGTGCGTGCTTGCGGGCCTCCTCGTCAGCCTCCAGTTCATCGTGTATGGTTGCCACCGCCTCGCCCTCGGTCTCGCGTGGATGGTGCGCGGGGCCTGGCTCGGCGTGCTTTACGTTTCGCGCCGCATGCGTGCGGTCTTTGTACGCGCCGCTGCTGCGCAGGAGGAACAGCAGGTGGGCCCGCCCATCGCGCCAGTGCGGCATGTCGTCGCGCCCCCCGCATCCGTGCGTGCTCCTGGACCTGCGAGGCACACGGTCTGAAAAAGCCGGTAGATGTGCAGATAGACGGACATTTGGGGCTCCTTATGTATAATATGTATCTAACTAAGTTACTGCTGGTGGTGGCGCTGTACGATTACAAAGATATCCGGTTTGTTTACGTAAGTTATGTGGTTGGTCAGAATCTCAGCGAAGCTCTCAGAGCTTGTCCCAGAGACGGCAGAACAGGCATAGCTTCCATCAGATCGGGCTAAGATTCAGGAGAGCAAGCATGAGAGAGAGAAGCACCAAAGCCAGACTCAAGCAGATAGACGTAATTCCTGGGTGTCAGATGTCATGTGGAATCCATAAAGTAACTCGTCCAAAGTCCCAGTAGATGCAGAGATATGATAACTTACTGTAGCCTGAGACGGACGCATCGTACACAATTGCCCTTGCTCTGGCCTCATATGTCAGCGCTTTGATGTGTAGCTCTATTGGGAACAAAAAACCATCTCAGCTAGTAGGATAGAAGCTAAATGCATTTAAAGGACCAAGCCTAGGTTTATCTATGTCTGCGAACATCTGCCAAGGCCCCTTTGAACCCACCCTCCCTTGCGCCCCAGTGTTGTGCCAGTCGGGGACTAAGTCGGGATTAGGCGGTCGCCAAGTCGGATCAGTCGGGTCTGCGACTGAACGCGACTAAACTCGACTAAACTCAAGGAACATTAGAATTATCTCAGCAAGATGGAGGGCGTCTATCTAAACATAGTTCCGTTTTCTCACGACGTCCAAATACGGTATTATGTTCTCATCATGCTTATGTTTCAATGCACGTGCATCATTGAACTACACCACTGTACACGTGATATTAGTCGTCGACTAAAAAACCCCATATAGCAACAGTCGCCGGCTTAGTCGTAACAGTCGGGTAAAGTCGTGACCCGACTATCGACTACTGTCATCGACTGGCACAACACTGCTCCAACAACATTACGTTGTGGCACATCGAGGCAACGACTCGTTATGAATATATGGAGAGGTCAGTCAGAGCATGAGCAATGTCATCGACCATGAATAGGTGGAGTTTCTGGCCTCATGAAAGATGAGAATTACACGACTACGCGGTCTCAGATCCTCGAGCACGCTGTGAGCCTAGAGTTTGCCGGTGCCAGCGCCGTGGATTCCGGTTACACTGTACCTTGACCTTGACAGTACCAGTCGGATTACCGTATTTGGATTACGGCATCGTGCCGCTGAAAGTATATCGCCGTGGCGGTTCTAGTCACTTCTCGCTCGGCTCTCACCATCCTGCGTGCTAATCGCGTTTCTGGGATAACTCGATGACATGTTCCATTAGCTACTTAATATACGTCCCACCACCTTTCCTGAATTGTATAAAGTGCTGCGAGCGTCCAACCAACCGAGATCACAACGACGAGTACGGAGCTTCGCGTCTTGCTGCCAGAGCTAAAATAAATTATAGTGGTCGGACAGTGGTAGATACAGAAAGGCCAGGTGGAACACTTCGACCTCGTGTGTATTTTAGCAGACACCGCTGGGGCGCGAACGTAACAGAGCAGCAGGAAGCTCTCCTGAATTGAACCTGCCGGACCCCGTTGCGGTCGCGTGGAGAGTAAGCACCTTGCGAGTGGCAGAGGATGACGGTGTGAAGTTGTCGACCTGCGCAAGGCTGGTTTGACGTTTAATAAAGCACGAAGAGTTGAAATGCGAATGGAAGCTCGCAACGGCCAGAAGAGTGGAGCAATGTGGCTCATCGGGTTCAGTACAAGTGAATAGGAATGCAATTCTCAATACCCGCATCCCGTCTATAGATACGTAGTGTAGGCTTGATCGTCGCTCATGGCCTCATAGCCCCCTGGCACCGAATAACTCGGGGAAAGATTTTCCCCAAAACGGATGTGAACAGTGCCCTCGTTGCGAAACCAGTTCACCATTTGGCCTTATGTACGATGGCGTATTCGCCCTGGTCCTAAAAGAAACACGCACCACCTATCGTTGGGGTGTCAAATATTTTCCTCCGGCGCACGACTTGCTTCACAACAGTGACAGTACTTAAATATTCACCTATTATCATACCACACTAGGAAGAGGACGCATATCCCGACCACTTTGGTGCCAGAACGTGAGATCGTGAAATGAGCATATCACAAAAATGGCTATGAGTAAAGACGGATCAGATGGACGAGAGTGGTGGACTCTGACAACTATGAGTAGAATTGCGGAAACTAATGCAGAACGGGAAGGATGTCTAAGGCGAGAGTCAGCAAATCCAGAACTTGAAAACGCTAAAAGCCAGCGCGAGGATGTCAGAGTTGATCTTAGCCCACAAGCGGAGACAAAACCGTCGATCAAGAAGGCAAACCGAATGTCGGCGAAGACGACAACTAAGTCTTAACGTGAATGAATTTCGGTGCTTCTGTACGGTGTCAGTTCTGCTGGGGTCTCATCATTGGACGGCTGGTCGCACATAGTGAGCGACTCTGGGGCGGCCTTTGAGAGGTCTCCGAAAAAGAAAAAGAAAAAAATTGGGGAATTTGACCGATTCCTCTTCGACACACTGAGAGGTGGCACAGACTTTGACTGAGTTAGAAGAAGGTCAGAGTAAGAACGATAGTCAAATGGCTAATAGTCGGAGAAATCAATTCGATGTCAAAAGTGAGGGGACAGGCGTAGATACAAGGGTGGAGGAGGGAGATTTTTTGGGAATCCAAAGGAGTAATAACTCGGACGCACCGTAATCTTGGAACAAGGGCAGTAGAGCATAATGTGATTGAACAGGAATTGACCGCGGTATCCGAGCGAAAAGATGTGGCGTCACATCCCGGTCCGGCCAAACTCGAACCTCCGGCTAATTCCCAGGACTTTCCCAGGCCTGTCAGCGAGCGACCACTGGCATGCGAATCACAACAGAAGGCCCTCGTACCACAGAAAGTCCCTGGAGAGAAAGAAATCAAGACATATTTGACCTCTAATACCGTTGGAACTGTCTGACCCCTAAATGTGCTGGCGCCACACACCTCTGGCTTCATACTCGGAGTCCACAAAAATGTCACGTTCACTCAAGCGTTCACACTGAACATTCACTGCAAGTCTGCTACTGCGTAAACTACATATTCAATGTACGCAGCGACCCGGCCGCAGACAGATCATGCACAGAGCCGAAGATATTTGCCAACGGGGCGTAGCTCTCTTCCGCTCCTCCACACTCGATGAGTCTGACTCGCGGCCACAGCTTTATGGTATGGAGTGGTCATTGACTCCTTCACGAGCACTGCCGTTTCAATCACTCATTGTTAGAGCTAATACCTACGTATTGCCAATGCAACAATGTCTGTCAAGCCTTTGCTATCTCGCTTGTGATCCTTGGTCCCGGTTCTCTATCTACTCGGCTGAGAGCTGTGAGGTTTGCGATTTTGCCTGAGTCTTGCTTTAACAAATGTCCTCCCGGAACTACTTCGATAGATTGGGCGTTGGTGTTCTCATCGACCTTAATTTGAACCCATTGGTCGTCCTACTGGCGGTGGTGCCGATCTCGACGTACACCCTTGCGGAAATACACCTGTTGACGTTGTTGACCCCTATTCCCAAAGCTCAGAAGCGTAACATGCACCTCACTGAGGGTTATGGATATCTGGCTGTCCAACACAGATCTAGAGTGCTTATACGCATCTATTGCAAGTCGACGATTTTCATACTTCATTTTTTCGAGCTGCTCTGATCTGTATTCTTACATCTCTACTACCTGCGCCCATAATTCATGCAGAAAACATCTCAATGGGCATGAAGATACCTCAACCGTGAAACACGTGAACACCGATACATGACGCTGGAACTCCTATCGTGACAGAGACGCGGATCGAGGTTTCAACATCACAGAGGATGGCCAGGACCCGATACTATCACGTAGCTGGCGCTTCGGTGTTCGCTTTCGCGGAACTCATCTGCTTCAGCATTTTCATAGTGTTGTAGGTCACCAAAAACAAGGAATTCTCACACCGCCCTCATGACAATATCTTCTTTTCTGGGACGCACAGCAACAAATTCTTGACGCAAAAAAAACTTTGAGAAAGTGTTAGACTGTATTAGCATTCCCATCAAGCTGAACTACGATCCCGTGTCTCCACCCAACACTGGTACGAACGACAAATAAACAATCTGGCGAACACTAAGTGTTGTTATCTAGATTGTCCCACATAGACATGAGCCGGGGAGTCTCACGAATTTGCAATCCAGTTCCTTCCGAACATCTGCTCTACAACATCCGAGTCAGCAATCTCAATTCCAGTATCACAAACTAAAACATACCATTACAATCATCCGTGTCCCCTAAGCAGGCCGCCGAGCGTCTCACCGAGACCTGAAAGCGTTTTAGCTACGTCAAATCAATCAGCCTCCAAAAAAAGTGGGCACTGGCTCGAGCAGAACACACCGAGACCACTCTGCGGTGGCGAGGGCCGCTGAGCCACCGGAACGGCAAAGACAAATGCAGCAAGAGAAAGTGTGAGGATGGTTCTCATCAACATCATTGTTGATTGACTGGTGATGAAGTGACGGTCGAGGTTGGGGATGAGAAGGATGCAAGGATACTAGCCTGGATAGGTGCTTATTCACACCCAATGTCCCATGACTATTCTCTATCGACGGCCGACTAGGACGACGTTGTGACCCAGCTTGAGACCCAGTGACTCGGATTGGTAGCTACAATAGTACACGGCTGAAGTATTCACGCCGCACCGACGATCGTAGCGTCGGTACTGGTCAAGCGCGCCGTGGTGCTAACTTTTGATAGATTACTGTAAATGCGACGTCTCGCTAAAGGCTTGCGATGACAGAATGCGTGCAGAGATTAGCCGGCACATGACCAATGTTGTCAACTATGGACGAACGGCGATCTCATTTCGCATGGGACCGTTCCAGGGGTGTACTCAGCATCGTTCAGCAGAGACATCAGTCTGCCTATTGAATGGTGATCTATGTGAGATCTCGAGCACGCAAATGGCTGCTGCTCATGAGGCCCCGAGGACTCAGAGACTTAGAATTCCAAGTTCTTTCGACTCGCAGGCCTTCACAGAATTTTAAACCCGATAGTCGAGACTCGAGAGAGTTGTTACAGGTTAGTGTCGGCGCCTTGCCAGTGATCGGCGCCACGCGCCGTGCTCGCCGTGTTGACACTAGCACAGTGATGTACCGCTTCGCCGAATCACTTGTTGGTGAAGTTGTGAACGCATGTGCTCTGTCTGGTTAGTTGCATGTCCGCCAAGGTGTCGGCTTCACCTCCGACCCGGTCGGACACACTAATCTTTACAGTAGCCTCTCTTGGCAGGAAACTTCGTAGGAATGAAACCTTTATACCACCGTGCGACGAAGGTCATCTGCCTCCCCTGATCTGCGTGGAAGGAGACGTCAAAGGGGAGGACATCGTCCTCGGGATTGCTTCTGAGTGGGACTCCGAACGCCGACTCCGAAACCTTCCTGACGCTTGGTGGGGCGGCGGAAAGCGGTGCGGGCTAACCGGATGTCGAATACTGGTATCCGTTCAAGATTCTGTTGCTCATTGAGTCCAAGACTACATCAGCCACGATGATTTATGGGGGAGTGCACGATGGTGTTCCAGAATGTCGAGTCTCCCCAGTGCACCTGCTTAGCCTGTTGAAATGTTGTGCGTCCACGCGCGAGTTACCTCGGCGTCAGGCATGGGAAAGGGTTGGACGCGAGGTGTG
Organism: Lactarius indigo; assembly: GCA_025766275.1. Classification (NCBI taxonomy): domain Eukaryota; kingdom Fungi; phylum Basidiomycota; class Agaricomycetes; order Russulales; family Russulaceae; genus Lactarius; species Lactarius indigo. The sequence goes on along the minus strand of JAFKAC010000048.1, from coordinate 93,374 downwards.
GTCTCGCATCACGATTATTAGTTACTTTGATATTCGGACATGATACTTGGTCCTTACGATGTACTCGAGAACGCTGGATGTGCTCCTGGCAATCCCAGTCGTTTAACTTGGTGTGCCAGCCCGCCGCGTTTTATCATTCCCAAACCAAGCATTCGGCTTCGGGGAATGACGGTGCCTTGGTCGTTTTTCCACCATCGCGGACGTGCGGTCGACAATGATGGGGGTACTGACCGCGTTCGAAGTCGTACCCGCCGTTGGCGGTCCTCCCGAGGAAAGGGATTCCGAGTTGTATCGTGCGTCCCCTCGCTTACTGTTCCGCGAAACGAACAAAAGCTGGTGGACAGTCAATCGTAAGTTTGCAAAGCCTCTGTTGTAAAATATGGCTGCGCTCCGAGGCAGGGGCGTTGCCGGTGCAGGCCATTGAGAGTGAAGTATGAGATGATGGACTCTTCGCCTGTGACACTGCTTGTTGTTGTAGATTCTGCTAGACGTCCACGCCTTTCCGCTATTATAAAGATTGGTTCTGACTTGAGGACACTCGGCCAAAGCCTCCAGGGCGTGGCGCGACTCAGACACTCAAGTATCATTGGTGAGCCGACAGAAAAACAAGAAAGGTATCTAATTGTTGTGGTAGAAAAGCTTACCGAATTTCTGCAACACAAGTCTGTCAAATCACCACCGAGCCTTGTTGACATCTACAGCGAACGAAAAAGGTCGAAGCCTTAAAAACATATCTGACAGTGAACCATCGACGTTGTCAGTACGACACTGCGGCAAACGATAGCGATCACATACTTCGCTCTCCATTTCCCGCACCAACGACGCCGCTGCGTCCGAACGCGGTCGGATATAGCACCGGAACGGCTTTGGATACCTAAAATCGAGCGAGTATCAGCACTTCCTTCGTCTCGCAGAACGAGAGGCGAAGCGGCGCGGCGTACGACACAATTCCCGATGAATAACCCTCCTCTGGCAGACCGTCTTCGGTAGGTGCGATGTCGGACGTGGCCAGTATTCCCACTATGTTCGACCACATACCGGCGCGGGCAAAGAGTCGACCAGGACAGTGCCGCGCGCCGAAACCGAACGCTTGGGTTGGGAAAGCGGGAGCGCCAGGGGAGAGCCAGCGTTCAGGGTAGAAGCGGTCTGGCTCCGGGAAGACTGCAGGGTCGTGCATCATTCCCCTGAGAATACGTCATTACGGTCGAAAGAAGGATTTCCGTGAGAGACATACCACACGTTTGGTATGATTGTTGAGCCAGTGGGGATGTAATACCCCTCGTAGACGTCGCTCTTCGTGACCTTGTGTGGCACAGCTGGAAGTGGTCCTGTTATTATTACCTGGACCGGGAATGATGTGTGGGTAGGAACACACCCAACGGGGTGACTGGATGCCAGCGCAAAACCTCCTTGAGTACTGCTTCGACATAAGGAAGCTCGTCTTGGTCCGAAATTTCCGGAAGCCGCGAATTGCCGATTAACTGATCGATCTCAGCTTGCGCCTTGCGCTGCACATCTGGGTACAGTGTCATCGCCAGCACGAATGTCTCAAGTGCAGAGACCGTCTGTTTGACATACATAATCCGTGAGATCACGTATCCGGATAGTCAACTTGAACGCACAGTATCAGCACCACCCAAATACATTGTCCCCAGAACAGCCTTTGCAACCCACAGGTCTTCCTCGGTTGAATTCTCTCCAAGTCTCGATATAATATTTGCGGCGACTGAGGGAGTGGCTGTTCCGGATGCCTAAGTAAAAGAATCTCAGCGTTATGAACAACGAGACATCTGAAAGAGCACTCACCAATTCTCTCTTCACTTTATCGTATGGTTTCTCTACAGCACCGACGACCATAGGGTAACATTCCTGCGCATAGCGCTTGAAACGGGCGCCTGGAAACCAGGTTGGCATTTTGATCTCTATCCAACTATCCATCAGTTTTCAGGTTTCGCGATAACGTAGCGGCAAATAGTACACCAGGGGACCAAGTCAAGAAGTGTAGCCTCCTTGGTCGTACAAGGCGAAAGACTGCATCATACTTTCTGCACTCGCCACATATGGGTCATTCTCTAGGAGCACATCGATCGCATAGGCAATTGATAGGATGACTTGTCCGGCCAGACTTTGTCGTAAAATCAACAAACAGCCAGAGAGAAGGATAGGATAGCAGAACTGACTGCCTGAGGTGCTGAACAAAGCTATCCGGAGAAGAAAGTAGATTGCGAAGAAGGCGATGGACGGCTCGTTGTTCGAGCGGTTGGTATGCCTCGAGGTCGACGGGACGAAAGTTTGCCCGAAATTCACGACGCGGGTGGCGCCAAGCAGGCCCGTAAGGTTCCAAGGCAATATTGAAGTCCATTCCAAAGCTTGAAGCAATGATTAGAACATGGAAGGATACCACTAAGAAAGCTTCAGACGTACAGATCCTGCATTACGACTTTTTTTGGTCTGAGAAGCGCATTAGACCCAGCCATTGACAGAACCAGCTGTCCCTCCTACCTATCGGAATAGATCGATGAGCGCTCATCAAGCAACTCGTTCGCGGATTTTATCGAGTTGAGGATAACTATATGCGACCCCATTACATCGACATGTATAACGTCGGAGCCTAACCAACGCCAATTAATTCAAGTTGGACAAGGGAGATGAATACGGAGAGTATGAACAAGACGTTCATACCGTATTTTTCAGACCACTTCTTGTAAGTAACCCATTCCTCTCGCGAGGGCATGCTGAATAGATTGCCAACGATCGGGAGACGGCTAGGTCCTGGTGGGTATGGGCGTTTATGCCTGCGGGTATGCACCACAAATAGTCCCAAGCTGCAGAAACCGACCACAGCAGCGAGAATAATGTCATGATGAGCGTGAATGAGTGTCATGAAGGATATACTCATTGCCTTCTTTCTTTTATCGTGAGGCGGCCCTCAATAAAGCGCTCGTCGTGAGCAAAAGGTAGCAACGACGCATCTCATCGGACATGTGTCCACACAGAAATGAGGTGGTCAATAGCACTGGATGGAAAGCTGCCTTCCTTTTCCAGCCACGGCGAATATGAGCGGTCAACGGAGTAGTTCAAGGACGCGCAGTGAAGACGTAAAGCAGTAGGAATTAAACATAATATCACAGCGTGCTTGTTCTATCTCCGTTTTTCCACGGGAGTTTGCAACTAATGTTCAACGAAGGGTCGGGGGGAGAGCAGCAGGTCATCCGGTCCAGAATGAACGAACGTGTTGGTTCTCAGCCAGCCTTTCCCATCCGATCGCGTAATCTCATCTTCGTTCGTCATGCCAGGCCCGCTCGGTCCCACAGAGCTACAAGAGATCCTTGCGTTCACGACTGAGCTCTCGCGAAAAGCAGGCGCACTCATACTCGAGGGCTCGCACGCAATCCAACGCGCGGGTACAGGGAGTGTCGGCGAGAAGAAGAACGCGGTCGACCTCGTCACAGAGTACGACGTTAAAGTCGAGGAGCTCGTCCGGCGCGAGATCGCGGGTGCATACCCCCATTTCCAATTGTAATGTATCGTTCTGGCTATCCGAACCTGCCGATGGCTGAGAATTGAACGTGTTCTCGTTGATCATTTTATACGCGCAGCATCGGCGAAGAGTCCTACTCTGCAGGAACCCGCCCACCCCTCACGGATGCCCCGACATTCTGCGTCGACCCCATCGATACGCAGTCCCTATATGCACGGTGCATCCCCACCTGACCAAGAGACGATCGTTCAATCGCGCTTCCCTCCCGACCTCGACGGGACCCGCCAACAGCCGCACCGCAGACGGGACGACCAACTTCGTGCACGGCTTCCCCTACGCGTGCATCTCACTAGGCCTGATCGACCAGCGCGCCCAAGTCCTCGGCGTGATCTACAACCCATTCCTCGACCATCTCTACACCGGCGTGCGTGGCGCCAGCTCTTTCCTGCACACGCATACGCAGCCGCAGCCGCAACGTCTTCCGCTCGCGCCGGCGGCTGCGCGTCCTCTGCCCAGCCTCGGAGGCGCACTCATCGCCGTCGAATGGGGCTCGGATCGCGCACAAGAGCCGATACGCGCCAAGGCCCAAAGCTTTTCCCGGCTCGCGGGTGCGCCACCTAACGGCGTAATGGCGCACTCGCTGCGCTCCGTCGGAAGCGCCGCGCTGAATTTTGCGCTCGTCGCGCAGGGGGCGCTGGACGCGTATTGGTACGTGTCGCGTTCTTCCTTTCTTCGACTGATTTTGGACTGATTTGCGCGTATATGGCCTGCAGGGAGATCGGATGCTGGCACGTCCCTTCCTACTCCTCCCTCTTTTTGGGATGTATGCTCAATATCGATTGCTGGTCGTGCTTACAGGCCGTGGGACGTATGCGTGTGTATACCACACCCCCCATGTCCATGCGCGATCGTCGGTGTCGATTGAATCCACCGGTTTGAATTTTACAGGCCGGCATCGTGATCGCGCAAGAGGCTGGCGGCTTCGTCACAGGCTCCAAGGCCGCGCCGCACGATGGCGTGGTAACTGAGGTGATCCTGACGGGCCGACGCTACCTCGTCATCCGCGGCGTGGCCGGAACACCTGTGCGTACTGTTTGATTACATCTGACGCGCACGCCACTCCGGCAAACCAAGGCTAGACCGACATATTAAATAATCGTAATATTAGCATAGTTAATCGGTTATCTAAGGAATAATATCTAAGAGAGAGGAGCACACGCTCTCCTCGGGACCTTCACGGACTTGACTCACTCGCTCGAGGCCCTCAAAAGGATCTTTCTCGTCACGCTTTCCCATCCCATCCATCCCTATCAATGAGTTACTCACTTGCGCTTTCTGACCACTATCTCTTGTGAATTATTTCTTTCCCGTCATGGATTCAGCATATGTGGACAAGAGTGAGTGGGGTCCGTCGTTACACTACGTCCGTCTGTCACTCATTATTGCCCGTCCATCTTGTAGGTGTTGTCCTGGGATCCAGGATCACGTCAAGAAGGTGAAGGCCAACCCCGAGTACCTAGGCTGTAAGTCTTCTATCTTCTTTTCTGCGCCTTTCTTTTCCACGTACTCACATCTTCTTGCGTTTCAGCTGTCACCTGCTTCATGGTAGACTGTCTCACTCGCGTCTACCAGGCTGAGCCTACCGCACAAGACGGTACTAAGTTGCCCACCTCTCCTACCCCGAGACCCTCTGGTCGGAGCTCAGCAGCAACTCGGAGGCCCTCACCGTCGTAGCCCTCGACATGGTCTCGAAATACGAGATGCACTTCTATTACCACTACTACCACGGCGTCGGGGATCTCCAGCTCATGTGGCGTTCGGACCTCGAGTCGAACCCTTTCCCCATCCCTGCGACTGGCACCTGTTTCTTCAAGATCCCGACCGAGACTGCCCATGGCATCTTCAGCACGAAGCTCAACAAGGTGGGGACGACGTCGCGCCTCAGATCATCGCGTTGATGAAGGCCAGTGGTCTCCACTACTCGGCGCTGACGACGGCTCGCTTCTCGACCGTCGAGGACGGCAAGGAGCCAACACTCAGCCACGTCACCGTATGGATTGCTGTTCGTCCCAACACCGCCAAGCCTAGGGACGTTTGCGACGTGACGCCAGACATCCTCCAGATCCTCACAAAGTAATATCACCGACGTCGTCGTCCAGTAGTACGAGGGGTCGGTCGTCAGGTTGGATGGCCCGCCTCTGATGAGCCTCGTCAAGAACAGCGACGCCAAGTTCGGCCTCAACACCCCGTTCAACATCGGCTTGAGCATCTCCATCGCCAGGCAGTCCGACAACGCCCAGGGCACCCTTACGCTCCTATTCAAGGAGGTGCAGACGAGCAGCGGCGATCCCAGCAACAGAGTCCTCGCCTTCACGAACAAACATGTTGCCTCCCTCGACACCACCACCGACTATGAGCTCGATGAGGCCGACCCTCAGCACATCCTCGTGTGTGGTGAGCGTCGTCTCAATCTCGCCATTACCGAGATCGAGAAAGCTGTGGCGAAGGGGTTCCACGACGCTGTCAGGTTGTTTGAAGAAGTCGAGAAGTTGGAGAAGGCGTTGGGTACGGACGAGGACACACAGGCACTGGATCGCAAGAGGAACGCTTTGAAGGAGAAGAATGAGGACCACGCCGGTCTCAAGGAGTTGTACGACGAAGTCAAAGGCGAGTGGAAAGATTCTAATGGCCGCAGGCTCGGTATCGTCGATTGGGCCCCCGAGATCGCCGTCAGGGTGGACGAGCGTGAGTACACCCGCGACATCGCTATGTTCGCGGTCGATGGAGAGAAGCTCAAGAACTTTGTGCGCAATAGCGTCGACTTAGGTGCGTTCTGTTCCGTTTCCCCTCCTTCCATTCCAGCCTCGCTTACTGATATTCAACTCTTCTACGTAACTAATACATGGCCAGTGAGCTCGAAGACCACTTCTGGCCCCTCGATTCCCGTTCGCAAGGGCAGAAAGATCCCAGCCAGTCTCCAGCTCCCCATCTGTCCCATTCTTCCTCGCCTCCGCGTCCTCAATCCCGACACGATGGACAAGAACGGCAATCCCCTCTACATCGTCGGCAAGTACGGCAACGCGACCAAGTTTACCTTGGGCTGCTATTTGGGCATGGAGGGCTATATTTGCACCGAGTTCGGACTCGAGTCTAGGGAGGTCGCCGTATACAACTACAGCAAGACCTCGGGCGATTTTTCTGACTACGGCGATTCGAGATCCCTTATCTTCACGGGCGACGGCGACGCGCTCGCCATGCTGCACTCTGGAATGCCTCGAGGCATGCATAACCACGTGACGTACGGCACGCCCATGTGGTGGGTCATCAAACAAGTCCGCCTCAAGTACCCCTCCGCCGAGTTCTACGGCATCACTTACACCCTCGAGGACTGAGCTCAAGCACATCCAAGCACCGTCCTCCCACTGTCCCTTCTCCTACGTCTTCTGTTTCTTTCGACTTGTCTTTTCCATCTGCTTCTTGTGTCGGTTCAGACGCGCGTCTTGTCTCGATTCGCTGCAACAAAACGTTCGTCCCCTTTTTCCTTCGATCCCTTCATGCTGGTAGCTTACTATCTCTGTCGTTTAGCTCTTTGGCAGATCGCACGCTTCGTTTGTTCCTTCGACGTCGTCTCGGCTCTCTCCGTCTCTTTTTCTCCGATTTTTTTCTTCGCCGCCTGGTTGTCGACGGAGATGGTAGATGTCTCGACTGGTGGATCTGCCCTGGTGCGTTCTCCATCTCCTACTTCATATCTTCGTACTTACGAACGAACGACCTTGACGTCTAGGCACTGGATCGTCGACTTCTTGCTCAGGTATGTACGGTACTCTCTTTCGTTGCTGCAGCTCACAGCTCTTGTTTTTCTCCCAGCCTCCCGTCGCGTAAACTCGCAACCTCGTCCGCCCGTATCGTCTCAATGTTCTTTTCTCGCCTCGACTGTTACTATCACCACCCCCCTCCCCACTCATGACTCGTGTTTCGTATGAAACCCAAAAAAAACAAGAACTCTTTTCTCTTCTTGTCTGTTATTATTCCCCGCTCCCCTCCCCCATCCTGACCTACTCGCACTCCATGTGCTTTTTCCAATCGTCTGTATCTGACCCCCTCCCCTCCCCAACACCACGAGAATGTATTTCCATATTTAGATAGGCGCTCGCTTATGTATCCCCCCCCGGCTCACATTTGGCCTTATCGTATTTTTGTACTTCATATAAAATTCCGCATGCCCCTTGCTACTACTACTAAGTTACTATCTGTATCAAGGTGTCACTGCCTATCTGTCTGTTGTTTGTGTTTTTTCTCCAAGTCAGAAATCGCGAAACGATTGACATTTATCTTGACTACATCGCACACCAACCATGTACACTCTCGTCCATAGTAAAGCTGATTGGTACGTGTCACAATGCATATGATCCTATTCCATACTGTATATCACCGCTATTTCCTGGGGCGGTGTCAGTATGTTTCGACGAGTCTGAGGGAGAATAGCAGCTACCTAGCTCTCGGCATGGAAATTCACGGCTTTCTCGAGAAGTTGGGTGAGCTCGAATCTCTGAGCACGAGTTGCATAATCTATTGGAGTTTGACCAGACTTGTCCTTAGCGTTAACGTCTGCGCCATGCTCCAGTAGCAGCCGCGCAATACCAACGCCAGCGTCTTCAAAGTCATATGTGCCTTTTGACACCTCATGCAACGGAGTCTTGCCGAGGTCGTCCAAGGCGTCTACTTTCGCGCCATGGCTGAGAAGCACCCGTACGATCGCGAGCTTCCCGTTGTAGGACGAACTATGTAACGGCGTCCGGCGGTCAGTGCGTGGTGCATTCACATCTGCGCCGCGCTCCAATAATAGCTGCGCGACACAGACACCATCTTCTTGGGATTCGTATTTGCCGTACGATACTTTGTGCAGGGGGCTCTCACCATTGTTGGTCTTTGCGTTCGCTGCTGCACCATGGTCAAGAAGTAGCCGTGCGACCTCGACCTTCCCAGTGATTGATGCAATATGTAACGGTGTCCTATGGTCAGTGGATAGTGCATCCACGGCTGCGCCGTGCTCCAGTAGCAGCCGCGCAATACCAACACCAGCGTCGTCAAAGTCATATGTGCATCTTGACACGTCGTGTAATGGAGTCTTGCCTAAGTCATCCAAAGCGTCTACTTTCGCACCGTGGCTGAGAAGCACCCGCACGATCGCGAGCTTCCCGTTGTAGGACGAAATATGTAATGGCGTCCAGTGGTCAGTGCGTGATACATTCACATCTGCGCCGCGCTCCAATAATAGCTGCACGACATGGACACCATCTTCTTGGGATTCGTATTTGCCGTACGATACTTTGTGCAAGGGGCTCTCCCCATTGTCGATCTTTGCGTTCGCTGCTGCACCATGGTCGAGAAGTAGCCGTGTGACCTCGACCTTCCCAGTGATTGATGCAATATGTAACGGTGTCCTATGGTCAGTGGATAGTGCATCCACGGCTGCGCCGTGCTCCAGTAGCAGCCGCGCAATACCAATGCCAGCGTCGTCAAAGTCATATGTGCCTCTTGACACGTCGTGCAATGGAGTCTTGCCGAAGTCATCCAAAGCGTCTACTTTCGCACCGTGGCTAAGAAGCACCCGCACGATCGCGAGCTTCCCGTTGTAGGACGAAATATGTAACGGCGTCCAGTGGTCAGTGCGTGATACATTCACATCTGCGCCGCGCTCCAATAATAGCTGCACGACACGGACACCATCTTCTTGGGATTCGTATTTGCCGTACGATACTTTGTGCAAGGGGCTCTCTCCATTGTCGGTCTTTGCGTTCGCTGCTGCACCATGGTCAAGAAGTAGCCGTGCGACCTCGACCTTCCCAGTGATTGATGTAATATGTAACGGTGTCCTGTGGTCAGTGGATAGTGCATCCACGGCTGCGCCGTGCTCCAGTAGCAGCCGCGCAATACCAACGCCAGCGTCTTCAAAGTCATATGTGCCTCTTGACACGTCGTGCAATGGAGTCTTGCCTAAGTCATCCAAAGCGTCTACTTTCGCGCCGTGGCTGAGAAGCACCCGCACGATCGCGAGCTTCCCGACGTAGGACGAAATATGTAACGGCGTCCAGTGGTCAGTGCGTGATACATTCACATCTGCGCCGCGCTCCAATAATAGCTGCACGACACGGACACCATCTTCTAGGGATTCGTATTTGCCCCACGATACTCTGTGCAAGGGGCTCTCCCCATCGTCGGTCTTTGCATTCGCTGCTGCACCATGGTCAAGAAGTAGCCGTGCGACCTCGACCTTCCCAGTGATTGATGCAATATGTAACGGTGTCCTATGGTCAGTGGATAGTGCATCCACGGCTGCGCCGTGCTCCAGTAGCAGCCGCGCAATACCAACGCCAGCGTCGTCAAAGTCATATGTGCATCTTGACACGTCGTGTAATGGAGTCTTGCCTAAGTCATCCAAAGCGTCTACTTTCGCACCGTGGCTGAGAAGCACCCGTACGATCGCGAGCTTCCCGACGTAGGACGAAATATGTAACGGCGTCCAGTGGTCAGTGCGTGATGCATTCACATCTGCGCCGCGCTCCAATAATAGCTGCACGACACGGACACCATCTTCTAGAGATTCGTATTTGCCCCACGATACTCTGTGCAAGGGGCTCTCTCCATTGTTGGCCTTTGCGTTCGCTGCTGCACCATGGTCAAGAAGTAGCCGCACGACCTCGAACTTCCCATGGTAGGATGCAATATGTAACGGTGTCAACTCATCCTTGTGTTGTGTGTTCGCATCTACGCCGCGCTTCGGAAATGGTTGTGCAGCATGGACTTCATCTTTTTTAGATTCGTATTTGACGCACGACGCCCCGTGCAAGGCGGTCTTTCCGATAGCGGTCTCCATGTTCGCTTTTGCACTATGGTCGAGTAACACCCGTTCGACCTCGTGCTTTTGATAGTGTGATGCCAAATCCAGTGGGGTTGTGTTATTTTTGTCCCGCTCGTTCACATTTGCGCCATGCTCCAGCAATAACTTCGCAAGATCGCAACCACTGTCTTCATCCGGAGACGCCTCCCGTTTCGACAACAGGTGCAGCGGAGTCTGGCCGTCATCGTTCCGCGAGTTAACGTCGGCCTGATTCTTAAGTAGCACCTGAACCAGCGAGGGGTCTCCGATGTTTACTGCTAGATGAAGTGGGGTCCAGAGATCGTCGCGCTGGGCATTCACCTCCGCGCCATGTTCGAGTAGAAATTTCACCGCGTCGATAGCCGCTTTGTCATAAAGATCTATTGTTTTGTGCAGCGCAGTCTGTTTTCTCGTGTCTCGAATATCAACACTCCCACCGTGCTTGAGCAGGAGCTCCGCCGCCAGAAAATTATTTTTACATAGTGCCGCGACCAGCGGAAACCCATACGAGCCACCGATAACGTTTACTTGCCGCGGGTGCTTCATGACGATGTGCCGAACTAGGCCATGGAATCCACAGAGTGCTGAATAGTACAATGGACTTGGTATCTCCGACGGCAACTTCCCGCCTGACTCTGCGTCCATGTCGTATAGGCCTATCCACGTAGCAAAATGTATCTTGTCCGGATCAAAGAGGGACTTCATTCCGTCCTCTACACGTGAGGCAACGTCCTCGAATTGCGCATGCGCGACCCAGTGCCGAGCCGCATATTCGGCCAGAGGGGAGCCCTTGGTATTCTTATTGTCGTTGTGATCGTCCAAATGGAGAAGGAGTCCGAGACAGACCTGCGCGAAGATGGTGTGTGCGATTCCGGGAAGAATGTGATATGGGGCGAGGTGTCTGGTCGAAGATGCGAGATGACCAGATGTCAAGAACTCTTTGACGGACAGGTGAGAAAATTGTACCACCCGGGAGCCCCGGATATCGACGATGGAAACTAGACTCGAACATATGGACAGCACAGCCTCCTCTTGGTCCTTGGGCCGCCGATTCGCATGAAACTTTGGAATGCCTCCCTGGGCCGTATCAAAGTCAAATGTAAGGACTTCGGCTAGCTCCTCGACGCGAAGCGGCCGGGCGGCAACTGCGAGGCAGTGAAGGAGACGGCGAGCGTGTTCTTGGTTTTTCTCGCTGACATTCTTCAGCATACGTTCATACGTTTCGTCCAGGGTCCTTGGTAGCGCCTTGAGAATCCTTGGTACATCTGGTTGGACCGAGTGCCGCAGAGTCTCGAGTTGACAGTATACCCATTGAAACCTGTACGGCATATGATAAGTGATTTTGTCGTTAGGAATGAAGAAACACCCATACATTCCGTCTGCCCTTTCAGAGAGCTCCTTGACAGCTAGTTTCTTATCCTCGTCCTGCCATTTCCTCATGTGCTCATCCAGAGACACGACAGAGCTGACGTAGTCGGCAATAACTTTCTTTTGTCTAGTTTCGTCGTGAAGCGAAATGGTATTAACGGCCAGTGGCTTGAGTTTAGTTTGGATGTCAACCTCCTGGCGACTTGTAACACCTATACGCAAATTCGGAAGTTGCAGATGAACGAGGTCCTTGACAAGGTTGAGGACTGCCTCTCGTGGGGTTGGCATCCCAGACTCGGGACACTCATCGAGCGCGTCTATAATGACGAAAATTGGGTGTTGCGCCGCAATAAAGAGCATCTCCTTCAGACGGTCGATCAAGATACCATTGTTGGGTTGGTGCGTTCCCTTCCCGTGTATCGAATAAAGCCGATAGATGATGTCGCAACAAGGCTTCGAGTAAGCCGAAAGCTGGACCATGAGAGAGGTGACAAGGTTGCGGACGTTTTGCTTTTCTTCGTCCCGAAAATCGAAGTAGAAATACGCCAATGTAGCCTCTCCGGCGTCACGTAATGTCATAATGTGCTGTATGATGGCAGAACTTGGGGACAACATGAGTACCGTAACCGGCAACCACAATCGGGAAACGACCAACCAAACGACGCTCTTCCCCGAGCCGGCTATGTGGGTAAGGAGATCATCAGAAATTGACTTGTGGAGTATAATAGGAATGTATACGTTTCCCGTAGATCCACAGGAGGGAACCGTTTGACATCCAGTTCTTGAATACGCCTGCTCCAAAGAACCACGTGGGTGGTTCCTGATGGTAGACCTCGCAAGCGGCATTGTGGTTTGTTGACGGGTCTGGCGGAGAGAACCATTTTCGAACGTCCTGTTCTATCTGGTTCCCTGGGCTCATGTTTCAGTGTTCATGATGGGGGCGATGGGAGTAGCATATCACGGACACTTTATTTCGTCTATGTTGTTCGCAATAGCCATGTTGGCTTTCTTGGCATCTGGGCGGACAATGGTTCAGTACATAGTGAGTAACTAGTCGGGCGAGCTGCGCACCATCTTTGTGCTCAATAGTGGCACTCATAGTCTGAGCTATGGCCATTCTGACTTCCTCCTGTATCAGGTTATCTAATCTTTTCAATGCATCCTCAATATCCGTCCTTCCCAATAGTTTTCTAGAAAATATTTCTGATCAAATATTGGAATGGTCGAATGTGATGCGTATCTCATAGAAATAACTCACTTGCTCGGGTTCGTTTCATCTCCTTCGTCGCGATGGAGAGGATAGAGAGTACCTCAGCCACGATCTTCACAAATACTTCCGACATTTCGACGGTCAACGAGATCCGAGTATAAACCCCAAGGCGCTTGAAGAAGCTCTCGATGCGCACAAAGAGTTCAACAAGCACATCGTGGCTAGCTCTTGCATCTCTCGCCGCCTATATAATGTTGGTGTTAGGAGGGGTCCACGAATAGCGACGAAGATACTGACAGCAAGGAGGACACCAATCCCAGTAAAGATGACCCCTGCAGGGGGAAACGCCTGCAGAATAACGTTAGGGGGTACGTTGTGCCATCGAAGACAGGGTTTCAGAGACGTACCACTCCAGCAACCCCGCCAAAAGTGTCAGAAAAGGTATAGAGGACATCGACCACTGGACTGATCCACTTCATCAACCTCTGATCGCCATCCTTAAACTGCTGAAACGCCTCGGCTTGGCCCCGAAGTACAGCTAAGATAGCATCGACAGAATCGCATTGTTTCACCTGAGTGGCGAGTGGATGGTCAAGAAGTTGTTTCCCAGTCGTCTTCTTGTACTGCCTCAGGGCATCATCAAGGATTGATTTGAAGTCTGAGGACGGGGTAGATGTCTGGCCCAGGCTGGGTGCAGACATGGCACTCGAGATGGTAAGTTCGTTAGTAACGATAGCGGAACGTAAGAGTATGTAGAGTCGAGCGGGAAACACGAGCTGCCAGTGGAAAGCTTTTCCGAGTCACTGCCTCGTGAAGCTTTGGCGCGTGACTGAGTAAACCTGTGCTGATGAGCCCGACGAAAAACGCGCCCATTACCCACACCTCTAATCAGACGCATGCATGGTATACCATAGAGTATTCGGTATGCTATAGCTATAGCTTCCGCCCAAACGGCAGACAGTGTCGGTATACGTTACATGTACAGTAACAAGCGGATATATGGTATCAGCCTACAAAGAAAAGGAGATCAACAATACCGCAGAGAGCCAGCACTATCGTGCGGCGCTTGCTAGCGCAGCGCTACCCGAACCAAGTGTCGTACTCGGCGTGCGGATCTTGTGCGCCTTCTTGCTATCATCCTTCTTCCCTGCATCCCTCTCCCGGTCCTTCTCCCGCCCACCAATCCCGAGTCCAATCCCGAGGCTAAACAACGGCGCGTTAAGACTCAACTTGCGCGCCGCGCGCCGCAGGCCCGGTTCCTTGTCCTTGTCCTTATCCTTCTCCCTGTCCTTCCCCTTCCCCACAGACGAGGACGAGGACGAAGACGGCGCGCCATTGGCAGGTGGCGCCAGTCCCACCACGGCGTGCCCCTCCGCGGCTGACGCAGACAGCGGCGAAGGCTCCACGTCCGGGTGCGGACTCACGCTGCGCTCCCGCGGTGTACCGCTCCCGCTCCCGTGCATCGAGTGTGGCCGTCCGCGCTGGAGCCCTGCTAGCAGTTCTGCTGGTGTGCGTGCGCGCGCCCACCGATGCCGGCGCCGATGTTGCTGCTTGTGGTGCCCATTGGCATGACCGTCGCCGTCGCCATTGCCGCGGTCGTCGTCATGATCTTCATGGTCGTTGTCTTCATCGTAGTCGGAGAGGTCGGACGTGGATGGTGGTAATAGTGCATCGGAGGTGCTTGCCAACGGTGGAGGACGGCGCGCCGGCGTCGGCGCGGGTGAGTGCGAGCCTGAGGCTGATGTGGTCGGGCTTGGTGGTTCCGCATCGGGCTGGAACCCTTGTGGTGTCTGCGGAACTGCAGGGAGTGGTGGCGGTGGCGATTGGAGATGGTGATGATGGTGGTGATGATGATGATGCGAGGATGAAGCAGAGCCCGGACCCGGTGGAGAGCCCGTGCCGTCCAACTCGCCAAGTGTCGTGGTACTGTACGTCGCGGAAAGGCGTTTGACGTGATAACCGAGGCGTGCGCTGCTGCGTCGCCACAACGAACTCGCACCGGAGACTGAGGACCCTGCGTCCGACTGTGACGGCGCTGAAGAGAGCGCCATCGTCGACGCTGAGGTCGTCGCCTGCGATGACGCAGGCGCTATTGCAGGCGCAGGGGGCGCGCCCACGTCTTTCTCCTTCGCCTTGTCTTTATCTTTCTCCTTTTCCCGCTCATCTTTGGGTGACTTGGCGTTCCACAGCTTGAACCATACGCTCGGCTTGCGATCAAACTCCTTCGATGAACGTCCTTCCTCCTTCTCCCGGTCCCGTTGCGGCTCTCGCTCCCTGTCCACGCCCTTCTCCTTCTCCTGACCCATGGCGAGGTCCTTGCCATTGACCCACAGTGAGGGAACGGGTGGCACAGGCGGTGTGTGCCCCCCCGGGCTCCGTGGGGAGACTACCCCATCCACGGTTGACGGGCGTATCTTCGAACTGCCTGGAGAAGTTCGAAGGGTATGGAATAACCCATGCGTGCGGTTTGGTGTCGTAGGGGAGGTGGTTGTTGTGGAGTCGGAGGTGCCCGGGATGCGAATTGCGGGGAGTGACTTTTTGCGTGACGGGAGGGTTACAGAGGCGAGGGGTGGTGAGATGAGGGAAGGGGATGAAGGGGTGGTTAGTAGAGGAGGTGGTGTGGGTGCGATTACGGGTGCAGGTGCGGGCGCAGGTACAGGTACAGGCGTGGGTACGTGCGAGTCTCCTAACCCAGGCGGAAGCGCGGGTTCTGTGAGATCTGACACTGCTCCTCCGTTGACCTCCGCATTCGCCGCGCTGACAGGCGTGCCTGCAGCGAGGTCGGAAACCACAGAGAGCGCAGGCGGCTTGAGGCCTAATGAAGCAGGATCGAGATCGACTGCTTGATAGTAGAGGACATATGCGCTCCCGCTTCCGGAAGCGGCGTCGCCAAAGAATTGCGGAATCTCGCTCTCCTTGATTGGCTCGATCTTGTCGTCGTCGAATTTGAGCCATGAGTGAGGGCCCTTAACGATCGTGACATAGTGCCCATGATGAGGACCGCTGCATACGAGGAGCCATCAACAAACACGTCGCCAGAGATATGGAGGGACCATACCTGCCGATGTGCACGACGATCCCAAAGAGCTCGTAGAGCCGATCAGGGTCATCCACTTCGTCAACGGTGTTGAACAGACGCAGCTCAAAGGGGAAGGCGACGCGATAGGTAAGCTTGATATACTTTCTCAACTCTTCCTGATACTTGAAGCGTTTCAGATGGAGGGCGAGTATATTTGGAAGTTTCTTTATCTTCATCCTATGAAGATGTTATATCTTTAGCGTCAATACGCGTCGGGAAAACGAAAGATGACCAAGCGCACCGCTTCTCGGCTTCCTGGAGCCCGCAACAGCTATCGCAAAAGAATTTGTTCCGCTGGCACAACATCTCGCTGGCGCTGAACTGTCGCAAACATGCGGTGACACTTGAATTTTGCTCAATGTCAATGGAGAGGTCGAGGAACGATTCGTCGCGCGAGGACACCTTTTGCCAAGAAGGAAAAGAAGAGTCCACGTCAGTTGATGCATGGATGCCGCCATTCGCCCAACAAAGTAACATCGAGGCACGAGCGCCGGAATGATGAGGGCAGGGGCAATTAGGTACGAAAGAAGCAAGTCAATAACTCACCGTTTCGCAAGTCAGACAACGAGTTTCCGAAGTGAGTGTGCCTTCAAAGAGGCGATGCACGAGGGTACCACTTTGTTGCGACATATCGGAGTGCACGGTGAAGGTAGGAGCATTGTTTGACACCAATGTAGCCACTGATGATGACACTGACGCCGAGCGAAGAGCAGGAGAGTAAGCAAGCAGGGACGGATGGTGGACGCGCATCACGGTGCCTGACGCACATGGGAACAGTACTCACAGTCCTCGCGAGAGTGGTTGGGGGAACTCACGTCCTTGTCCCTGTGATGTTTGTCTGACTGTATTTCTTCGACGATCTTGTTGAGGAGATAATTGAGAAACTCGTGAGCGTCTTGGTGCATGGCGCCGCGGAAGAGTTCGTTGCCATCGCGGAGCTTGTCGATGAAGGCGCGGGGAGATACTGCACCCTTATCCGCAGGGTTCTTGGAAATATATACGTAGAGGGAGCGAAGCGCGGAGAAGAGGGTGGGCGGCGCGGAGGGGATGACGGGGGTGGGGGAAGTGGGAGCAGGTGGGGGATCGGGGATGAGCTTTGGACGGTCGGATTTGCGACGCGCGGTCGTTGCTGGGGCTGGTAGGTGGGTGGGTCGTGATACAGGATGAGGTACAGGTGGGGCAGAGATGTCTGTAGATTGGATGACGAGGTCGCGGAAAGGGGAACAGAAGTAGAGTGCTTGGAGCACGGAGTTGGCATAACTAAGCAGGAGGTGTCAAAGTTGAAGGGGACAAGGGCAATGGGATGCCGTAGGGGTTCGAATGAAGTGAACATACCAGGTGTTTCCAAACTTTGGGGAATCAAGGAAAGAATGAAAAGAGAGGAGAGGGCGAGCGGAAGATCACGTACATTTTCTAGACCAAACTGCTTCTCGTCTGCGATGGCGAGTGTCGGGTCGAGGGTGGTTTGTGAGGCAGTGGGAGATGTCGGTGTATGTTGGGGAGTAGCAAAAATCCGTTTGGCAGCCTTTCCCAAGGCCATGGAAGAGACGTGGATGACGACGCGGACACGTCGAAGGAGAGGGTCAGGGACGAGTTTGGAGGGGAGCGCTGTTTGTAGGTGAGGTACGGTAGGTTCATGAGATCAATAATCCCGCGGAGCTACAGTATCAAGCTGGCCACAATGGGGTTCAGCTCGGCATCTATTATTTCTTATAATTTATTTCTCTCGTCCACTGCAGTCATCACATCTAGTCCTCATCATCATAGACTCGGACACGGGCCCGGGGACGTAGAATATTCTTCGTGCCTTGTGCCTTTCCACTACCACCCACCTCCCACGATCACATGTGGCCTCCACTTTCGACACACATGCCACTGATGGCACCAACTTTCCTCCGACTCTCTTCCGAAGAAAAATGTCCCTATCTCTCCTAAATCCCAATCCACGTTGTATTCTCTTATTGGTTACGATGGACAGCGCGTCTCCATAAAGGACGATCTGAATATGGGTAACAAAGGGTTACAAGGTACAGACAAACACGGGGTTCCATGATTTTCCCTCTTTTGGCGATCACCTGCATTGATCCCATCAACCGGTGCGCAAGATGAGGTGCACGCCACTCTGCGAATCAACAATACCACTGATCTCGCCCACCCGCAGCGAAAACGCCGCATCCTCGAACGGCTTTTGCATCTGCCCCGGTCCAAACCAGCCCAGGTCCCCGTCGTGGTCGTGCGAGGAACAGTCCGAATGCTCGCGCGCGAGCGGGGCAAACTTTTCCGCGCTCCCCCCGATCTTGGTATTGTAACCCTCCAAGATCGCGATGGCCTCTTCCTTCGAGCGCGTGATTTTGGGCTATCAATGATCCTGCTTAGCAATAGAGAACAAATATGTATGACGGTGGAGCGACGACTTGCCTCTTTCCAGCTCGACGGCCGTCGCGAGCCGCTATGCTTGACCAAGATGTGACTTGCGCGGACCTTTTCTGGGCGAAGAAGTTCCGCTCCCGGAAGAGCTTTGACTTGCTCCTCCGTCAGATCCTCTGGTTTATCCCACACGGACTCCTGCGTCTGCGTGTTATGGAAATATGGCACCTTTCGCGAATTCGAGAAGCGGACTTCCCAGCCAGACTGTAGACCCCCATCAATATAATCTCACAGCCGGCTCCGGTGGGCTGTGTTCAAAAGCGGTGGACGTACCATGCTTGTTGGACAATGGAGGTTACTGATAATCGATGACCTGGTTGAGCCCTGCTGACAAATACAGGTGTGATCAGTCGATCACGTGTTAAGAACGCGCCCGCCCAGCTGGTGACGGCGCTAAAAGCCAGCCGCCGCCAGTGTTCTCTTGCAAGCCCCTCGATAACTCTCTCGCACGCACTTACTAGCTAGGCCTCTACCAATGGAACGCAGCGCCGGAAGCAGGAAGTCCGTCTACGGCATGCTGATGACCGTCCTATTCTACACCACCGGCTTCATATGCGCCCTGCGCACCGCGGCGTGGCTCGCCATCCACATGCTCATTCCCGCCATCTCACATATAATCGCGTTATACTACCATCCCTCTCCCCCCTCCAACCCCGCTCCTCCTTCTCCTACCTCTGGCGGGGCGGGTTCCGTGTCGAACGCGGGTGCGGGCGCAGAGGACGTCGCCGGGCTGCTTTTCAAACTCGTCCACACCGCCGCGGGGCATGACCTCCTCGTCCCGGTATCTTCGTCTATGTACCAGATCAACGGGGCAGCGGCGGAGAGCACCCCTCTGCGCCGGGCCCTCGTCCGACTCGCCTTCATTTCGTCCCTAATTGGCACGGGCGGCATCGCGGCGTACTGCTACCTCGTCAGTATAAGGCCTCGTACGCCCATTTCTGTTGTTGTGGCTGACGACCGTGCCTCGTGGTTCTGCAGCGCGGTCCATCGGCATTGACCTGGGCCCGCAGAATCTCCGCTACTCTGCGGCACCAGCGACACGGCCGCCCATCCAGCTCCGACCTCGGGACGACAGCGGCAACTGAGTCTCCCACCCGCTGCTCCAAGACGACGAAGCTTAACCCCGCCGCGCCGGCCTTTACCCCGTCTTCCCCCTCCACATCTACCTCGCCTGCGCCCGCGCCTCCCGCCACCTCTCCCCAGCAGCTACACCGCCTAGACCCGACCGCGCGCACGTTCGCCCCGCGCGGATGCGCAACGCCGCCGTCGCCCGCGGATTCCACGGATTCCGCGGGGCCTGCGACGCCATCGCCGTCGTGCATGCCGAGCGCGTTTGCGTTGGCTGCTGCGCGGGTTGCACGTGCTGCCGGTGCTGGGATGGGTAAGAGCGGCGGCGGCGGCGGCGGCGGCGTGAATGCGGGAGGGCGCGTCCCGGTTGGGGTTGGTAAGATGCGCGTGGTGCGGCCTGAGGAGGTGGTGGCCGGGGAGCGGCGCGCGGGTGAGGTATTTGTGTTCTTCTGAGACTGTCATTAGGGGGAAGACTGTTTTCGTCCTTTTTATTCCTTATCTTTTTTTCTTGTGCCACCTACCGTTCCTTTACCCTTGTCATTCCTTGATCAAACGTTCCTTCATACGGCCTTGATGTCACGATACTGCACGAGTCCAATAATTAATTTTTGAAGCAGACTTTTCGGCACGCAGAATGGACAGACGCGGAATATAATTCCCCAGTCGCGGGTATAATTATCCTAAGATCACACAAAAAAACGAGGGGAAAGGGGCGTCTAGTAGTTGGAGATGATAATACCGTCCGTACTCAGGGTGTATATGTTAAAACACAGCACTGCGCGCAATACACGCGCGTAAAAAAAAGATTGAAGTTTCTCCCGGATAACGCCCCCCTCAAAACCGGGAGATAAAAGAATTAAAACAAGAGTTCAAAATCAAAGTTCAAATCAGTCCAAGCCGTACCCAGTCGGATTCTTCATCTGCCAGTTCCACAGGTCGCGGCACATGGTCGTCAAATCCTGCTTTGCACGGAAACCGAGTTCCTTCTCTGCGAGTGAGGGGTCCGCCGTCAGATCTGGGACGTCCCCGCGCCTAAAGACCCCGAACCGTCAACCAGGGGTTTGCACACGACAGAAAGAAAAAAAAAACACACCGGCGACCAATGATATTGTACGTGTAATCGAATCCAGTTGCAGCGCGCATGGCCTCGAGAATCTGTAGCACACTGAAACCCTGTCCGCGGCCGAGGTTGTACGCTTTGTACTGCGCGGGTGTCGGACAGTTGTCGAATACGGACGAGCCGGGCGCAAGCGCGTCGAGTGCGAGGAGGTGGCCCGACGCGAGGTCAAGCACATGCAGGTAGTCACGCACACACGTCCCGTCCCTAAGCGAGAAAAAAAAAAACATGTAATTGTCAGTCGAAGAAGGCGAAAAAAAAAGTGGGGTGGATGGAAGAGGACGTAAAAGGGGGGGAAATTAACGCACGGAGTCGGGTAGTCGTCGCCAAAGACTTGCAGTGTGGATTCGTTTACTCGCCCAATAGCCATGTGAGCAAGGAGGGGGAGGAGGTTGCCTGGTCGTCCACGGGGATCCTCCCCGATCAAACCGGACGGGTGCGCGCCTGCGGGGTTGAAGTACCGTAACGAAATGGCACGCCAGCGCGTGGGTTCCGCTGCGCAAGTCCGTTCAACGGAATAGCCGCAGCACGAGAAAAACAAAGCGACGCACCATGCATGAGGTCCTCGATAACTGCTTCGCACATCACCTTGCTCCTCCCATACGGGCTGTCCGCCTTGAGTCGAGTCGTTTCTGGAATTGGTACTTTCGGAGGGTCGCCGTATACAGTTGCGGAGGACGAATAGACGAGGCGCGAGCAGTCGAACTCAGACATGACTTGGAGGAGGTATATTGTGGCGGTGACATTGTTGTGGTAGTATGTTACTGGAATCTCGGACGACTCGCCCACTGCCTTGTAAGCCTAGATTAATTGGCGCCGAAACCAAGAAGCATAACAAAAAAAAGTCAACAATGCCTCTCTCGAAGAATGGGCGACGTGAGGAACGTACTGCAACGTGAACGACACCCCAAAAACCGCCCTTGCCGTATTTTTCAAACACTGCACGTACGTCCGCAGGGCTGGTCAAGTCGCACGTGTACTTGTCGATCACGGTGGACTCTTTTTCGAGTTCTGTTGCATCTGCCGGCAGTGCATTTCGTGCAATTTCCTCTAATCGTTTGAGTGCTTTGGGGTATGAGTTGTAGTAGTTATCGATGCTGACGACCTTGTATCGGCGAGTTTGCTGAAGAGCAAAGACGACATGGGAGCCTGGGCACGTTGTCGGTCAGCCACGGATACCAAATAGTCAAGAACCACGAGAGCGAAATAGGGAATGCCCACCGATGTAGCCGGCGGCGCCGGTGACCAGAACACGCTGTCGAGAAAGGGGTGAATGGTCGGACGAGGGTTTGGAAGAGAAGTCCGCACTCTGAGAGAAGGTTTCTCCGTGGAAGGCATTGGAGACGGTGGGTGGGCCGGGGTATGATTTTTCGAGTGAGAGTGAGAGTGAAGGAAAGAGAGACGATAAGTTAAGCGGGCGTAGTGAACGGGGTCAGGATTACGGTACTGGTAGTACGATGTGAGCGTTGACTCTAAAAGAGTGTGTTGGGTTTTTTTTGCCGACGTCAGACTAATTACAACATGCACTTGTGTACGTCCGTATCGTCCCACATAGAAAATTTCCTCGATCGGAACACTCAGCGTCTAAAACAATCTACTCCCTCGCACAGCCCTCAGCGAGCCACTGTTGAGACCGCAGCAGTAACCGCCACTGGCATCATGCTGACTGCACAGTCTCAATCATGTTACACGAGCCTGAGCGACTGTTCGTAGTGTTGTTGCCAAGGCAGCCCACTCAACTTCGATGCACTGTACGTTATGGTGCCACGTCTGTTCCCCCCCCCCGTTCCTGGACCAGCTCCAACATCGCACTTGCAACAGTGGAGACCAGTATCCACTTCCTTTCTACGTCAATGCAGCGCCTCACCTGCTCACAGCGCTCACCGCCTCAGTAGGCATTGCCCTCGTTACCAGCTCCTTGGCGCGCATCGTCAAACGCCGGCGACTTATTTGCCCGACAACCGCAGCGCGCAGTCCAAAGATGGCGCATTGCAAGCTGTGTCCATCTCTGTTTACCGCATTGGTGTGAATCCTCGTTATTACTTTCCTTGCACAACATATACACCGCACAGGGTTCATGCTAACCACGTCGTCTCAGATACGAGGCGGATATTCGAGTGGCAAGTGAGCTCAAACCCGAATCTGTAGACCTCGGAACAACCCAGTCCGACTCGGAGACAAAGATGATCCGAGGTCCAGAAACTTCAGGTACTCGCGCGTGCGAATTTCGAGTCCGGTGTCGCCGCGGCAGAATAACAATTACGGGGATGGCAACTGTGTCGATCAAACGTAGGTGAACAACTCGCCTTCACATACCGTAATGTCTTCGTGCGTTTAGTTGTGGGTGGTACTGGGCAGGACATCCTTTCCAAAAAGATAGTCGCCCACTGTTCCTGACCGAACCCATCGGAACCTGTGCACACATATCGACTGTGGCCCAACTGACGCGGCGCTGGTCGTGCGCCACCACTACAGCGACCAGACCTTTTCCCTCGACCCTCTTTGCGATGACCCCGATAACGACTTTGTACCTCGATTCCTATGTCTTCGCGTCCGAGCTACCACCCACGATGACGCGCGTCTGGGTAGCGATGTCGAGATCACTCTGAATGGTCGTTCGCCGCTACTCGCGAGCACGAGGGCGACTCGACACCCGACAGGCCAGATAGTGGTTACTACTGTCTTCAAGTTCTGTGTGGAACGGAAGTTATACAGTAGAAGACAGGAAACCACACCTGAGTCAGTCGGAGGACTATTCTGTGAGTTCAGGTGGTGTTTCGTGGTCAGGCCTTGGAGAGTGTCACATTGTCAGCGCAACCGATAGGCGCCCATTACCGAGAAACGAGCAATTTCTGCGTCTTCGTCTTCGAAGTTTTACGTCTCTCGGCCCTCAAGTAATGACCGTAGTTGTCACAACTGGCACCTGTTACTGTTATTCGTGTTTCTTAGAGAATGTCGCCCCTCTTCCACGGTGCTGGGTGCAGTACTTATCGTTTAGCATGGGACGAATAAAGTTACTCTGCTTTGCCGAAAACGAAAGCCCGATGTGAGAAAAAACGTATGTTGTCGCTGGGAGTAATTATTCCCTTCTTGTCTGAGTAGAATGGAATGGAAAAGCAAAAACGACAAGTACATTCGCTGAAGAATCCAAGGAAGAATCACCTCGAAAGTTCTTCTGGCGCCGTACTGTATTCGAATCAATATCATGGAACCGAGATGCCAAGTGAATCGTTCGTTCCAAAAGAAGGTAACAGAGCGCTGTGGAGTAGCGCCCCACGATAACGAAACACTACGGCGCGCCCATTCATCCCTCCATCTTGACATCGCCCTCCGCGTCTTTTGCAGACGGGGCACCATTCGGTCCTGCCTTTGTCGCCCCATCCGCGGCCGACTTGGCATCCTGCCCCGCGCCGCCATTCGCGAGAGGACTGGCACCGCGCTCCAGCGCCGCGTTTTGCGCCTCGCGTTCGCGCTCGATCTCCGCCGCCAGCGCGACGATGTCCCCCGTGCCGATCTTTGCGAACTGCGCGAGGTGCTGGTCGCGGGCCGTGCGTAGGGCGAGCCATGCCCAGCGCTGCTTATTCTGATGAGGGCAGATTTTGACGATTCAGATCGCGAGTCCACACGCTATGTAGGTGGGAAACGTTACCTCTTCCAGCTTGGTGATCTGTTCGTCTGGAGGGATGGGGATGGGCACTGGCGCTGGGGTTGCTACTCGCTCAGGCGCGGCGGGTGTCGTCGCCGGTGCTGGTGCTGGTGCCGGCGGAGTAGGCGTAGGCGCAGGTGAAGACGTGGGTGGTGCTTGAGCGTTTTCTGGAGCGGCCCCTGGTTTCGCAGGAAGAGATGGGTGAAGCAGGCTCCCCGCGACCGGAGTCGGCGTCGAAGTAGAGATGGCGGGTTTGGTCGACTCTGGGGCGTTTTCCTGCGTGCCGGGCGTCGAAGCAGCGGACGTGGCTGCCGCTTTGGCGCGCGCGGCGGCCACGCGTTCTGCCTGACGGGCGAGCGTCTTTTTGCGCATCTCGATCCTGTTGTCCTCCAGCTTGATTTTCTTCACGAAGTCCTTCACGTCGCCGGGCCTTACGGAAGCACATCAGCGGGCTCGACGGGACGGGACGTGGAGTTAAATACAACGCACTGGAATGGGTTCTCCAGATCTCCCAGATCCCTGTAACCCATTTCCCAAATCTCGGTGAGCGGCGCCGAGCCAAGCGAGTGTGACCATTCCTCTGGATCCGTGCGCATCCCCTCCCTCTTCGATCGTGTGCTCTCTTCTAAATTGGGGCCCGGTTGGGGCTCGCGATCGAACGGGGAACAAAGGTCGCTCTTCCAGCGTACCCATTTGCGCTCCCGCTCGAGCACACCTGCCACTGCGTCGGCGAATACCCGGCCGGCAGGTGCTGTCTGCCTGAGCTCTTCGAGGGCCCGGGCTATTGTGTCAGAAACCCACTGAATGGCATCGCCTTCGAGCGTAAATTCCATTTGGAGCGAGCGATTCCGCGGGGTGACCCAAGTCGCCTTGGCCTCCTTCGTGAACGTTTGTAGGTGGTGGAGTAAGACAAGCAGCTGGAATAAGAACTGCCTCCGGAAGTGGGTATCTGCAATCTGGGCGAGGCATCAGGTTGTATTCGAGATGTGACGGGTGCCGAGACATACTTCGAGATCAAGTAAGTCTGGGCTGGTCAGGAACTTGGCAAAGAAGTAGTCTTTCCCCGCAGTTGCTGGCTCTGGAGCTGGTTCTGACTCGCGCTTTCGTTTGAGAGGATTCGCTGCCGCTGCGCCGGTCATAACTGTGCGACTACCCGTAAGAGCGCGTTCTTTGGCTGTAGCCTCCTTTATTACAGGAAGAATTTTGTTGACTGCGTCTTGGAACTCGTTGAAATATTGCGGTAAAGCGAACTGTGTTGGCTTGGAGAAAGGCAGCTGAAGAGACCAGAATGTATTATAAAGGTCTGAGAAGATACCGTGAGCGTGGGCAAAGAGAACGGACTGGATAGTTACTCGCCTTCCTTCTTTTCGATCGTCTCTGCCGTGAGCTTTGAAGCTCCCGCTGGCTTCTCGGCGGGTGAGTCATCGACGGCCATTGCATCTTCCGGTTTCACTTCTGCTTGAGCTTCCGCCATATCGTCCCCAGAGTCCTTTTCACGGGGAAACAGTACAGCTTCCCACGTTGGACCGTACTCCCCGCGCAGGTTCACGCCGCTGCGCTCGCCAAGCGGGAACACACCACTGAGGAACGTCAAAATACGACCACAGAAAATGGTATTAGATCCCATCTTGGACAGTCGACGTAGGAGATCATTGAGAGTGCGGAGGAGGATGAGGGCCTTCCCTTTCTGAGGGACCATGCCTACGGTGAGACGAGCCGCACGCGACTCAATCCAGGAGAAGATGTGGGAGCATGATGCGATTGTTTGAGTTTCAAGGAGGTCCTGGAGGGTGGAGAAGGGAAAGGCCTGCTCGCAGGCATCTGTTAGAATAAAGTATTAGTAGAATGCTGGTCTGGTGGGAAGGATGACGCGCACCTTGTTCTGTGAAGGTTAGTACAAGCTCCAATCTTTCTTTGAGCTCATCGTAATAAGTACTCTCTGGATCTCCGAGTGCTTTGCCCTCTTTCATCTGATACGTATGGTTGATTGGAGAAACGTAGAAGTGGAATAGGAGTGACGCATACGGCGAGGGTGAACATTTCACTCTTCAGTGCCAACTCCCATTGACCGCGCCTGACATCCAGGGAAAACTTGGAGGGAGTATCTTGCAGCACTTTTGAAACGAGATTATCGAGTTCATCTTTGTGGAATGGTCGAGGAGGTAATGACTGCAGTAAGTAGCGAATGGCGGCGTCAGGGGAGCGATGGTCCATGGTCGGACGGCTTGAAGCGGAAGACAGTACGCGCTTCGTCTCGTCTCGTCACGGTCCCGCTTTCCGCCATTATGTCCGACACGAATACAGACGCTACGACATCTCCCTCCTCTGTCAACGGTTCCTCAGAGCCAATCTCGTCTCTTTCCGACGACATTGGACATATTCGCTGGTTACTGTCGCAAGACATCCCAGAAGATGCTGCAGATCAGGACATCGGGGCGTTGTTGCAGCAGCTGGAACGCGCCGACTCCATTGGTCAAAACGTCGAAGGGAGAATAGATGCTATCTTGGAGACACTGGACAGTCTTCTTGGCACACTCCAGCCAGACGGAGGTCCTCAAACTGTGGATGCGCAAGGAGGCGCAACTACACAGAAGGCTGGCCAGGATCTAGGACGGTGATTAACTCAACGATTGGTAGTTATCGTGCAATCTGCTAGCATGGCCTTCCAACTGACAGACGGTGCCCCATCTATGCAGCGCCCTATTCCGTCCCCACAAGGGCTACTAGCCCTGGGCAAACCTCCAAGGAAACGCCGTTCTGTAGCACCCATTGGACACAGCAGATTGGGGCTCTGAGTAGCGCCTACCCTATTCTTCGTCTTCCCTCGCTGTTTGTATGTGGCGACCATTCACCATCGTGCTTTCCTTATCGCCTCGCTACCCGTGATTGACCTCTGTACGTGATTCGTGATGCCTACGCAGCCTAGTCGCAAGTAGATCGCCAATACTTTGGTACCACACTCTTAATTTTGCTGAACTTCTCCTTCGGATACCCTAGTTCCCCCTATGGCAGTTATCCTACGCTCTTCGAACTCGCCCCTTACCCGAATAACCCGATCGGATTAAGAGCGATGGGTTACTTGGCTCTACGGACGCCCTTACAACGTAGAGAAAGAGGCGACAATGATCGTCGCTCCTCGTTCGGGAGGGAAATCTGGGTCCGGCGGCCATGCACGGCGGCCATCCTCACTCATTTAGACGTAGGCCGGGACCCATCGATCGCGCGAGGTCTGCAGAATCCCCGACAGAATCATAGCTCTAGAAAGAAAACCATCTTTCGCGATAACCATAGGCGTGAATCCGTGTCTAATCCACCGTAAACTTTGATAGCCCCAACCTGTCTCCGCCCCGCAACAGCAGGGCTGATTGTGGAGGGCTAGGCCCGACTCCGTGGCCCGGTCCGTAGATTGGAGGAGCTCAAAGGAGGAAGAATATTGTGCCGCCCGAGTCCTCATCTCTCCCCACACAGGTTCAAGTTGGGGCGCTTCTGGGAATATATCTACGTCGAATGCTCATCAGAAATCCACTCGGGTATTTCGGAACTGAAGAAGCTGACCCTTTATCGGCAATCCACTTTCTTTTTTTTCTAGAGGTCTAGTTTCTCAGAAACTTGAGGGGTGCCTGAAGTGATGTGTACTGACGAGGGCATCCGCCATAGCTACGCTCAAACCCCTTCCCCAAACGTTCGAGGACTGTCGAGATACGGCTCATACTTACCTACTAAAGGGAGATGGTGTCACGTACGACCACCATCATGCACCGCTAGCATAAGTGAGGAAACTTGACTATCGATGAAAGAACCGTAGCCCCTCCCACATCTCCAAGATCTGATACGCGTCGAATTGCGCCGTTGAAACCAAAATCCACATAGAATTATGAATTATGTACGGTACTCGGACTAGAACGCTAACAATCGCAATCTCTACCCACCAGCGTGGCTGGGCCTGCTCAACAATCACGCCAAAGATTGTGCGGCTGCAACCGCGGTGGAGACCAAGCTCTTGGTAAAAGCAATTGCTTTAGTCAGTTCAACTGGTTCTGCAACAGAAAAAGAACATACCTGCAATCCGTCGGGATACGCGCCAATAATCTCGCCAAGTTTCTGACCACGTCGGTACGCATAAAAGCCGGGGATCTGTGTGCACATGACCAATGGAAAATAATGTCTAAGTACATCTGCGTGTGCGAGACGAAATAATGGGGGACCAATCATACGGTTTGACCACCAACGTGTTGAACAAGGTCCTGGACGTGGTCGATGTCGACCCTGTAAAAGTCGATGCCAGGATATGAACCAGAGTCCGCGAGGCCGTTGAAGATATGTGTCATCCCGCGGCAAGGCCCACACCAGTATGCCCAGAAGTAGATGAGGGCAACGCGGTCTGCATTGATCTGTATGAGGAACAATATCGCGAGACGAGGAGGAGAGGCACGTGAGCGAGCTGAATTTGCCGCGGGCGTCAGAAGAAAAAATAAAACCCACAATCGAGTTGAACTGTGCGAGTGAAGTAATCGGAATCACGGCCATTGTCGGAGATGGTAGCTCGCTGTCGAGGTGGCGTGCAACAATATCTTCAAGCTTCTTTTATAGGAAATTGGGGTGATCTAGCTTGTAGAGATTCGGAGGAGAGGGGGCCTTTTATATCATGAGCACATCGCGGGGCTCTGCTATCTCTATTGCACCACAGCACTCGGCACCCCATAGAGTTCTGCTTCCAAAGTGCGGCCGAGTTCCTGAGCCCAAAGTATTTTTTGCCTCTGGCCGCGCAAAGAGTGGAGCCAAGACCGATTGTCGCGCGAGCGTTTGACGTCTGCCGTGATCATTGAACGTCAGCGCGTTCTGAAGGGCGTGGGAACCTAGCGTCGCAGACACGGGCACAAGGAACAACGGTAATTCTGCGGCCATTAGGAACGAAGATCAAGAGGTAGGGGACCTGAGCAGCGGGAGATACCAAAAATCGGATAAGGTGACGGAGACGTTTATGACGCCTCCCCTTGAGCGCGCACCTTGAGCCCGTTTTGGAAGAATCGGAAAGCTAAGGCGCTCCCACGGCTCCGACATAGACCAGATCAAGAAGAAGGGACCCAAGGAACCCGCCATGGGAGGAAAGACGCGGGTTAGAGGACGTACCTGGGATGTCCAAATGATGAATTACGTTCCGTAGAAGCTGTCGGTGGATTCCCGAGCTTTTGAGGTATTGGAATTGGATCCCCAGAGATAAGGATTTTGAGTTGGGCAATGAGTTCAGAGCTTAAGTTTGAGTTGCGGCAAAGGAGTCGTGAATTCCTGACCGCAGTGGCCTGGGTGCGACGCTGCACAACTCGGGGTCCTTGGACTGCCGCATACGGCAAACTGCGCGCTATGCATGGTACTAGTATGACAGACAGGATGATGGGCTTTATTCCTGGCAGCTGTTGGATACTCCTCACCATCACTCCATTCCTTGCGGCATCCGAGCACGGGTGTAGATACTGCGGTAACGAAAATTGGAGCATGACAGGAGATTGTACTGTGTATCGCCGCCGGTAAATTCCTCGCGGCTCCAGATGGATAAAATAAGGATGACCGTACCTGGCCCGGTAGACGTAGCTCCACAGAGTCAATAATTGAGGTACAGAGACGATGGGCAGGTTTGAATTCGGTAGAGCGCCATCGCATTGTGACGATGAGTTCGACTCGGAGTGGGTCTTGCGTTGGCCAAATGAATCCACAAGGCGGCGTAAACCTAGGATAAGCCCGAGAAACCCAAAAATCTCTGCCGTGCGAAGTATTAGGGCCCCAAGATTGATATCGGCCGGTAAGACGTCAAAAAACACGAAGCGAAGGACTCACTACTGTAAGGGGAAGACGATCAAGACCACAAGGTTAAGCCCCAAAGGCTCTATCATAGAAACATCTGCCGGACATGGGAAAACGTTCTGAGAATTCGCACATTCATAAGAAGAGTGACAAAACGGTGTTAATGACTTGATGTGCTGCAGATACGGCGACTGCGTTGCCAAAA
This sequence comes from Lactarius indigo, assembly GCA_025766275.1. Lineage (NCBI taxonomy): Eukaryota > Fungi > Basidiomycota > Agaricomycetes > Russulales > Russulaceae > Lactarius > Lactarius indigo. The sequence continues at coordinate 63,094 of JAFKAC010000048.1, read as the reverse complement.
CAGATAAGGGGATGTATCAAGGCTCGAAGTCTTGAGGTCTAGAACTTTTGTAAATATTCACTGGCAGTAGAGGGCAGTGGCTCAGGCCTAATCCATAGCAATGGTCAACTCGGATTGCGTCGAACAGGCGGAAGAACGTCCCGGGAGTGGCGGGGCTGAACAGCTCACGGCGCTCACAGCCTCTGCCTTTTGCTGGCCTGGGCACAGACAACCCAACTATCGCTCTCGCTCTCATGGCAAACATCACCCTCGAGGATGTCTCTACATACAATTTCCAGGACATTGAGCAGGCGCCTTCGATAAGCCCGTCTCTGACCGATTCAACAGTCTCGACCTCGCCTCTACTCGACACTGCCTTGTCCTTGGTTGAAGAAGACGCTACTGTCGCGCAGAAGAAAAAGAAAAAGAAAAAACCCAAGAAACGTTCAAAGGCTAAAGCTGAGGCCAACACAAAGCCTCCGAACGAGGACGACGAACCCAGCCCTCTCGTGCTGCGCATCAGCCGCAACAAACATTGGCGATATATTAGTTCCTACCACGTATGTCTCCCTCTCTACCATCCTCTTTCGCCCGCCTTCATCGCAAGACAATTAGGGTCCCTGGCTTCAGCTCCCGATAGAGCTCCTCGAGTCTCTTCTCGCCCTCAATCTCGACCCTGCGACGTTCCACGCAGAGCCATGCCTGACACACATACCTCCTCCCCCGCGACAACAACACTCTTTTTCGCGCATGCGCGATCGTACCTACGCAGGCCTCGGGGACAATTCCCCGCCCGACTCCCCGCGCCAGGCGTTAGCGTCTATATCCTGCCCTCCCCTGCTTGCCCCGCCACCTGGCAAACCGATCCCCCCGCCTATAGACCCGGGGGTCTTCCGCTCTGTAGCGATCATCCGTCGTCTCATAGACGAGGCTTCAGAGCTGGCCGTGCGTGCCTCGTCTGGCATGTCTGCAGCCGCACTGGGGTCCGTGCGCAGCGGCGCGAGTCCAAATTTGCATAGTAGCCCGTGGGCTCTCGCCCAGTCGCTGGGGATGAATCCACTAGGCGACACAGGCGGGGGGAGGAACGTCGCCATGTCTGCCATGCGAATCCACCGTTTGCGTGCTCTCGCTGTGCAGAAGCTCGCTGCTGCATACAGGGCAGACGAGATTGCCTCGAGTGTGATGGTGATGCAAGGTGGCAGCGTGTTTGAAGACATCGCAGAACGTGTACTCAGAGTTGGTGCGTCCGCCCCTCCCTTTTAGGCGTTTTCCCCGCTCACATCAGATACTCGATACAGACCCGAACGACGCAGACGCCAAATACGTCCACTTCTTCCATGAAAAGATACCCTCTCGGTTCGTAGTCTTTTTCTCCGTCCTCTACGTGGCGTATATTTACCGGGAGAGAGCAGGCAACTCGCTGAATGCACGACGACTCGCGTTCTCGACGAACTCATCGAGGCTTTCCCTCAACGTCTTGAGCTTTTTCGCACACGGGGTATCGTCCGTACATTCCGAGACGAGTATGGGGCCGCAGTCAAGGATTTTACCCATGCGCTCAAAGAAGCACGGGCGCTTCGCAAGGTTAGGTCCTTCCATCGCAACGGCAGTCGCCCCTCGCAGAATAACAAGGGCAAAGGCGACAAGAAGAAGAAAGAAGGCAAGAAAAAGCTCAATGGTCAAGCTCCTCCCAACGGAACCAGTGAAGCGGACGGTTATGGCGACGCCTCTGAGGCAGAACCACTACCAATCCACCCATCTGTCCTGCCTGACGCCCCAGAGCCTATCGAACCACAACTACTTTTCCTGCGCGGCGCAGCCTACCTCCAGAATGCTATATATTTAATCGAGGAGAAGATCCTGAATCTTGAAGGCATTCGTAAACGCATCTCAGCAGAAGGCGCAGCGGAGCTTCGCCTCTGCTACATCCAGAACGGACACTACGGGGGTGTGGAAATCGGGAACCCGGACGGACCCCTCGGCAGGACCGACGGGCCAAAGCTACAGGCGTATCGCGCCGTACTTGCGGACAGCGCGTTCCGCGAGCAAATCGGCACGCTGCTGAAGAAGAGCATACGCGACCAGGAACGCTTCCTTGCCCACTTTGACGCGCTCGAGACGCCAGCGCCGCCGCCGGGCTCGGACGACGGCTCGGACGATGACGACGACGACGTCACTAACCATACCAACAACACCAACGCCGACGTCGTCGAGCGCGCCGCATACGCCTTCCTGCTCGCCGAGGCGCTGCGCCCTGGCGCGCACGGAACGCCACCACCTCCCGCGCCGCCACCGGACGCAGCGGTGCTCTTCACGACGTACCATCCGCTTCTCGTCGAGTCGCACTTTTCCGTGCTCATCGCCACGCTCATGCTCGGCGACTTTGCGGCACTGCTCCGCGCCTTCCTCCGCGCCGCCACCGTCATCGACGGCCTCGAGGGCTACCCCGTCTTTCTTCCCCCGCGCTCGATGGCGCAGGCCGAGTTCGTCGAGACGCTCGAGCGCCTCGCCGGCGGGTGGCGTGTTGGCGTGCAGCCGCATGCCCGTGCGCGGTATGCACACGCACACGGCCACAGCCATAATGGGCACGCCAATGGAAAACTCGCAATCGAGGCGCCCCCGCTGCCGGCGCCGCCCCCGGTGGAAACGATCACCCCCATACAAGGCGTGTTTATAGATCCGCTCGCGCCGTCGACGTCCTCTGGCCCTGGATCCGCCTCGGGGTCATCGTCCGCGTTGGTGCCGCCCACCCCTTCACCCCCTGTCCTATTAGAGGCAGAGGTAGAGACGGGGCCCGGGACGCCGGGCTTCGACCTTGTCGAATCGCTTGACTGCGCACGCATCATCCTTGCGCCGGTCGTGGAGCGGCAACGCGCACGCGCGGAGCAGAGCGCACTCGAGAAGAAGTTCTCTTCACGATCGTCCTCGTCCTCTTCTTCGCTCACCTCTGTGGGAGGCAACGGCAGCGGCAATAGTGCGGGTGAGAAGACGAAGAAGAAGCCTCTGCCGATCACTATCCCGCTGCACGGACCGCGCGTCGAAGTCGTGCTGGCGTGGCTGGCCGCGGTGTGGTTGGTGGAACTTGAGAGCGTGGCGTAAACGGAAAGCTGTTTGAGAGGGTAGGTGTAATGTGTCTCGTCATTTAACGCTCGTCTTGTTTTTAATGTTCGCTCGCACGTGTACGTGATTTGGGTGGAAATATACTGATAGTGTAGACGGCCGTTACCATTACAAAGCGGATTATTATTGGAGTGCGATTGGGGAGCAAGAGCGACTATGTTCACGCTTTAAATCTGATCAAATGAGCTCACATTCAAGGAATATTATTATTATCATTACAATACATGGCGAAGCTCGAATAACTCTTTCGACAAATAAAACTTCACTAGACCGTCCAAGAACCCTGCGCGACCGAAGTGACAAAGAACAAATTATGACCTGCTAAAACATTAGTACCATCGCACCCACTACAAAGAACATCGACAAAAGGAAAAGAGAAAGAATCACGAAGATCAGCTCTCCAAATCGTCTGCTGATCTCAAGGGCCCACCAAGAGGTAGACATCATCAAGGATCAGCAGAAGAAAAGCAAGAGTGATCCCCTGACAACGCAGGCCGGTAGTGCAGCGGCGGGGTCATCGCGTCCTCGGGTTGCAAGCAGAGCCCAAGGAACAGGGGCGGCAAAAATTAGATAACCAGTAATGGGGGCGGTGCCCCCATAATAGTGGTTAAACTATTAAGAACAGATACTACACTTGATCTAAGCCAAAAGGCCAGAGTGGTAAGGATTTCGGAGAGAGGGGAGTGCCCTTTTTATACGAAGGAGGGTTGCGCACGGACCATGCATTTTAAGCGCGCTTCGACTTGCAGCGCCGCGTCGTTCTGACTCATTTTAATGGGCGGTCCATGCGTGATGCCATAGCCTTCGTGCGCAACAATAATACTTGACTTAGCAAGGCGAGGGCCGCCTGGACTAACTGCGGCGTACTGTCTGGTGCGCAATCGCCACTTTACTTGACGCTTGCACTGCCTTCGGAGGGAATGTGTTTTCCATTTCCTAATTGTTACCAAAAGTACAGCCATAAGTATCAACGCCCCGTCTTCTTCCTCTATATTTATAATTATTGCCACTGGCACCATCCTGAAATCCGTGTGACCTGCTGCTCATGCATACTTCTTCACGTCCTCCGGCGTGGGCCCCACGGGCGCGCTCGATGCCGCGAGGTTGCACTGATGGAACGCGCGCACTTCGTCTGGCTTGAACGCGCCAACGACGGTGTGCAGCACGCCGCGGTTATGGAACAGTACGAGGTCCTTTTCCTTCCAGTCGTGCGGGTATATCAACTAGTCTCACGCATCAACGATGAAAAAGAATATCAGGAAGAATGAGAAGACACACGCTCGGCGCGATGGCGGGACGCTGCATCTTGTACAGCAGGTCGCGCACCTCCTTGATGTCCTTGAGGTGGGCACCGTCAGGGTACAGCGCGCCCTCGCGCGACGCGCCTTCCGGCAGCGGGTCGACTAACAGCTCGTGCGCAGCACAAGGGTGCACTTGGAAGTGCAGCGCGCCCGTCACGGGGTTCTTCCACGTCTGCACGGGGCCATCAGAAACTTCGTCTCTTTTAACGCGCACATCTGCCGGCACACACGCACCACGGGGAACACCTTGATCTTGTCCTCCGTCCAGGGCGGGAGCTCGTCGAGGGGGAGCTCCTTCCCTTCGCTCTCGATCGCGAGGCCAGTGCTGTGCGCCGCGGCGGGGCCCATCCACACGTACGGGTGCGGGGCATAGCGCACGCGTGCGCGCACGGCGACGCTCTGCAGCGCGCGGGGAAGTATGTCAAACATGGTCTTGCCGGAGACGAATGCGGTCGTGCCGAGTGGGACGGGGAGCTCGTCGCCGGTGCCGTCGTCGTAGCGGCATACCTGCTGGGGGCCCTGTGGAACGCGCACGGCGTACAGCGTCGTCACTTTGGGCGGGGAGAGCTCGTACAGCGCAGCGTCGATGTGCCAGCGGTAGAAGCGCGTTGCGCCTTGGGCCTCGTCCTCGAGCGAGACGGTGGTCTTGTGGAAGGTACGGTGGGAGGGGTGCTTGAGCGGGGCGACCTCGAGACCCTCATGGTCGTACACGGTGCCGTTGCCGATTAACTGTACCTGCGGTACGCGGGGGATCGTCTTGAGGTCTGGATGTAGGATCGACTTTTTGGTCGACTGAGTCTTGTTGTTGCCGTGTCCGTATGACTCGGAAGTTGGGTCAAATGCCTGGACATGAGGGACAGCAGAGACATTGGGCGTCAGCGTTTAAGGAGGTCAAGTGATGGGGTCGCAGGATCTGAAGTGGCGGCGGCCGCAATCACACTTACCCTTGTCAAGGCATATTGTTGCTCAGGAGAAAAGTTGGCGTTTCGAAAAAGAAGAGCGTCGTGCTGGAAGGGGATAAGAATCAGGGACTGGGCTCAGGACAGTGTCAGGGTCGAACGCACGGTGTAGAGAAGCTGTTCGATCTCAGCAAACTCGGCGGGAGATAAATTTCCGGGATCTACGCCGATGACTTCCCTGCCAAACTGTGTGAACTTGGTGGGATCGGCCGAAGGAGGGAGGGTGAGAGGAACAGTCTGGATAGGCATGGAATTGTACGTGTACGCCGCTGATAGATTATCAAGAGCGTGGTCGTCTTATAGAAAACCGGAGATGTCCGTGTCGGACCACGTGCACGGTCACATGCCAGACGTCGTATCACATTCCCACGACACGCGACGCGTTTCCTCTCCTCCAACCCCCCCATGTACACCTCCAGCGCCGCCTCTAAAGCCAAGCGCCGCACACACGGCAGCACGCACGCTGCGGTACGCCCAGAACTCTCAGACGAGCAGAAGCAGGAGATCAAAGAGGCGTTTGAGCTCTTTGACACGGACAAGGACGGCGCGGTCGACTATCACGAACTCAAGGTCGCCATGCGCGCACTCGGCTTTGACCTCAAGAAAGCCGAGGTGCTCAAGACGCTCCGTGACCACGACAAGACTGGCCATGGGCTCCTCGAGTATGATGACTTTGCTAAAATCAGTGCGTTTTAATATAATTCCTTTCTGGCGGAGGATGGACTCACGAACGAACGAATCCACAGTGACGGAAAGGATATTGGCGCGCGACCCCATGGACGAGATCCGGCGCGCATTCCAGTTGTTTGACGATGATAATACGGGAAAGATTTCCATACGCAACCTCCGGCGCGTCGCCAAAGAGATCGGAGACCGTTTCGAGGATGACGAGTTGTGCGTTTGCACCCCTTTTCCTTTTTTTTTTTCTGATGAATTGACGCGTGCGTCGGGGCGTAGACAAGCGATGATTGATGAGTTTGATCTCGACCAGGACGGCGAAATCAACGAGCAGGAGTTTATCAGCATCATGACTGACGAGGCATAGTTGTGGTTTACCACCATGTCGATATATGTTTTTGTTCATCACTCGCACATGTACACCATACAAAACCTTATATAAATATATATAAACCCCCTCGTATAACGTCGTCGATGAGACAGCAAGGGGCATCATCGTGTTATCATAACATAGCAAGTCGTAGAAAGACAACCGACACACGGCGCGCGGTGGCGAGCTCATAAGCGCCATAAGTAAGACTACAGCGATAGAATAGGGAATACACATGGATGGATACAGGACGAGCGGAGGGGTTGAAGCAGTGGTAAAAGTACATGTGCGAGACGGGAGGAAACTCATTGTCCCAACGATACCAAACAAAAGGAAGATAAAAAAAAAAAAACAATTGTGGCGTGACGTTAAGGCATCGTGATCGTAAAAAGATAATTTTGGTCGTACGCGAAGCAGTGTAGGACGCGCTCAGCTGTCGTCGCCCATACTGGACAGCGCTTGACCCTTGTGCACACGCATGTGCTGTCCGAGGTTATCGTGACGACTGAAGTCCTTTCCGCATCCTTCGACAGGACACTTGTGCGCTGTGACATTGAATGATGAGCCCACGATTCAAAAAAGGAGAAAAAAAGATAGAGACTCACGCTTCTCGTTGGTGTGGATCGACCGTACGTGCCGCTTCAGGTGTTCACCGCGGGCAAAGCACTTGTAACAGCCCTCGACAGCGCACCGGTACATCCGCATGTTCTTCTGCACGCCCCCTTGGACGATGAACACCGGTGCAGTTGGCACTCTGCGCCCGCGCGACTTTTTCGTGAGGTTCGGGACTGGCACGGGAGCGCCAAGACGACACGATCGCGCAGCACGCACACTGCCGCTGCAGCTGCTCACGCTCACGCTACTCGTGCGGCGTGAACGGGTGCGCGGGAGGGACATGCGGGAAGGTACGAATTCCCCATCGTCGTCGCACTCGGGCACATCTGACGGATCGGCAGCTTCGCTCTCTCCCGACTCGCTCACGATGTCCTCGTCCGACTCGCCGGTCAGCCCTGGCGGGCTCGACGATCCCGGCATGCGGGGAAAAGGCACCGGCGCCGCAAAGGTGGGTGGTGAAGGTGGCATGACTTCGGATGGCTGCACGAAGACGGGGGCTGCGGAAGAACCTCCCAATGAGTGAGGCGCAGGAGGGGAAGATAGCATCTCTGGAGTCGGGTGAGATTGAGGCTGCGCAGCGAAAAGCTGTGCATCGATGACTGCGCTTGTCGTAGAATCGTTGTAAAATGCGTAGTTCCCGCCAGGATCTGCGTAAAAGACGGGTTGGGGTACAGGTGGAGACTCGACCTTGAAGTCGGTCTTTGCCTCTGGCCAAGGCAACTGGCCCGGATTGAGAAAGGCGGCCTGGGCCAAGTCGAGATCCGTGAAGCTCACGCCAGAGCCGGTGGCAAAGGTAATGTCAAAGGGATATTCGGGCTGGATGTCGGCAGTCATGGGGGGAGTGGTGTGGTACGAGTTCTCGGACGGACTGTAGACGAGAGGATATGTGGATGAAAGAGGGGATGCATGACGTGGATAAGAGACAGTGGGTTGAGCAGCAGGGGTCATGGTGGAGCGGTGTTGTGGAGAGTAGTAGGGAGGAGTATGGGGAACGTGGTGGTGGCGGTGGTGGTGGAGCGAAGGGGGAATTTGAGGGGGACGATTTGGCCTATAAGAGCGTGGATAGAGATCCATACTTGAAAGGAATGAAAAGGAAGATTGAGACTGATTTGGTATGAGAGGAGAGGACCGATATGCGATGCAGGCAGAATGTTGACGACGAAAGGCGGGGACTGGCCTTGGCTGGTGGGTTACAACTGTGGCCATTGTCTGCGGGTGGGCCTAGAGCTGAGTCTGAATCGAATTGGAGGAATGGCTGATAGCGGACTGGACGGATGCGGATGCGATCGTAACTAGTCGGCAAATGGAACGAAGAGTCGGGGTATCGAGGGTCGTCACAGATGAGAAATCGGATGAGACCAAGAATGGGAGGGGGCGAGTGAGAGCAGCCAGGAGAGACGAGAAAGCAGAATAAAAGAAGAATATATGCAGTGAAGAAGAAAGAAAAAGAAAAAGACCTCACTTTCTCGTTCTCGCTCTCTGGCTCTCACTCGAAACCCTGGCGTACTTGTACGAACAGCACAGCCCAGGGCCGGATCCCTCCGTTTTATATTCCAAATCGCTTTGTTTGTACCCCTGCCGTCCCCTTGGCGCACACCTGCCCTTTTCGGTCCCCAATCACTCACATCCCCATCACACCACACCTGTCCTACACGAGGCTACCAAACCTCTCCAATTGCACGAGGTTAACTTGTTATGTTCCGCCCTGCTATTCCATTTCCGTACCTCCACCACCCACCCACTAATCCACCCCCCCCATCCCCCCGGCATCGCATCGGAACACTAAATCTATCCCTCCTTTCGGGTCCTCGATAAATGAAATTCGTTTATCTCCGATGTACGCGCTAATCCCTTTCCGGCTCCAAATCCCTCCAGGGCCCAATCACCAAAATCCCCTTCCTACATGATCGTGCTTGCGATTCTCTTAATCGGTACATCCCTTGCCTCTCCCTTCCAACCGAAACCTCCTTTGCTTCTTTATACCTGTCACCTGCCATTTCCTGCCCTGCCCCGCGCCCCGCCTGCCCCACTCCCAAGCCATCCCTTCGAAAAGAAGAACCGAGAAGCAAAGGGGGGGCCACCGCCGCCCACGCGCCTCTGATAGCGTGAACTCGAAGTGGCGTATTACCTGCCGGATCAGCCTTACCCCCATTACCGGCACAGAACAGCACCCGATCTCAGGGCTTACCCCGGATTCCTTTCTATCCTTCCAATGCACGTAGATATAGACCTAACGCAATCGACCGGGCGGATGTTCCCCAGGGGGAAGAGCAGAGTCAATATGCGTACCCTCAGGTACAGGGAGCAAGCCGTACAAAGTAAAGTCTACTCCAAGTGCACACGTGTGTACATGGACGTTCGAGAACGCCACCGAAAGAAACGCCAGAGAGTGCCCGGAAATCGAATCAGGCATTCAAAGATACCCGTCCCCGGTCGGTATTTTCTGAGGCATTTCGTCTTAATGCGCCATCGGATACAACGAGGCTTTTGGACCGTCTGCTGATTCGGTACGGCGCCCGCTATTATCCGGTTTGGTCCTTTATAGAACTTTCTTCCTTTCGAAAAAGCGATGGGGGTGTGTGTCACGGTGTCAGCGAGGGTGCATTCCGTTTTCGCGGATCTCACATGAAATCTTTGCTTCCGAATCTGATCTCCGAGCCCTCGAGCCTCTCCACACTGCACGCACAACGGTCACGAGGGCCTTTAATGCCGCCGCCTCTCTCTACACACTACACATAACACACTTCATACATACACACTCCGTATATAATCGATGCGGCGCCCCTTCCTTCTCCGTATGTCCCTTCGTCTTCCATTCTTGCTACTTGCTACCGCGCTCCGCAGTCCCCACACTGAGTAAGCAGTCACATGTCACTCGCCTAATCAAACCCCCGAAAGCCTGGTGGCGCTCGAGCCCTGACTCCGACTCCAATTCAATTAATAACCATCTCACCGAAATCACGTCAAATAATTACAATCTAATGTAACGGTCCTCGTATCTTCTTGCTTTTATGTAACTTTCTACGTTTTCTCCATTTCATTTCATGTGTTTGGGGACGAAACGCATGTGGGCAAATACATTACCATGTTTACCAGTTCCCAAAAAAAAAAAAAAAGGGCACTGCGCGGCACGGCGGCACCTGCGCACTTTCATTCGTAGAGTCAAGCTGACTCCGTGCCCTGCGCAACACACAGCCACCCACTCCACCTACTCCATACACACACACCTTCCATTTCTTCTTCACATGCAAGACTGACTGAAACCAGTTTGCTGCGGCTACGGCCGCAAGCTGCTCCATGGGGGAGGAAAAAAGATAACGAATCGTGAAACGGCAACGAAAACACATATCTTGATTTACCGGAAAGGCACGTCCATGTCATGTGGCCCTCCGAGCCTCGGCTGTCTGTCCATCTATACAGCGGCACGTACTCTGCCTGGCTTCTCCAAGAGTGGTCAAAGCCATTGAAAAAAAAGCAACACCTCCACCCATACCATACGCGCGCGCTCTTTTTTTTTTTTATGATTGATTGATAGTTCGGCTCTACATTGACCCGCCCGGTGTTTGCGCCTTTATGTTGCACTGTAGCGGGGCCGTTGGTGCGTGGTACATGGAACGTGGGTCGTTGGTACGTGCCTACCGCTGGGCGGTCAAATTTTCTTTGCCTTAATTGGCGTCGTTTGTATCAGCTGAGGACGAACACGAAGCCAAGAAGTCAGGGCGTTTTGCTACATGTTCCGTTTTTTGTTTGCAAATTTCCTTCTGCCATCACCGCCACCACTGCCCGTCTCATCGTGTTGATCACCATCTCATTCTCTTCTTTTCCATTCCATTTTTTTGAGCAATCAGCGAGGCTACGGCACTGTGTCGGTGGTTTGTGATGTCCGACACACGAGCGCGCGCTTTTCTTTCCTTCTCGGAGCGCGTTTGGGGGGGGGGGGGTGTAAATCTGATTATCCCGTCCCGACCCTCTCACCCCAATGTGATTCTTTCTTTCGCGATCCGACGCTTTTTAGAACACACACACTATCGTTCAAGCTCACCAACCTCCGTGACCCTGCTTCTCTTTAATGAAAAGGAAGATCGCGCGAAGGAAACAACCAGCAGAACAAAAGAGACACCATGCGGCTCGGATCGGGGGGTCACGAGGTGTGTAGCCCATTCGCTCGCGCGACAACGAGGCATAGATGGAGGGCCGAGAGGGCCTAGGGCCCTGTTAGTGAGCCGTAATAGACGCGCGCGTAAGAGAAGCGCGAGAGCCAGATTCGAGGGGAGGGAGGCATTGTCTTGGAGCCGATCGTGGAGATCGTGGAGCAGGCACGCGCGCCGTCCGATGTTCTAGATTCGGCGTAGACCCACGACGAGACCAGAACCAGGTTGGCAGTGTGTACGACACGCGATACGCTAAATTAAACAGGATTTCAACCAACGACAGATCCAATTCAGATCGATGCCCCTTCTGTCTATCCAATCCATACAGCACTGCTAGAGTATACGGGAAATTCTACAAACCAAGTCACACCAACTTCGACCCTGTGCAATGTGCTAAGAAATTGGCCGGAGAGTGACTTACGACTGCTAGTTTCGTGCCATTCGTTGTTTTGATCTGATTGGTAGAGGTGATACGTGGGTCTGGTCACAAGGTGAAAAAATATATATATTTCAATCCATCAGTGTGGCGACGGCCAAGTCTGTTTGTCGAGTGCGCGCGCAGCACGGTAGCCAGCAGGAGATACGTGAGGCAGAGAAAGGTGTTAGGTGTGGGGGAGGGGAGGCATGAACGGGCATAAGGCCGGCATAGCAAGCAGGACAGGAGCAGGGACTTGGCGAGGAGGCGAGGAATGGGAAGCAAGGAAGGAGAGAGGGCAGGGTATTGCTGCCGACGACATCCGCGAATCATGCCCAAATCCGTGCGTGCTGTTCAACTGGCGCAACGTGTCGAACGACCAAATACAACACCAATTGGTGTTTAGTGAGAGGCCATTTCGCCCCTCCCCACGTGTCAGGCAAGTTTTGATGGGTGGAGGAGAGGGCACGTTTTTTTTTTGTGGCGCTTTGGAACGAACGTTCGTATGTATGCCTTGTGGCATGCGTGTACTATACTAGAGCTAGCTGATCACGGGGAGGCAGCGCGTCAGCCAGTCAGTCCAATCACCAACCGCCGGAACCAGTGACTTGGACGAGTCATGGATGGGGTGGACCTCGTGCTCGTGCAAACCCACAAAAGCGCACGCAGTCATGGGTGTCGCGTGTCGCCTCGACCCTCGAATCGCAGGGCCCGGCACAATATATAGCGAATTTGCCCTGAAGCGAGGCGAGAAACCAGGCGTGAAAACAATCGGCTAGGGAGTCGTGGGTGTTAGAAAGAGGAATGGAGGGGACGTTTCAGTGAGGTGTGAAGTCAGTTCGTGGGTCGTGTGACGGGGGAAGGAGCTTTTTGAACAACGGGACGGTGCACATGCACCCACGCGGCAACCTAAGTTCCAAAGTCCGCCAAGCGGGTAATAGACATATATACAGACCGACGGACCAGATGCGGCAGTCGTACTGCAATGTGCTAAGTCTAAGGACGTTTTAGTACGCAGCCAGAGTCCTGAGGTGCCGCACGCAGCGAAGAAGGGAAGGAGAAGGATTGGAGTAGCAGCAAGTCTGCACTGCCGCCGCCTTCCAAGGGTGATCGATCGTTGGGTGGGCAGAATGTCCCGGGCAAGCGAGAAAGAGAACGCGAGACGAGAGTGTATGAAAGTTGCTGCTGGATTGGGAAAAAGGACTGATCGAGTGGCGCGCGCTTGTCCGAGCTGAGTCTCACTCATCCCATGCAATAAACCCGGACATGATGCGCATGCAACACGCCCCCCCACGTTCATATGCTTCTGGGGGATGGAAATAAAAAAAATATCATATCAACTGTCGCACACGTCTTTCACACACACAGCGAAAACAGCTCAAACCACTCGAGATCGCGCACATCACCGGGCGTGAATTGCGTGACCTTGGGGCCAGCCGGCGGCCCACGCGACTATCCTGCTACTCTGTATTCGATTCTGGACCTGTGCTGTGTTAGTGAGCACATGTGCGGCTAGATTGGGAAAGGAAAGAGGACTCGGCAGTCAGAGGGAGTCAAAGACCGGCGCTTACGGTCCCTCGTCAACAACACACACACAACTCTGTCACTTGTATCACTCTGGCAAAAGGGCCCGGGCTATATTTACGAACGCCAACGAACGGGACAGCATCCTTTCGTTTCGAGGTCATCATCATCATTTGCACATGAGGCTAACTAGTGTGTGTGTGTGAGAGAGTGGAAGAGTTCACAATTGGACAACACCACTGGCATCATCTCTTGGACAGTCACTGGCACGCCGGCCCCGTGGCACGCCCTGCACGTCCAAGAAGGCGAAACATCCGCACAGCGCGACTGACTCGGGCATGCACGCATTTCAAAGGCATTCATTTTTCTGCGCGATCGTTATCCCGCCGTCCTCCGTCTCCGTCCTCCGTCTGCAATGCGCGCGATGCTCCATCGCAATCGCATCGCAATTTTGCACAAACACGTGCTTCCTCTCCTGATGATCCTCCGCTTGGGGAGGCTTGCTTGCGGCACGGCAATGGCCTGAGGAATGATCGGCTCCATGCCAGGACGCCAGTAAAAGCTTGGAAATTTAGCATTGCGTTATTGGCGTGTAACATAACATACGCGCCGTCGAGGCTGAAGCCCCTCCCCCCCCCCTCTTTGGATGACTTGTGGGCTTGGCTTGTGTCTTCATGACTAGGGTACTTACTACTTTCAAAAAAAAAAAAAAAACACATGCCATGGACCCTGGGCCCGATGGACGGAACCGAACGAAGTGCTCCGATCGTCGATTTGCAAGACGATAGATGTAGCACGGGATGGTCCCTTAGTACGGGCTAAGTCCAGAGTAGGCAACTCCCCGCCGCGGCGTGGGCGCACGAGCGGATCCCCGTGCCAAGGCCATAGTCAAGAGGCTGGCCAGGGCCCAAGCGCACCCCCCGTTTTTGTTTGGACATGGTACCCTGGCGGAAGGGCCTTGTATCGTATATAGACGCTGCAGATGTGGAGACCTGTGACTAGGCGGAGGCAGATCCCCCTGTAACGCAGAACTTCCGAAATTGGCTTCAGGTCGGCACCGTAGGCACTGTGATGGTTGGTCGTTTTTGTAGGACTCAAAAAAACCTTTGAGGCTGAAAGGGCAAATTGACGATCCGGGTCCCAAATGCATGTCATGGTGTTAAGGGTGTTGCGGTAGACAGACGCGCATCACGTAACGGAGAGGACGATTGTCAGGGTACTTACAGCTTAACGACAACCTGACCACGGTAGACCGAGTCTCATGCAGCCTGCAGTCTCGATGAGATGATGCATCTTTGCCTAGTCGGTTGGTTCTTAGAAGCGTTCGAAAGGCGTGCACTTTGTGAAAAAAGCGAGAAGTACATGGGTGGGTAGAAACGATGGTGGAAGCCAGTGGTCGTGCGTAACCAAGGGGAGGGGTGTCAAGGACAAGTGCGTGTTGTGTAAGGTGCTCGACACCCAACCCTACGACCCCATATCACGAGGCGCTCACCTCACCTCGACCTTCGCTTCTCGAGCAGCTCAAATTCCCTCCGCGCCATCCCCACGGCGCCATCAACGACCCGCAACACGGGGGGCAGCACGCCGTACGCGGCGGCTACGAGCACGACGAGCAGCGTCGCGGCTACGGGCAGCACGGACGGCGGGAGGACGCCAAGCACGAGCGGCTCGAGACGCACGACGAGCGGCACGCGCTGCTGCTGCTGCGACGTTGACAGCGCGGGGACGCGCACGCCCTCTTCTGTCAGGCGGATGCGTGCGAGGTGGAGCCGTGCGGTAGTGCGGGCAGATGCAGATGCAGGTACGGGCGGCGGGGGGTGTAAGCTGAGAGCGACCGCTGCGGGGTGCTGGTGCCATGTGGAGGGGGGAAGGGGTAAGTACTGCGTGGGTGGGAGGCGGGGGGTGACTCACGGATGCGGGCCAGGATACCCTCAGTGTGAACCGGTCGTAGTGGGTCCACGCGCCGTTGTGGTCGAGGTCGAGCGCGAGCCAAAGGTCGTGGGGACATTCGCCCGGAGCATCGTCGTCCTTGCAGGGAGCGTGGAGTGGAGCTGGGGGAATATCCCGCACGAAGATCCCGTCTGTGGTGCCAGCATGGAGGACGGTCCTACGGAAAAAGCGAGGTCAAATAGAAGAATGTCAGGATAAAGCTTATTATTTTACCAGTTCTGTGGAAGAGGGGCTACGGGGATTGCGTGCCCCGCTGGAAAGTTGATGATTTGGGTGTTGGCGAGAGTTGGGGGCGGGCAATGGCCCAGGATTAGGAGCCCGAGTGCGAAGGTCAGGACAAGGCCAGGCATGCCACCTGTTGCTGTGCTGCTCCCTTATTCGTCAGTACTGCCATCAAACTCCAAACCCCTAGGATCGTACTCCTCCAGTAACCAAACTCTGGCACCAAAGTCGTCTCCGTATACCGCATGCATCTCCATGTGCCCGGATTCGCCCTATGGCTACAGCAAGTCCCGCATCTGGGCCAGTAGTTACTTCCTGGGCCTTGGATGCCGCGCACACGGATCGCAAATATCTTTTCATCATCAAAGAATCCTTGATTTTGAACCAGAATAGTACATAGATGACTGGAGTGCTACCCAAAAAAAAACCTATCGTAAATCAGACCTTCTCCTTCACGTCCGACATGTTGTCGTTTTCCGTGCTCTCCGCGGGCGCGCTCTGCGCCGCGACATCGCTGACGAACACCGTCTTCTCCTCCGTGTATGACGTGTCCTTGATGCCCCAGATGACGATCCCCGCGAGCGGGAACGAGACGAGCATCAAACACCAACTCGCCAGGAGCTCGTTCAGGAACGGCGTCGACGTCGCGTCCATCCCGAACGAGCCCGCGCCGCCCGCAGACTGAATCGCCTTGTAGAAGCCCGTGAAGCGCGCGAGCGTGAACGGGTCGTTCGAGATCGCGCCCATGATCCAATACGCGAGTGCCTGGTAGCACGCGTCGCCGAAAAAGACTAGTGTATCCGCCCGCTTCTCGTCAGCAAATCGCGTTCTCATAGCAAGTTAGGGTACAGGAAACTCACAGAAAAAGTAGAGCGCGCCTTTGGCGTGGTACCGGCTATCGGTGTAGTGCAACTTCGTCCGTGGCGAGCGATCAAACTTGACCTGCCATGCGAGCGCACAGGACCAGACGACAATGGTAAGGGTTGAGACGAACGCCAAGCCGACAAAGCCACGCGTCCGCCGTCTGTAGGGGAGGCCGTCGAGGACGAAGAAGCCGATAATCAAAGCACCGATCATGGCGCCGGCACCTTCGAGGGTAGCATTTAACGCTCCTAGAAAACCAAAAACTTACGGTTAGAATACGAAAAAGCTGCGTACGTGTAACGCACGGGTTGGTCCGTCAAAGTAATACGCGTTGAGTGCTCCTTGGTATGCGTAAAAGTAGTTGCTTGCGAAGAACATGGGTATCAACAAGATGATGCGCTTATCCTTGAGCACTTTGACAAAGTTGGTGAGCTCCTCGCGCACGGTCGAAGATGCCTGGACCTTCACGAGGGTGCCGTCAGCGCGTATGATCGCGCTAGGAGGGAGGATGAGTAGTGTCGATGCCGTGCCAATAAACATGATGATGATGAATGCCTAAGTTGGCCGGGGAATGAGGAACTCGAGGACACGCGCAAATGAAAAAGAAACGCACCAGGTATGTCGCGGTTGACACGTCGCTGAGCTTTCCAGAGCGGATGTTGATGGCC
Source organism: Lactarius indigo (assembly GCA_025766275.1). Lineage (NCBI taxonomy): Eukaryota > Fungi > Basidiomycota > Agaricomycetes > Russulales > Russulaceae > Lactarius > Lactarius indigo. Next base: position 46,278 of record JAFKAC010000048.1, on the reverse strand, counting down.
AGAGCGATGACCGAGCCAATGAACGAACCAAACTGGAAGATGGCCCAAAAGACGCCGAACGCCTTGCCCTTGTCTTTTTCGAGCGGATAGCTCATCATGATTGCACCCTGCGCGGACCACAACAGGGCCGCGGACACGCCGAGCACCCCACCGGCAAAGATGACGAACCATCGCGTTCCTTGTGTCTGGAAACTAGGCGCATACATCCACTGAGCGTGGATCCAGAGTGGGTTACGCGAGGTTAAACGAAACTCACCACCACAAGGACCCAACGTAGAGCGAGTAACCAAGGGACCCGATGGAGAGGGTAAGGCGGGGACCGAGGACTAATAGTACACAATGAAGATAGGCCGAAACATCGGACCAAAGAAGAGCTCACGGTTGTTAATCCCTCCCGAAACAAGACCAGTGAGAGCGAACATCCCATAGAGGACACCGTTTGCAGTGTCCACAAGGGCGGTATCTTGGAGGCCACCGGCGCCGAGGTTAGAAACGGCGCTGAACATGCCGACGGTCGCGAAACAGGTAATCCCTGGGTACAGTAAAGCCTGGTAAGCGCCGAGTCGGAGAGGACGTGTACGGATACAGACCGACTAGGACAACCTGAGTCATGGGGGATCTGATATTAGTGCACCATTGAAGGAGGATCAATACGGGTGAACAACGGAGGGGCCACGCGGAACAGACCTATACCATGCTGGGAGTGGGAGCGGCATCGTGAAGAGCTCGAACCGGGAAGCAGGGGCAAGAACGCTAGCGAGGTTGGTGGAATTTCGAGGACGGGGTAGCTCTTATATGAAGAAGAAATCGTCATGAAACGCGACGAAAGTTTGGAGCACACGGTTTGATATCACCGCGGCGACCTCATGGACACTAGGTCTTCTTTTCCTTAAGGGTCCGTGACCTGATCGTTCTGTTTATGTAACTAGCTCCCCAATCCTCTCGGGAAGCCCTCTCAAAACCCACCCACGTCCCGCATGCTTTCGGAAGTAAGGGTGTCGCCACAAGGCAAGGAAAGAAAGGAAGACTCTGTCCAAGGTCGAAGCTGCTTGGTGAGTAACTCGGCGACAAGTTGTAGGCGGATAGGCGGGCCGACTGGGGTGGTGGTGGCTCACATGACAGGCGAACGCATGGCACCCGGCTCATTTCGTTCATCATCGTCATCAATCTCTCTCGTGTTTATCTCAGCGCTATTAGAGTTCGGCTATCCATGCTGGAAACCAACAGAGTGAAATCGAATTGACGTAGTAAGATACAGACTCGGATAAGACGCCATTCTACCAATCCCCAGCGCGTAACGTCTCGGTGCTCTTACACAGTACGTAAATATGCTTCCTCCCATCCCTCTACAGAGAAATACAGTAGCGCAAAAAGGAAGATAAATAGAAGCAACGGACTAGAATGGCCAATATTTATCGTAGCTGCGGGGTTAGTCAATGTCCACCCGGCGAACCAAAAAAAAAAAAAAAAAACAAGCGGTGGGCGAAGTGAGGCCATCAGTCATATAAAGTGTAGTTGGCGATGCTTCGTCCCGTGTCAAGAGCTGACTGCACCTGTCGTCATAGTAGCCGTCATAAGCGTGCCACTCATGGCCTCCCTATCGCAGGCGTGGTGGTCGAAGCAACCTCGGGCTTGTTCGTCCCCAGTGATTGGCTCCGCTTCTCCTAACTGCTTCTCCTGTCGCGGATGTGGCACCGCGCCACATACCCAAACATGAACACGGACGCCTTTTCTTTCTTCTCCTTTGTCTTCTTGGTATCGTGTCGGGCACAATAATCCCTCATTTGGCAGACGTCTTCTTAGGTGGTGGCGGCCGCGTGCACGCGCTGATGCTGCAGGAGGTTGTCGCGGCGCGCAAACGTCTTGCCACACCCGCACGCGAACGCTATCAACGCAACGATCGGTTCAGCGAGTGTCCGCACATACCCATGGGGGGAAGAACGGGGAACGTACGCTTCTCGTAGGTGTGCAGCGATAGCACGTGTCGCTTCAGGTGTTCCGCGCGCGCAAAACTCTTCGAGCACCCTGGCACCCCGCAGACGTGCGCGCGTCCCCGCGCCTCGGTCGGCTCGGGCACACGCCGTCCGCGACTCTTCTTGATGAGATGTGGGACAGGAACGGGTGGCGGGACGCGCCCGCGCCGTACCGCGCCGGAGCGGGGCGTCTTCGGCGGCGCCGGCGGTGGTGGCGTCGATCTGGTCACGGGTCCGGCAGCTGGGGGCGCCGGGACAGCTAACGCGCCTTCTTCCTCTTCGGACGTGGACTCGCCTTTGGCTGTCGCACCGTCGGCGTCGGCGTCGTGCTCTTCTTGCTGGTATTGGTACGTCACCTGTTCGGTGTACAAGGGACACTTGCGGCGCAGTCGCGCAGGAATGCGGGTCGGGCTCCACGGAGGGACCAGGGCAAGGGCTGGTATCAGGGAGGAGGAGGAAGGCTTTGATGGTGACGGCGGTGATGATGACGGTGATGACGTATACAGAGTAGTCTCGTCCGTCGCTTCGGCGGACGAGGTGCGGGAGGACGCGGTGCGCCCCGCGGAGGAAGAAGCAGTGGATGAATCTCGGGTCGTCTCGGTTGCATCACCACTGAGCTTCTTCTCTGCGCGTAGATGCGAATCGGGGAGGTCGATCAAGGCTGCGGTAACTTTAGGGATGTCGGTGGTCTCGGAGGATCGGAATGAGGTTTTCACAGTGCTATAGTCGGACATTGGGGAAAAAAATAAAAATAAAAACAAGCGAGCAAGCTAGCTAGAAAGGGTCGAGGCCTTGTTTCAGTTGGTTAGAACATATTTTTAGGAGTTGCGGGATTTTGATGGTAATAGATGGTAGGCAGGGTTCTTCTGGTCTAGCCGGTGCAACTCAATCTGTGCCAAGCTGGTAAGGAAAGATGTTACACATCCGGAAACGGCTTGGCTCACCAATGTGCTAGTTTTGTGTAAGAGTGACTCTTCGAAGAACGCTATCTTCTCATTTACCCCTGGATAGGCAGTGGTGGTGACTTAGACTGTTCCGAGTCGCGCTGTGCGACCGCGTGCGGACTTTGGCGAGGGGGTCCGGAAGCAGAAAAAAAAAAAGTTGCCTGCCTCCCCTTCGGGTTTTCAAAAACCCCACCCGAACCCTGAACCAATAATCGAAAGCGGGGTTTTGTCAAAGGATGAATGTAGAACTTCGGGTCGACGATGGGGCAGCCCAACCCTTCATTGAACTCTATCAACGGACGGTCGGTGTTCTTGACGGGTCGTAAACTGTAGGGATGTTGTGTTGCTCGCCCACACACAACCGATTTGTTTTTGCAATCGCCGCGTGCAGAGACAAAGGTATAAATAAAGAAAACTTTTTTTTTTTTCTCGTGATGCGGTGATGTGATTGGGGCAAAGGCTAGGCCCGGACGGCCCGATTCCGTTGTGGCCATATGGTGGCCCGGACGAGCCCCGAGCGATAAGTGTTACCTACCCTTGCGAGGGTCGAGAGTCGTGCGGTAAGTTTCCGCCGCATCTTCCAGTGGGGTTCGGTCTCGCGGGCCCTCCTGAGCGTTCCTGCTTCGCGTTGCGCCACCGTGACACCCGTCGCTCCTCAAACCGGCCGCCGTTGCGTCTGTCTTCACTAAAAGTCCTCGCCCGAATATACGGCCGGTTAATAGGGTGCGAGACACGAGTATTCGCTTTAATGTCCACGTGCTGTGCTTATATGTCCGTGTACAGGATGTGTCTCGTGTGATGGTATGCTCACGCATCAATGTTTTGATCAAGTGGCCGTTGGATGTCAGGATGGTGCAGCGTGCGACCCCTACGTTACCATTACGGTTGGAACGACTTTGCACTCTTCGAGGCGCTTTTTCCCGCGCGCGCCTTCCCCGCTTTCAGTTAGCATTTAGGGCGCACTTCTTTATACATTTCGGTGAAGATAGGTGTGTTAGATAGAACAGTTTCTTTTTTACGATTGAGGCAACGATTTGCAACGGATGGAAGCCGATTTCATTTTGTTAATGATAAGGACAAGCGCGTTGTGGATCATGTGGCTTGGCTCGGACCCATATGCAAACAACTATGATCCACGAGGAAATCAAGGCGCGCGTTTCATCTTGAAGATCACGAACGCACCAATGTCCGTACTTGGCTCATCACCAGGAATACCCCGACTCATATCTGACGGAAGCGAGACCTGGTGAGTCGCCGCGTGTTCTGCTGTATCGCGCGAAGCAGGGCGTCAGGTTTGTTTACCATTTAATCTCCGTCCGTCCTTCGACTTCTCTTGCAAGATAGGCGCATCTGGGCTCTGAATTTCAGTAGGCGGGAGGTAGGTGTTCGCTGCGAGCACGTAAATCGCACTCCAAGAGCTCCCTAGACCATGGGCATCCCAAACGAGTGGATGTCTGAGGCGCAATCAGACAATCGCAGAATTCCAGGCGCACGGAAATTGGAGGGTGCCCGGGAATGTGGCTGGACGAGAGCGCTCAATGTAACCTTCAAGGATACTGCACTGAACTGTAACAGGGAAGATCGTCCTGAGGAGCTTTCTGAGGCGCAGTTGCTGATTGATTGATAGCAGGGAGCGCCTCTCGTCCAATCATAGAGCAAGCACGATGTGGGGGAGATAGGCGGGGTAGAAAACGGTCAAAGTCAGATCTCTTTTGGGCATGGCCAGCTATCAGTGGGGTAGACAGATGCCGCAAGGGTCACCTGTTGGATCCGCCAAGAAAACACAGGCACCATAGGCACGAAGACACAAACATGCTAGAACGCGGTCTGATGACCCCCATTTCATGTCGATAGCCTTAGCACGCATCGGATGCTCAGGGGGTTACCGGGCATCTCGGTCTGTGCATCGTCAAGAAGAGGAAGAATTGGAGGGTACACGCGAACGCAATGCTTCCTTTCGTCGTTCGTATGGCCACCGACAGAATTAAAAGCAATGCACACAATCAGATTCCTAGCGTCTGGGGCGCATACAGAGCGCTCGTGAAACAGAGGCCGAAGAGGCCGAGAGATCAGACAGGCACCTGTGCAAGAGTCCTCTATCGACCATCTGCCTGGTCCATTGGGGTTGGGCGGTGACAGCCATAATTCGTCCTACTGTAGCATCTGATTATCAGGAAAGATTGGAGAGACGGCCAGCGCACATCTGGCGCGCATTTGCAGAACAACGCGCTGGTACCAAAAAAATTTCAAAAAGTGGGTGATAGAGTAAATTCCAGGACGTCGTACAGCCCGCCCTGATTTAACTGCACTGGTTCTGAAATGCGCTGCGCTGGACTTGCGGTGAACAGGTTGAAGCCGAGAACTTGGCGTCTCGTGCCAACAGTGCTCGCACGGGCCACGCGTGCACGTTGGGTGGTCCGTGCGCAAGCCCCCGGCACTATATAACCCTCGCACCTCTCTTCCCGAAATCTTTACCACTCTGGCCTTTTGGCTTAGATCAAGTGTAGTATCTGTTCTTAATAGTTTAACCACTATTATGGGGGCACCGCCCCCATTACTGGTTATCTAATTTTTGCCGCCCCTGTTCTCTGGGCTCTGCTTGCAACCCTGGGACGCGATGACCTTGCCGCTGCACTACTGGCCTGTGTCGTCAGGGGACCACCCTTGCTTTCCTTTGCTATTCTTGTCGATGTCCACCTTTCGGGGGACACTTGAGACGAGCAAATGATCGAAGGATTGGTCCCTCTTGTTGTGACTTTCTCGGGTCTATTTCGTCTGTTTTTACTGGTACGTGTTTGGTGGTTGAAGGTGCATAGGAATACTTTCGATTTCTTTTTGTTCTCGTTTATTTGAGTGCAATTTACGCTATTCCGAAGTATCGCACCAGGATGAGAAATCCTTTGACATTGGCGAGTCATCGTCCGATATAGCATCGTTTCTCGAATGCGTTCTTCACCGAAGCCGGACAAAGCTGTGCACGCCGCGCTCCACTCGCATCTGCTAAGTTACGACCACAGTATTGGATCGGTTCCGGCTATAAGATTTCCCCGATATCTTGCGCCATGTTTCGTGACTGCACCTGTCAATCATCTGGCGATTGTCCATGCCAGATCGCTAGTCTCAAAGCGTTTCACTATGTACTACGGTGACTACCCATTTCTTTCTCTATCTGCATCAAGATTTGCGTACTGCTTGTACTACTCAAGCGGTCCTTATTCGAGCGCTCTCCACGTGATGTGTAATAAGCTCGTTTACAGAGTCGGAATCGAGTCAGAAAGGCAATGAACAGATAGAGTATGTCAATCAATCAACTATGGTATTCTCGAATGTGCTGGCGCTTGAAACGACGAGCATGGAAGCTGACAGAGGTGGTGCCATCACGTGGAGGCTGACTGATGCTGACCGAGAAATTATGATTAGATGAGCCGATAAAATGAGTGGGGCTCTCGTATAAAGCAGCCCAGGATCGTGCGAGGAATCTAAAGCCTTTTTTTTTTCCCACTCCAGCGGTTCACCCATACCCGTATAACGTAGACATCGAGATGTCCGTCAAAGAGATCACCTCATACGCCGAGTTTCAGCAAATCGTGCGTAGTCGTGCCTGCCGCCTCTGCGGTTCCGTTCGTTGGCTGATTATTGGCACAGATCAACTCGGGCAAAGCTGTCGCCATCGACTTTTGGGCGACGTGGTGTGGCCCGTGCAGAGTCATATCGCCAGTCTTTGAAAAATTCGCAGAACACTCTGATAACGCCGGGATTGAGTTCTACAAGGTCGATGTTGACCAACAAGCCGACATCGCGCAAGAGGTTGGCATTCGCGCCGTACGTTTACCCTTCCCGCCAACTTTTCGTCACGTAACAAGGAGAGCCAATTGGTTTTCAGATGCCTACATTCATAGTATTCAAGGACGGAAATAAGGTTGATGAACTTGTTGGTGCTAACCCGGCCGGGCTTCAGGTATGCGTCATTGGTTGTTGGGGTAACACCGCATGGTCGCTGATAAGAAATCTGTAGGCATTGGTCGTGAAGGCGCAGTCCGTCGTATAAGCGGGTGGACTGGACTCGAAAGCTCTTCTGACATTGTAATCTGATTGTCTCATTCCCTCGATGTATGATATTCTAATACGACGGAACATGAGTTTACTGTACATGTGGGTCGACCGCGTGCGAGATACGGTACTAGTGATTTTTGGGAAAACAAGGGCAGCGGGAAACCATGGGTGTATCAGACAAGTCCCAGCTATGCATGACCATCGCACGAGAATGACACCGTCGGGATCACCGACACTGTCCAGACCACTATGCTTCATTTGACAAACACCACTTCTGCATTCGACCGATTTCGGTATTGAATAAACCATTCTTCTTGAGGTGAAGGACTCTGCTTACTCGAAGTAATGATCTGGTCGATCGGGCAAATTGACAGTAGCGAGCCTCCGAAATCTGCCTGTCCACAGAAGGCGCTGAGCTCTTTCGGCGAGAGTAAATTAATTATCAATGAGTGTGCGATGATAGGGGGCCTGGTCGACGATCAGGTTGTCCTGAATGAAGAAGTGTGCCCGAATGCTGTATATTTCCGAGGCTTTGAATACATGCAGATTAGTATCTAAGACGCAGGTCTTATAGGTAGTTGTGAGGGGAGAGTAGTTGATTGGTGAACGAGGAGAAGCGGCACTCGAGACAGGACGTGAAGACGAGAAGGAGAACAAATGCACTATTGCGATGGCGGGATGGCGGTAGTGCAAAGGCGCAACGAAGGGGGAACTGCCAACATGTGGTGGACGAGAGACTCGCTTGTGGACATCGATGGTCACGGTCACGGTCACGAGTACAGTACTGTAATGGCGACTTTCATCGCGACGTCGAGATCGCCTGATCCTCCAGACGACAAGACCCCATTCTGTGAGATGTCCGTATTTCACTAATTCTATTTCGAACGCAATGCTGACGCCGTGGTAGAGAGCGGATGTCGCCGACAGTTCTCTCGGTACACGACAATGAACAGATACAGTATGTAAATCAATCAACTATGGTTTCTCGAATGTGCTGGCGCTTGAAACGATGAGCATGGAAGGTGACAGAGGAGGGGCCATCACATGGAAGCTGTCTGATGCTGACCGACATATTATGATTAGATGAGCTGATGAATCAGTCGGGCTCTCGTATAAAGCGACCCAGGACGACGCGGGAAATCTAAAGCCTTTTTTTTTCCCATTCCAGCAGTTCACCCATACCTGTATATCGTAGACATCGAGATGTCGGTCAAAGAGATCGCCTCATACGCTGAGTTTAAGCAAATCGTGCGTAGTTGTGCCTGCCGCCTCTGCGATTCCGTTCGTTGGCTGATTAACGGCACAGATCAAATCGGGCAAAGTTGTCATCATCGACTTTTGGGCGACGTGGTGTGGCCCGTGCAGAATCATCTCGCCAGTCTTTAAACAACTCGCAGAACATCCCGAGAACGCCGGGGTTGAGTTCTACAAGGTCGATGTTGACGAACACCCCGATATCGCAGAAGAGGTTGGCATTCGCTCCGTACGTTTACCCTTCTCACCAACTTTTTGTCACATAACAAGGAGAGTTAATTGGTTTTCAGATGCCTACATTCATATTATTCAAGGACGGAGAGAAGGTTAAGGAGCTTGTTGGTGCTGACCCGACCAAGCTTAAGGTATGTGTCATTGGTTGTTGGGGTAACACCGCATGGTCGCTGATAAGAATTCTGTAGGCATTGGCCTCGGAAGTGTAGTCCTCCGTATAAGCGGGTGGATTGGACTCGAAAGCTCTGACATTGTAATCTGTTGGTCTCATTCCCCCGATGTATGGTATTCTAATACGACGGAACATGAGTTCACTGTACATGTGGGTCGACCGCGTGCGACATATGGTACTAGTGATTTTTGGGAAAACAAGCGCAGCGGGAAACCATGGGTGTACATGGGACTTGGCGACCGAGGCCTGCACACGCGACCCCCCTGACGGGCTTAATCTCGTCAATTCTGCAGCATTCCAAAAGGCTCGAGCACGCAAGCTCACCTTCCACGGCTGGAACGCGGCCTGGCACGAAGCGTGGCTTATCCCTCAATTCCGCCGCAATGTGGTTAGGGAACCACTCTCCTTCACTCACACTCATTCCGACGTTCACCCCCCCAACCCCACCGAACCCCACCCACTCTGGTTGCAGGTCACAGCAGTGGAAAAAGAACCCTTGGGCTGTCGTCGCGCCAAGCACACCAGGCGGAGCACATCCACCCTCATGCAGGTTGCCACGGACCACGCCTTCATGGGCACGTACGTCCAACACTTCCACACTAACGACCCCCCCAAGAACGCGTCTTGCCCTTGCAGCGCGACTCTCCGGACCGCGGAGCATATCATCCTCCACTGCTCGCGTTACCTACGTGACCGTATCGACACCGCCATCCTCCAGTTTGCGATTCCCCCAACGCCCCCTCTTTACCCACACTCTCTCCTTCTATCCAAGAAGCGGGGCGTCGCTAAGCTCCTTAACTTCTTCGACCAGACTCAAACGCTCTCCAAGCCGGAATCCGGTCTCCCTATACCCGTGCCCCCTGAGCCTGACTAGGTAGGTGCACACTGAGGTTTGGTTTCCTCCATGGTCTTCTTTGCTTTGACTATCTAATCGGCGGCTCCCCCGCATATACTATTCCCCTGCGTCCTCGGATTGTAACTGTATGCCTGGTGACCCACGTGGTTGTCCTTCTGTATTATTTTCTCTGAGTCTTGGTTCCGTACTTACATTTCTCGGGGGCACCTCATTTGGACTAATGTGTTTCTTAAATACGGCTCTGTTCTGCTGTGACTGGTTTGTAACTCTCTGTTACGCATCCCAGAATAAATATTGATCAAAAAAAAAAAGGAAACCATGGGTGTATCAGACAAGTCTCAGCTATGCGCGACCATCGCACGAGAATGACACCATCGGGCTCACCGACGCTGTCCAGACCACTATACTTCATTTGACAAACACCACTTCTGCACTCGACCGATTTCGGTATCGAATAAACCATTCTTCTAGAGGTGAAGGACTCTGCCTGCTCGAAAGTAATAATCTGGCCGGGTCGGGAAAATTGACAGTAGCGAGCCTCCGAAATCTGCCTGTCCACAGTATATAAATATCGAATGGTGGGAATATAAGATTCTCGGGGCAGAAGGCGCTGAGTTCTTCCGGCGAGAGCAAATTAATTATCAATGAGTGTGGGATGATAGGGGCCTGGTCGACGATCAGGTTGTCCTGAATAAAGAAGTGTGCCCGAATGCTGTATATTTCCGAGGCTTTGAATACATGCAGATTAGTATCTAAGACGCAGATCTTATAGGTAGTTGTGAGGGGAGAGTAGTTGATTGGGGAACGAGGAGAGGCGGCACTCGAGACAGGACATGAAGACGAGAAGGAGAACAAAAGGCACTATCATTGCGATGGTGGGATGGCGGTAGTGCAAAGGCGCAACGAAGGGGAACTGCCAACATGTGGTGGACGTAAGAGACTCGCTTGCGGACATCGATGGTCACGGTCACGAGTACAGTACTGTAATGGCGACTTTCATCGCGACGTCGAGTTCGCCTGATCCTTCAGATGACTAGACCCCATTCTGTGGGATGTCCATATTTCACTAGACGCCGTGGCCAAGAGTAGATGTCGCCGACAGTTCTCTCAGTACACAGCAATGAACAGATGGAGTATGTCAATCAATCAACTATGGTATTCTCGAATGTGCTGGCGCTTGAAACGATGAGCATGGAAGGTGACAGAGGTGATGCCATCACATGGAAGCTGTCTGATGCTGACCGACATATTATGATTAGATGACCCGATAAATCAGTGGGGTCTCGTATAAAGCGGCCCAGGACCGTGCGGGGAATCTAAAGCCTTTTTTTCCCACTCCAGCAGTTCACCCATACCTGTATAACGTAGACATCGAGATGTCCGTCAAAGCGATCACCTCATACGCTGAGTTTCAGCAAATCGTGCGTAGTTGTGCCTGCCGCCTCTGCGGTTCCGTTCGTTGGCTGATTAACGGCACAGATCAACTCGGGCAAAGCTGTCGCCATCGACTTTTGGGCGACGTGGTGTGGCCCGTGCAGAGTCATCTCGCCAGTCTTTGAAAAACACGCAGAAAATCCCGAGAACGCCGGGGTTGAGTTCTACAAGGTCGATGTTGACGACCAACCCGACATCGCGCAAGAGGTTGGCATTCGCGCCGTACGTTTACCCTTCCCGCCAATTTTTTGTTAGTAACAAGGAGAGTTAATTGGTTTTCAGATGCCTACATTCATAGTATTCAAGGACGGAAATAAGGTTGAAGAGCTTGTTGGTGCCGCCCCGCCCAAGCTTGAGGTATGCGTCATTGATTGTTGGAATAACGCCGCATGGTCGCTGATAAGAAATCTGTAGGCATTGGTCAAGTTGGCGAAGTCCGTCGTATGAGCGGGTGGATTGGACTCGAAAGCTCTGACATTGTAATCTGTTGGTCTCATTCCCCCGATGTATGATATTCTAATACGATGCAACATGAGTTTACTGTGCATGTGGGTCGACCGCGTGCCAGATACGGTACTAGTGATTTTTGGGAAAGCAAGGGCAACCGGAAACCACGGATGCATCAGTTCCAGCTATGCGCGACCGTCGCACGATAATGACACCATCGGGCTCACCGACGCTATCCGGACCACTATACTTCATTTGACAAACACCACTTCTGCATTCGACTGATTTCGGTATCGAATAAACCGTTCTTATGAGGTGAAGGACTCTGCTTACTCGAAAGTAATGATCTGGTCGATCGGGCAAGTTGACAGTAGCGAGCCTCCGAAATATGCCCATCCACAGTATATAGATATCGAATGGTGGGAATATAAGATTCTTGGGGCAGAAGGCGCTGAGTTCTTCCGGCGAGAGCAAATTAATTATCAATGAGTGTGGGATGATAGGGGCCTGGTCGACGATCAGGTTGTCCTGAATATATAAAGAAGTGTATCCGAATGCTGTATATTTCCGAGGCTTTGAATACATGCAAATTAGTATCTAAGACGCAGGTCTCAGGCTTATAGGTAGTTGTGAGAGGAGAGTAGTTGATTGGGGAACGAGGAGAAGCGGCACTCGAGACAGGACGTGAAGACGAGAAGGAGAACAAGAGGCACTATTGGAACGGCGGGATGACGGTAGTGCAAAGGCGCAACGAAGGGGGAACTGCCAACATGTGGTGGACATAAGAGACTCGCTTGCGGACATCGATAGTCACGGTCACGAGTACAGTACTGTAATGGCGACTTTCATCGCGACGTCGCCTGATCCTCCAGACGACAAGACTCCATTCTGTGGGATGTCCGTATTTCACTAGTTTTGTTTCGAACGCAATGCTGACGCCATGGCCGAGAGCAGATGTCGCCGACAGTTCTCTCGGTACACGTGCCCTCGTTGCAATCTCCTCTACTGCTCGCTCTCGTGTTTTCGCGCCGAGGTATGTTCTTAACTGGTTGTCGTACTCACAACGAAACGTTTGTTTTTAGGCGCACTCACAATGCTCTGAGCCATTTTACCGCGACCAACTCGCGTCGGACATCCACACAGAACCATCGACGTCTGCTACCGAACGCAATGCTATGTTGGATCTTCTGAAGCGCTTCGAGCAGGACAGTCTCGACGACCCGTTCTCTCATCCAGAGGAAAGCGATGACGGCGAGGGCCCTTTAGATGACCTAGAACGACGGCTGGGAGGCATCGACCTCGGTAAGCTTTATGTGCATATCACTACTTGGAGAGCGACACTAGAAGTTTGTAGAAAGTGCTTCTGCGGATAATATATGGGCTGCGTTGACCCCAGAAGAGCGCACCCGCTTCACTCGTGCTGTGCAAGATCCAACCTCTGAATTGGCCAAAACTCTCCTCACCAGCTCAGATCTCGCGGATGACATTCCCGCACCTTGGTGGACAAGTTCACCGACTGCGCCCGCAATTAACGCCATAGCGCCAAGTCCCGCGCAACCTCCCGATCTCATCATTATACCAAAATCCCTGTTGGCCGCATCGCCAACACCCCCCTCTCCGCCTGCGCCAGCCTTTCCGCTGGCGTATAACCTGGTTGCGATCCTGTAAGTTATGACAAGTATTTGCGATTGGCCCGGTTCTGATCGCAAGGGATGTAGTGTTGCATATGCTTACGCATCACGACATCTTTCCGCCTATCCACTCGCCTCGTCAACTTCCGACGCGCGCGCCCTTGTCTCTCGTCTAGTCCCCTTCATTGTTGCCAAAGACGACAAGACGCGCTTCCCCGGCATCGAATCTGCGTCGACCGACATTTTTTCACGCTTTAGCGCGGTGCGCGACAAGCCATGAGCACGCCATCTTTCGGCTGACCACCCTCAGGGCTCCGTCACTCCATCGGCATTCGCGCTTCTGCTGCGTGATGCAGCTACGTTGCTACGCCCGCCACTCGTAGCAGAAGATGACGACGAAGGGGCGCTCGCGTTGCGCGCCCTGTCGGATCTGCACGATCTGTTCAAACCACGCGCACCGCGCACCGCGGCGAAAATCGTTTTCTACGCGGCGCAGGTCCAGCGTGCGTCGACGCCAATTTTGCGCGCTGTCGCAGCGGACGCGGAGCGTTGGGCAGGGAAGCTGGAGCTCGAGTCGCATTCGAGGCCGGGGCCTGCCGCGGGAGAGGAGGTTGGTGGACCCCCACTTGGTAGTGACACTCGAGAGAAACCGCGTATAGTTGAGCTTTTATGAGGGGTGCAGCGGGGGCACTGTGCGCTTGCTAGGCGTTGCTTCGAACATATTCGTTACAGTATCCACCAATGGGACGTCCGGCGCAATTCGGATGGTGATGGCGGCCCGACCGCACCGCAGTATTTGCTCTTAACAGACAGTCCCGTTTCGTGGTTTGCGACCGCCGCGCTCACCCTTCTTACTCTCTACACCTATCATCTGTAATGCGTGAGTCTACGCCTCGAAAACGGAGGGCGAGCCCTCAAACACCGAACTTTGATGCGACCGAGGATGGTAAACGCGTACGCAGCTCCCGTCGTTCATTTATGAGTGCACTCGTCACATGTCACGTTGTTGTCGTTGCCAGACGAGCGGGCAGCGGAACGCTTTCAAAATGCCCAGATACTTCACGCTTTTCGTCGCGCTTGCCACCGCCTTTACTCTATACCAAGTGAGCAGCCCTTTTTTTTTTTGCTTCCGTTAATAAGACAACTGAGTTATGGTCGTCTCGTGTAGTATTCGGACTTTGTAGGCCGGGGCGTCCGAGTTTGGCTGGGCCAAGACGACGAACCGAGTAGGCAATTGCCAGGATGGAGCCCGGGTAGCTACATCGGTCTCGAGGCTGACATTACGAAGCGTGATGCTATTGTTGCGGCATTCCGGGTGCGTACCCTCGCCCATCCGCATGTCCCTCTTATTCCATGGTTGACACGCGTCGATAGCACGCGTGGCTAGCATACGGTGCGCAAGATTATTTGCGTCCTGCTGTCCATTTTGGCTTAAAATGATGGTAGAGAGGGACGCGATGGGAGCGGACGAGTACCACCCGATCAGCCGCCAGGGCTCCAACCTAACGGAAGCGGGTGGGATCGGCTACACCGTCGTCGATGCTCTCGATACGATGCTCCTCATGGGGCTCGATGCAGAATACCAGCGCGCGCGCACCTGGGTCGCGGAAAAGATGACCTTTGATCGCGACGCCGACTTCAACACTTTCGAGGTGTGTCTTTCCGCCCCGTTTTGCGCGGCGCGTGCGCTTTATGCTTTCGCGCCCTGCAGACCACGATCCGCGTGCTCGGCGGCCTTCTTTCCGCGTACCACCTCTCGGGAGGCGACGCGCTTTACTTGACGCGTGCGCGGGATCTCGCCGACCGTATGCTTCCCGTGTTCGATACACCATCCGGGCTCCCTCTGCCAATGGTCAATCTCCAGAAACGCCAGGGCGTCCATGACAAAAGCAACCATGGCCTTGTCAGCACTGCGGAGGTGTCGACGATACAGCTCGAGTTTCGGTACCTTTCCGAGCTGACCGACGATGATATTTACTGGAAAAAGGCCGAGCGAGTAAGTTTGAGAAACTAACTCTCACTGACATGTGCTTTGCGAATATGAAATTGTGTGTATAGGTGATGGCTTTGATTAAGGCCGCCCGCATGCCCCCAGGGCTTGCGAGCATCTTCATGGAGTGCGTACGACAGTTCGCTACAACGCCGATCAGAACTGAACCATCTTGTAGCGCTCGTGAGGGACGATTCATTACTTCCGCTATTCGCCTCGGTTCTCGTGGTGATTCCTACTACGAGTACCTACTGTATGTCTCTATCTTTTATGTTAATCGCACGAGGTGAGCTGACAGCTTCCCTCAGGAAACAGTTCATTCAAACGGTACGTTTCATGTGTTTCTTTAATCTTAACATTCAGACTCAATCTTATGAATGCAAGGATCGAACGGAGGGCGTTTATCGCGAGGCATGTAGACGAACATTTCACAGCTGCACCCCGCATAATCCTAATTGCGGCTACAGATGTACGAAGACGCCGTGCAAGCGATCCATGATCATCTTGTCCAGAAGAGTCTTGCTTCTGGGCTAACCTACACGGCGGAGCTCATTCCTGAGCGCAATTCCGCGGACCCTCATGGACAACTGTGAGTCCCCTTTTAACCTCACTCGGTCGTGCTAGCTCATTCGCAATTCCACGTATCATAGTTCATGGCGGCTAACGCCGAAGCAGGACTTCCTTGTGTGCTTCTTTGGCGGAAACCTTCTTCTCAGCGCGACGCGTTCCGGGGCACTTGTGCAAGATGTGAGCGTGCCGCCTCGTCTAGAAGAGCTGTCGGAGGTCGGCCGGCGTGACTGGGGGACTGGGATTGAACTCATTCGCACGTGCGTGAACACGCACGACACAAAAACGTTTGTCCCCCGCCTCTCGTCGATGAATCTCAGGGGTCGTTCGTTGATTCGACCTGCGGTGTGACCGCGCAGGGGTCTCGCGCCGGAGATTGCACACTTCAGGATCCCGAGTGACAACATGCAGAGCGTGGTAAATGCTCCGGGCGATTGGTACATCAAAGGAGCTCGGTACGGACCCCCCATTCCGGCATTGAGACGCGTATGATTTGCTTATCACGGCATGCCCGCAGTGCCGGAGAGTTCCCACCGTACGACGCGCGATACATGCTCCGGTGCATATTGATACCCCCTTATCTCACGCTTTACTGACTGAGCAACGGCAGGCCGGAAACAGTCGAGTCCCTGTTCGTCGCGTTCCGTCTCACGGGAGATAAGCGCTATCGTGAGCATGGCTGGGCGATATTCCGTGCTATCGAGGCACACTGCCGCATCCCGAGTGGTGGGTATGCTACTATCGTTAACGTCGACGAAGTGCCAGTGAGGCACGAGGACAAGATGGAGACGTTCTTCTTGGTGGGTTTTCCCCCCGGAATTTCATCGACACTGCTTTACCTTTCGCAGAGCGAAACGCTGAAGTACTTGTTCCTGCTCTTCTCGGATGGAGACACAATTCCACTATCGAGTAAGTGAGAGCCATTTGTGACAAAGCCCCAATTGATCGTCCTGTTGCAGAGTACGTTTTCAACACAGAAGTAAGAAGACGCATTACTATCTCGTCGATGCTTCGTCACTGACTACTATTGACACGTATAGGCCCACCCGCTCCCAATCTTCACTCCCTCCATCCGAACGGGTTTCTCTTGAGTGTTCGAATCCTCGTGTTTGGGTGTCTTATCTATCAGCATCAATCTCCAATGCCCTTATTACTTCATGTCCTCATTTCGTAATTCGGAAAACTGTAAACCTTGTTACCTTAACTGGATCCGCACCAAAAGGATATTACGAAGGCTACGTCTTCAGAACAACGACGAATATGATAACTATCGGCACAAGATAGGTAAGAGATATACAGATAAATCGCTCCTCACGGGAGGCTCAAACAAAAGTGGTATACGACCCTTCCGGGCAAGTGTAATAACGAAAAGCAAGTCGGCCAAACGTCGGTCGCATACAGTACAATGTCCAGGAATCCTCTAGGCCGACTTGGACACAATCTCAGCGTACGAGAATATCTTGCGCGCTTCGTCGTCGCCCCCAGCACTCGAGATGTATTCCCATGGCTCGTCAGGCACGTTGCTGTCCGCGTCATCCAGCGCAATGACGTTCTTCACCTGCGGCAAAAACTCAAATTCGGTGCTCTCTGTGTAAGTAGTAGTTTAAGTAATCAAGTTGTCAGCCCGTGCGTGTAGTGCGGACAATGACATGTTTACGCACCCTTCGCCTTGGCCCCGCGCAACTTGACGGGGCGCACAAGTGCCGCCAGTGGCACCTCACACCTGTCCTGCGTCGCGCGCAGTGGCGGTGGCGGCGGCGTGGGAAGCTCAGGCCAGTCCCCGTCGTCCGACGACGACGGCGCGGCACTGGCGTCTCTGCGGGCATCCCACAGCTCCGCCCAGACGTTCTCCATGGCTGCCGCCGTGCTATTACGCATTGCGGTCGACGAGGGGCGACCTGCGCCGCCCTTGCCCTTGGCACGATCTGCGGGCTTCTTCGCGCGCTGCGTCGCGAATAGGTGCTCTGTGGCTGCCTTGAGTGCGGTGCCGGTGAGCCAGGAGGGCTCGTTGGAGGATGGAGGGGGCATGTTGGCGCCGGTGGGCTGAAGGGGCTTGGAAGCGAGTTTGGGCATTGGTGGTGGTGGTGTGTGAGCGGTTGTTGCTCGTGCGGGTTGCAAGGAGAGGTATATAAGCGTAGGGAGCCGCCAGCGGTAGATCCGATGAATATGCGTAGCCAAACGCGGACGGGTGGGGATATTCGGTAAGTGGTGTTTGTTGGTGGTGCTCTCTGGGGGGATAAAGAACCGAGAGAGGGCTCCCAAGGCCACGACCGTGCGTCACGTCATTTTTGTAGTCATATCACTCACTCTTTATTGGCAGACCCCGGGAATGGTGCCGATAAGTCTAGCAGTCGGAATGATCCCCTCCAAGTCCGAGCGCCGCGCTTGCACGGTCTCAGATCGCATCCGCCCATTAGTAGCACGCTACTAACGAGATAAGAACGGGTCGTTATCACGCTAGCCGCAGTCGCCGGGCCGGACAACAAGGCAGTGCGTCATTCGTGCGCAGATGGCCGGAATCGGCCTTCTCTTTATCAGAACACAATTAAGCCTGGGGGTGCGCTGCCGTACCTTTTGTCAGAGCGCTTGCCGTGGCATGGCACGTTGGTCCACCGGGGCTTGGAGTCAACCCGCCCAATCGCGACGTCCCACGGTTGATGCCAACTCTCGACCCAAAAGTCTAGGTACGTCAACCGCCGGGTGTTACATACACCACCCCCCCTGCGCACTGCCAGCGCGGCGGTGAAACCTATCCAGGGGACGTTCATGTGGATCATATCGTTACTGTAGGCGATACGTTTGCACCCTTCCTGCATTGTGGTATCAGTTGGCACATTTGACGGCTCGTCGGAATGAGATGAGCTCGATCGCTATGGGACCCGGACCCCTCATCGACCCAAATGTCTGATTTTCGTCTAGTGTGCGATTTTGGGGGCGTATCAGTGGCGCACCTGCGACTGCGATGCAAGTGTCTTCGGACGACCGGTCTTTGTCTTAAGGTACATGCCCCCGGAATACAAATGGAATCAATATACTGTGCGGTCCCGGGACGCACGCGAGGCTGTCCGTGACATCGATCTCCTCAGGACCAGGAGATTGCCGAAGTGGGAGGGGGTTCAGGGTAACGACATTGCGACCGTGGTCGGTATTGAAAATGCTGAAATTGGAATGGAAGCGTAAGCGCGGCGGCTCGGTTGGGGCCACATTCCACTTCTTCAGGGCTGCCAGCTCAACAGTCCGATGGGCAATGTATCTACTGCTCGAGTCATCAACGCCGCAAGTGGTCTTGGCTTACTGGATGAGGGCAACGACCACTTTAGAGTGTTATCTATCACGCAAGAGGCGACTCATCACTAGCGGGCACTTTAGGTATTGGGGTTTTCAACTGGGAGCATGGTTCGAATGTCGACAATGGTCGAGAATACAATAACGCCTGAGGTCCGCACTGTCAAGTAAAGTTGACATTTATACGAGAATTACCGGTCGTACGCCGTACGGCTAAAGCCACTAAGCGCGAGGTGACTTTTCTGGGTCGACAATTAAGTCAGCAAACTGAGTAGGCAGGTGAGAAAGCAAGGAGGACAGCTCGGTGTTTTCACAAACTGCGGGGTTAGAAATCAGATCTTATTTAATACCCATCAACTGGAAGACATCAAGTCCCAGGTTCTTTGTTCAGGCAAATGTATTGGAAAACCTTGTTGGTTGATCACGGATCTGAAACTCAAGAAGTTAGCAATGAATAGGCGCGACAGGGAGTGGGCATGTGCACTACAGTAATCAGCGACAGCAGTGTCCATCCATTTGCTAATCGATGGGGAACTTCTAGGGGGCCCCACCTGCGCTCCACAATGCACTAAATCTGCAACTGTAGTCAGCAGAGTATTGAGGAATCGGACGAAACTGTACTCCGAATTCTGGTGGGTGCCACCTTGATGAGAGGGAATCGGAGTTGTGGGCAGAAATTGGTCGAAGTCGAGAAAACCATGGGAAATGCTACGCGTTTATGCCTTAAACCTTTCGTGGCGAAGATGAGACACCAAGAGACAGTTTTATATGGTCTCTAGCATTCTCGGACATAAAATACCCAGATATCACTGCCTCCCCAGGGGAAAACTTGAAAATGAAATGATGGGAAGGTTTACAATACATGAAAGTTTGGGGGTCGAGCCAGTTATAAAATATCCGAAAGCTTTGGCAAGCAGGGTCGAGGGCGTGGATATGAGCGTGGCAGTAGCATGGCAGGGGTACGTGCACGATCAATGGGGCTGTCCTCATGCCGGGCCGGAACCCCTTGGCCGGCCTCGACGGTGTTGTCTGTGTTGGCACCCAACTATCATGGCAGACGGCTCGCTCTCCTCTGTAGTATCTAGCCTCGTACGTGCCCAGATGGGCGTTTCAGTGCCAACAACCGTAACAGACGAAGACCTTGACCAGCACGTAGCGGAACTCATCCTCAAAGAGGCCAAGAAGAAGGCAGAACAGTACGACAAGCAGGGCATCCGTGCATACCTTCCCCAGTCCGTTCATCTCCCTTGCTGTTTCAGTTAACTCAGTCCATAACATTAACGATTTTCAGGCAAGAGAGCAATGTACCAAAGACGAACAAGCGCTTTCTTTCTTCCATCATTCGCAATACAGACGATCACAACAAGGGCATCCTCCGAGCGCAGGCGCTTTCCGCCGCCGAAATACGCATAGAACGCGAGGCTCAAGAACGTGCAGAGCGCCGGGTGCGTGCAGAGGAGGCAGCGACTGCAGAACGTGCAAGGCGCTCGAGGCGTGGCAGGGACGACTCACGAGACCGCCAGCGCAGGCATAGAGAGCGGAGCTGGGAACGGCTCGGGTCAGACGACGTGGGTGGGGATCGGTGGCAGCCTTCAAAGAGGCGACGGGAAGATCACGCGAGCGAACGTCATGGCTCCCGGAGGCCTCGGCATGACGAGGACGGTTCGTCCAGGCGTCGCAGACACCGCTCTCGCACTCGCTCAGAAGGCGAAGACAAGGAGAGGCGTCGTCGTTCCCGTGCATCTAGGAGCAGGAGTCCCCATGGATCTGAAGACCGGGCACCGCCCCGTGGCGGAGGCGACCCTTCTGCTTCTAAGCGACCCCGTTCTCATTCCCCTTCTGACCCCGAAGATGAAGGCCTTCATTCGCGGCGACGCCGACGCCGGCAGGGCTCTAGGAGTCCTGACGTGGGCGACGCACCTGGTGCCGACTCGCACTCGAAGCACAAAAGGCGCTCGCACCGCCACAACACTTCTCGCCGACGCCGGCACCGATCGCGCTCACGTTCTCGTACCCCTGAGAAGGCACCTCGCTCGGAGACGTCGGAGGGGTTAGGTTCTGGGAGTCGGCCATCTGGCTCAAGAGCATCCAGTCAGCCTCTGGCCTCGGAGCATACCGCATGCGATCTCGCTGAACGCGAGTCTTCTGATTTACGCCGCAAACTCAAGGGGAAGGGAAAGATGGAGACAGAATCGCAACATGAGCGTTCGAACACCTCTATACTGGAACCTGGACCTGCCCCACGCGATGCCATCCCCAAACGTTCACGCTCTCCTTCTCCAGGGCCACGTCCGCCACCAGGCCCACCGCCACCCCTTCCGCCACCGGCCGATTTTTCTCCGGACAGTGTTCGGCCTGACTTGCCATCAAAGATGGACAAGTACTTCGAGGCGTCTTATGACCCTCGTTTGGACGTCGCACCACTGGCTGTACCCAACGTCCCGGCGACTGGCCTAGTCAATAACGCCGAGTTTGAGGGTTGGGATGCGATGCTCGAATTGATCAAGCAACGGCGGACGGACAAGATCGAGCGAAAGCGTCTCGAACGCCTCGGTCTGGTCGAGAAGAGTGGGAAGGAGAAGAAGAAGAGCAAGAGCAAAATTGCTGGGATCGGTGTCGCGGGAACGCTTGCGGGCTGGTCGGAGGGTGGGAATGCTCTTATGGACATTGAGTACAAGAAGCGTGGATCGGTGAGGGAGTGGGACCTTGGGAAGGAGACCCCGACATAACACTAGCGAATACCTGTACCATAGATCACCACGTGCCCCGTGTGCTTTTACGCGACGCGTCTCACCTACGACGCGTCTTTACACCCCTCCATCATGACCACTACCGCCTCCATTGCTCAAGTACTTATATCCACCCTTAATCCCGACTCGAGCATTCGAATTTCTGCTGAGCTCAGCCTCTCGGAACTTCTCAAAAGTCCACGTGAGTGGTGCGACGCTCATTCAGTCTTTTCTCACCCAACTTGCCCTTGAAGAGTCGGCGCTCTCACTCGCACAACTTATTCTCTCTCAGGATGCTGAGTCTTCCTTGCGACAGATGAGTCTGTCGTGACCTTTCTGCACGGACTGTCTCTTGATGACGTCGCGTGCCATGCTTTTGCGCTAGCACTCAGCAACTATCGTGCTCAGAAAATACGTGAAGGAACATTGGTCTCCCTTTTTCTCGCAGTTCAGAGGCGATGCGCCCCAGCCGGAGGTGAGTTTTCTTTTTGGACCGTGGTCTGTTAGATCACCATGAAGTGCGTATAGGTGAAAGACCAGATCCGCCAGGCTGTCTTCCAGGGTCTGTCTGATTCGGATCGTAAGATCAGATCTTTATGCGTGCGTTGATCCTTCCAAAGGTCTCACCTTACGCGACCGACAATCTGTCCCAGGCGCATACCTTATCGACAATAGCCAACAGCGACTGGCCGGACGAATATCCTGACCTGCTTAATCACCTTGTCCAGCTTTTGTTATCTGGGTCGCCCGGCTCCACCCATGGTGCTATGCAGGTGTTCACCGAGTTTGTCAGAACAGACATCACCGAAGACCAGCTTCTGCCCGTCATGCGGGAGTTGTTGCCTGTCCTAATGTCAGTTCTGAGTGCTACGGAGGTACGTTTTGGCATGTTTGACCTCAATGATGGATTGCGAAACGCGCATACATTCACATCTAGCAACATACTCCCCTGACGCGCTCGCGTACGATTTCCGTCTTTCGCCAATGCGTCGAGGCACTTTATATGGTCAAAGATCAGCACCCCGAAGCAGTCAAAGAGGCCGCCGCAAACGTGTTACCCGATTGGCTAGATGCCTTCACCGTTCTTCTAAATCTCGACCCGCAGCAGGATGTCGCCGGTGAGCACTGGGACGGTCTAGAGATCCGCGTGCAGATCTTCAAGGTGCGTGCTGTCGTCTCTGTTCTCCTGCTCGTCTTCTAGACCTGGTTGGGAAGAACAGACCCTCGACACGATACACACGTCCTTCCCACGCGTCATTGCACCCTATCTGCCGGGCTACGTTACTGCTTCTCTGCGTCACCTCCACGCACTCTATCCGACATACGTGCAATATTACCTCGCAGACAGCACGGCAGTTCCAAATTCTTCCGAGGGTGAGCCGATCGAGCTGTACAAGCTCGTTGCCCCGCTCGTCGACTTCGTCACGGGCGCTACACGCCAGAGCAAGGCCCGCGTGTCGTTCGATGAGGCAACTTTGGCGCAACTTGTCGATGCGTCAGTGCAGTGGAGCCAGATGACCAAGGAGAATGTACGTTGGCCAAGTGCTTCTTACGGACGATAACTACAAGTGTGAGTCTAGGAAGAAGAATGGGCAGCGGATGCGAACGTGTTCATCTCTCAGGAAGACGACGATAGTCAGGTGTACAGCATCCGAGCTGCTGTCTTCGATTTGCTCTCAGTACGCCCTGGCTGAGGACACCAGCTACGCCTGCCTAACGCCGTCCCGTTGTAGTCTCTCTTGACCAACGCCCCAGTCCAAACGGCATCCGCGTTGCATGCTTCCATCCAGCGTACGGTCACGACGGAGGCCAACCGGGCTCGAGAAGCTGGCGTTGAGGATTGGTGAGCCACTTCCTGGTTCTCAGTGTCGGTCTACTTATACCTTTTTATTCTCAGGTGGCGTCCTCTGGAGAGCGCTTTTGCGATCCTGGGCTCTCAAGCAGAGGCCATTTTAGACATCTCGAACGACGAGCACGACGCCGGCCGTTCCCGGCCTATAGATATCGAGCACCTCCTCACGCATGTCATCCCGTCTCTGCTTACGCTCTCAGGTGCGTGGCACGATAGTCAAGATGAGGACGGCTCTCTAATAACCATGACACAGCCTATCCATTTTTACAAGGCCGTTGCCTTTTCCTTGCCAGCCGATTTGCGGATTTGCTTCCCCCTGATGTGCGCGGACAATATCTCGATGCCGCTGTACAGGTCATCGAGTCTAACGAAACCGAAGTACCGTTCAAAGTCTCTGCGGTCAAGTCGATTCAGCAGTATGTCCCCTATTTACCCCCACAAAGGGTATTGCATTGACCACTCGCATGTAGCTTTGCGCGACATATTTCTCATGCCCAGTCGGCCATCATCCCTCGCATAACGGGGGACCTCGGGCCGTTCTTGCTAGAAACCTCGGAAGACACCTTGTCTCTTGTTCTTGAAACGATATCTGTCTTGTGTGAAGTCGGAGACGGTTCATGGTTTACGACAGATCTAGCTGGAGCCCTTACCGCCGCACTTTTGGATGTCTGGCCGAAGAATATCAAGGGTGCGTTTCGTTATCTTTTCACGGGGCTGGTCGCTTATCCCGAGCCATCCGACAGACCCGATCTTCTTGTCTATCCTTAACGATGTATTTAATTCAATTGCAAGTGCGAAGGTGCCAGGCGTGTATGAGACCACCGTGAAGCAAGCATTGCCAAGGCTTACTGCGTCAATCGGAGCTGCCAACGTGGATGAGTCGTGGGTCGCCTCCTCGGCGCTCGACCTCATAGGCAGCGTCGCGCGAGGTGCCCCCGAGACCGGCTTAGGGGAGGGCTTTTTTGCTGCCATTGCACCATGTGTGTTCGATTGCCTCAAAGTAGCCGAAGATCGCGATGTCTTACAGGTGCGCGTGGCTTCCTTTTTCCATTCGTCCAAAGAATAATAGACTTTGTGATGTAGAACGGCGTTCTTCTCCTGACGCTCGTCGTGCGTAAGGATGTCGGACAGCTTCTGTCATGGACGCACCCCGACGGTCAATCGGGCCTCCTGCACGTTTTCACGGTCATCGCCCGTCTGCTGCAGAACCAAGACGAGTCGGGCGGGCTCGTGATCGGCGACCTCATCATCCACCTCTTCCGACGCGCCGGCGAAAGCGTGCTGCCGGTGCTGCCAGACCTCCTCCATGCGATGCTGGTGCGGATGCGGACCGCGCAGACAGCGACGTTCCTGCAGAGCCTGGTCGTCCCGTTCGCGTTTTTGGTGTATAGCCACCGCGACGCCGCACTCGACCTGCTCGAGGCGACGCGCGTCGGCGAGGGCGAGGATGGCCGCTCGGGGCTCGACGTGCTGCTGAACACGTGGTGCGAGAACGCAACGACTTTCCAGGGCTTTTGGCCGACGCGGGTCAGCGCGCTCGCGCTGTGCACGCTGCTGGCTTCTGAGCGACCCTCGCTGCGGGCAGTCGTGGTCAAGGGCGACATCATCATTACGCCTACGACGAAGAACAGTGGGTTTTTGTATGCGCTCGCGCGGACTTTAGTCTGACGAAATGAAAATTCCCGTTAGCGATCATGACACGCTCCAAGACGAAAGTTGGTAAGTTGGCCGTCTCGAAGGAAGATTTTATTTATTATTGTGCTGCAACAGAGCCGCCTCAGTTCACCAGAGTGGCGTTCCCGGTCAAGGCGCTCAAGCTCTTGCTACACGAACTACAACCAAGTGGAGAAGCTTCGGGCCTCGCAGCACCTAGAGCCCCGCTCGACACCCAGTACGATGACGGGGTAAGCTGCTCAGACTTTGCCGCGTGGGAATTTATTACTTATATCCACCCAAAGGACTCTGACTGGTCTGACGAGGACAGAGTAAAGGAGGACAGGTACTCATTCTTAGCGGATGTGATGGGTGTGGGCGGCCCGTCGTTCGACGATGATGGCGAGTTACTTACCAGCAACGATGACGAGGACCTCCAGAAGGATCCGATCTCACTGATTGACCTTCGCGTGCGTTTCTTCTGGCCATTGGAGTGTCTACTGTACTGATAACAAGACATCCGTTTGCTTCGTTTACAGGCACATATAACCTCTTTCATTCGGGAGAGCGCGGCGCGCGATGCGGAAGGGTTTGGGGCGCTTGCAGGGCAACTCGGCGCAGAGGAGATGATTATTGTGCAGCGCGCATTGCAGCAGGAACAGAGCTAATACTGTGGCGATCATTGGGTGTATTGTGTAATACAAACTACAGTCGAGATAGAAATATGGAGTATGCTTCTGCGCGGAAAGAATGGGCCTTGCTTGCCTCCACGAGGAACCAGCTTCTTTTTTCTCTTAGAATCCTATCTGTCAACGTGAGACGGAGTTACGTTTTATTTCAACCAGATCATCAACCAACAGAACAAAAGACTGTATAGACATGTTCCATGGATATGTCGACATGCCGTGTCCTCGAAAGGTGTAAACACGACACTTCCTAGCCTGGGTCCTTCTCGAGATTACAGAGACCCGAAAAGAGTCACTGGCACTGTCAACAACGGTAGAGGAAATCTGACGTCGAGCAGCGTGGCATAATCCCTGTGTGAAAAACTTGGGGTTCCAACACCGCGTGCTTATATACCTCTTCGAGAATTCCCACGGTTTCACCGACAGCCGAAGTTTTCCCGTGCAGCGGCATCAACCGTGACTGTCATAGCACTCTCAGGCAAGCACGACAGCAAATGCTACGAGCCTATCTTCTGCGAGGTGCGTCGACATGTATATAAAAATTTCCTGTCTTTGTTCTCACTGAACATACTTAGGCTCCAACGTGGCAGCAGCCACGGTCGCGACGTCCAATGCCCCACTACACACCACCGCCGTCCTTGGCGTCGAGTCTGCGCGCAAACGACAGGCGCGTCTAACAAGGCAAAAAAATATCGCGAAGCGCGAGGAGCTCCAACAGAAGGCCGCCGCCACGCGGCCCCACGTCGTCCTGGGCACCGTCTCGGGCGACGACGCCACCTGGGCCACCTGCGACCTCGCGCGTGTGCTCGTGCAGCCCGCCGAGCTGGCGCCCTCCGCGCCCTCGCAAGACGTGCACTTAGCCGCGGCGGGCGCGGACGTGCACGTGCCGCCGAGCGTGGCGTTTGGGATCCGAGAACGGGAGCAGCGGATGCTGTTCGCGCACCTGCCGCTGCTCTCGGCGGACATGAGCACGCGCAGGGAGATGAATGGATTTAAAGGGGGGAAAAACCTGAAGGTGGAGAATATGGCGGCGCACCATGAGCGCGAGCTTGCGCACGGCGTCGTGCAGGCGAACCAGGTCGCGAGACTCGTCGATCTGCGGAACGCGAATGCGGCTGGGGTCGCGTTTGAGAATAGGCGTAGGGTCATCGCGGCGTTTTCGGAACCGGGGAAACCGGACGATACGGGGAGGACTGAGGTCCAAGGTGCGCAGATCGATCGGTGGCGCCGTTCGTCCCGGTTAGGTCAGCCCACTGATGTGTTTTTTTTTTTTCGCTAGCGGCGCTCTTGACTTTGCAAATACGCAACTTGTGGACACACCTCAGTGGGTTCAAGCGTGACGTGGCGAATCGGAGGAACTTGCGTCGGCTCGTTCATCAGCGGGCCAAGCTCCTGAAATACTTGAAGCGCACTAACCGAGATCGATACGAGCGAGTCTTGGAGCGTCTTGGACTCGCCCCTGGAGCAGTCGAGGGCGAACTCGTCGTGTAATAGCTTCGTATTTTCTCTTTGGGTACCTCATGCCAGGCCTACCTACGCTAATCGTTTTCGATGCCACCTTCTCGCGTTCTCACACAACCCTGCATCTACCATACCTACTATTTACATCACATATGAAACGACGACGCCTCGTAGGTGGAATGAATGAGCGATCTTATCGGTAGAACAACGACACATCCTGCCGTCGATGCCACAGTCAAGCGTCAAAGAGTTGCTGGTAATCGTACTTGCGATCCTCTCGGACAATACATTGAGATAACAGGGTGATCGAGAGTATGACCCGTCTTAGGTACCTTCGCGTTTAGTGGGAATATAGAAAATGGTGTCGTCGGGAGGAGTAAAACCTAGGACATGGGTTTGACGGGCCATGAGAATAAAAAATGGTGGGTGATAGATACATACTCATTTGCCCGGTATAGGTTCCAGTCGATAGGTATAGAAGCGTTCTTTCAAAAGTTCATCGAGCTATTTGTTGAATGTTTGAGAGAATACTTCGAGCAAGTGCTCGACCCGAGTGAAAAACTGAGCAGTACGGAGTATATGGTCCCTTTCACCTCTCTCCCTTGCTCTCTCCTTCGCAACGTACACTGCGGGAGTCCAGCACGCAAATGGCGCTTCCTGGAATTTCGTAAGAGGTAGAAGTACGATATGTCCGATTACACGGCACGCTCTCCAAGAAGTGGCTCATCACCGGTCCGTCCTGTGCCGAGAGTACTGAGTACATTCGCGATTGTAGCGAGTAATAGACTTCGACCCGAGGGGAAGCGTAGAGGGAATGAGAAGAAATAGGAAACACGGAATGCAGATACAGAAGCAGACGGATACATATCGTTAGTGTAAAAGTAAAAGTATGAATTCTATTTTCCGTCCTCAACCAAGATTATGATGGCTAACGGGATTAGTTGTAACGCATAGGTCGAAACTAGACCCGGAGCACTAGATCTAGTACCGTTAGTCACCTTTCAATACACTAGCGAGGAACCGGAAGTTGCCGATATGGATACAGGACGTCCTTGTGCGCGCTTCGTATGAATTTACGGGGACGAATGGGCAAGGGACAGATTCGAGGAAAGAAAGGAAGGGGTCGTTTCAACGGTCGTTGGGGTGTCAAGGAAGCGGGACGATACGGCGTCGTGAGACGATAAGCGGACTGGGCGACCGGCGACCTGACGACATTGAATGAACGAACCAAATAGACCGTCCGCATGCTCCTCCTCGGACACGTTTGCGATTTCTTGCAGACTGGGTAGCAACCGCGGGTCTGACCCTACTCCTTCCGCCTCCAATGCACGAGAAAGCTCCCCCAAGAGTGCGTACCCCATATCAAGTACTTTCACCCCAGTGAAAGATCTGAGAAGTTCGTGCCACGTTGTGCCGTCGATCTCGCCGTTCCGCCATTCGGGCATCATCATGTAGTAATAGTTGCTGAGCATGAGCCGCTCTACACCGGATAGCGCGGGCATAAGTGCGCTGCATATCTGCGCTACGCAGTCGATTTGCCAGTCCAACTGCTTGCATATCACACGGAGGTAGAAAGGTCTGTTAAAAAACAGCGTATTGTTGGCCCTAGTTATCGACACCTCATTGTGCCCAAAGAAAATCTCTGCAGCGGGGAGCTTGAGCCCTTCCGTTATATCGATAAGGTGGGAAAGGTGTGGCAAGGTAAAGACGATTTGGTTGAATAGCGTGATATGGAGTTGCTCCAGAAGTGGGGTCCTAATTTGAGCGACAAGGCATTCGAGATAAGCGCTTACCCCTTGGAACGTGAGCTTTTTCAAGCTGAGAAGTGTTACGAGAATTCCTTGTTTGCCTAATAGTTCCCTCTCAGCGCTGGGGCGGGGTATGGGGATGGAAAAACCGATGGACAGTTCCTCGAGTCCTGGAAGGGACTGAAGACGTGCCACTAATAGCCTCGGGCGAAAGAAACCGGAAGCTCGGATTTTCGTGAGAGTGAGTGTGACAAGGGAGACCGTGGAGGAGAGCAAATGCAATCTTTTTGGAAGACCGATGCCGAGAAGAGCGAGATGGCGTAGATTTGGGGCTAGAAAGTCCTTAGGGAGTGTGAGGGTGGTGATCTTATCATCTGTGAAAGAGAGAGAAAGGTGTTCTAGTATTGGGAAGGGTTTGCCCATAAGCATAAGGAGTTCATGAAAAATCGAAGGCGGGAGGTGGAGGTCAATATGGCGAACACGATTATGTAACAAGAGCGCGTGGTATATTCCTGACGCATCTTGCTCCCCTATGGTCACGTCTTCACACCAGTAATCGACGAAAAGTGGTAGGGGGGGTAAATGGTCCAGTGTGTTGACCATAGGGGTACCATTCGTGCATTCTATATGCATACCCAGGTGGGATGCTAATTCATATATGAGGTGACGCCATCTTCGACAAACATGAGAGAGCTTGCGCCACCCAAGTCGGGTGTTCCAAGCATTATCCTCATCTAGTCGATAGGAGTTGAATATGCTCAGGAGTATATCGTTGTTGAGCCATTGGATATGGCCTAGGCGTATTGTGAGTGAACTACATTCGCTGAATTGTGCACCTGCTTCAGGTTGTTGGCCCTGAAGGTGGGCCTGGGGTTCCGAGAGTCGGAAAATCTCTTTGAGAATACTTGACTTGGTGACCTTCGATGGAGGGGTAGCATGGGCCCGAGAGCCAAGAAGAAGAGCGACATCTGCCAACTAAGGAACTCAACGGCTTTCTGGCATGAGAGAACAACCAAAGACTCACAGATTTGGATCTCCCGCACACGAGCTTCGTGGTAATGCGATTGTTTTTATCTGTGAAGGCGCTCAGCGTGAAGGGCATTCCACTGGGAGAAAAAGGCCACAACCTTCCAAACTAACAGTTTTGTCGTCTCCGAACTGACTTGGCTCGAACTCAACCAAAATCCGGGCAATGTCTATTTTCGAATATGCTCGCCGGACGAGCAAGGTAACACTGGTGTGGGTCCTAATGTAACTGTATGGAAACAATCAGTCTCTAGTATTGACGACCATGCCAAGAGGACAGACATGTCAAGGGTCCAATAAACACGGACGCCTTTCTTGAATTTGTCAGACTTGTGTTTGACACCGGCATTGTCCTTGAAAATGAGCTCAAGGACGGACATTGGACGTTTCTTGACAAAATCAACATATATTTCTATGTAACAATGTAGAGTCTGCTCAGAAACAATGGTAGGCTCGTATACCTTTCAGATGAATATATCTGCACGTGAAACGGTCAGCCTACTGCTGCTTGAGCGAAAACACTGGTAGTGGATCCAAAACTAACCGATCCTGATCGTCCTGATCATCCATGATATTGGTTGCAGAGTGTGAATTCGATCTGATCCTGAGATATACGTGTGCGTGCGTTTGTGCAAGCGATGTGCAGTGTTGCCGAAGTCCGGTCCGGAACTTTGGTCCGAACGTGAACGTAGACTGAATGGCAACGTTCCATTCCGATTATGGTTCTGGTTCAGTGCCTCTGTCTCTGGTCCGGCTCCCCGTTCAGGAGAAACTGGGACCTCCTGAATGCGTCTGAACGCGTTAAGATTTCCTCGAGCTCTGGCCCCGAAAATATGCTGTTTTTGCCTGTTTCGGCCTTGTCCTCAACCATAGAGTATATACGAGTGCTTAGCAATCGAGTAAGTAATATATCTAAAATGTATCATTCTGAGCCCGGAAGGAATATGGTACTTACAGTGACTGTAGCAAGCACTGAGCACGGTACTCGCTACAGTCGCGAAGACCCGTTCTTGAATTTACCGTCTTCATCAAACACGCACTCCGGCTGCCAGGGATTATGTGCTCCAGGGTCGTGCGACTGGCAGTGAGTACTGTGAGCACCATCGAAGTCTTGGATCTATTAGAGAACTGAAAGACGGCTTCAGGAGCGGCATACCGTGACGTTGACGCGTCGACGAAGGGCCGTTGAGGCTTGAGCTCTACTCTACATTTCTTCAATCGGCGTTGTCAAATACGCCAAGTCTTACGAGCCACTCCATCCACCTCGGGACATCTACGGTAATTTAGGCTAGGGACCTCGTCCTTAGAAGACGCCAGATGGACAATTCACATGCATATGGTCAAATTTATTCCCTGCATAGGCTACCGTGATGTAGTGTATAGGGTGCTAACTAACCTGGGTGGGTCATTGCAATTGCCGAATTCACGGAACCGATTATCCTCAAACCCAAGACCTGAGCAATTCTTGCGGCCAACTGCACGGTGACTCTGTGCCAGTGTAAGAAAACTCCGCTCGGCATAGGTATAAAGAGCGCGGCTCTCCCATATTTTCTCTCATCGGTTCAGTTGTTCTAAACTCTTTCAAACTCATCTGTCTCTCTCGACCAGCTTCACTCCTTACCCGCACAATGACGTTCACCAAGGCCATCATCGCTGTCTCTCTCGCAGCTGTCGTTATCGCCGCTCCAGCCGCCCAGCCTCAAAATGTGGAGCCCAAGCTTCAGCCTGAGGTTCTAAGTGAGCCATATTCGAATGAGCGTCCACACGACATGAACTTTATTCATTTGTAGGTAACCTTCTCAATGTCATCGTAACCGCTTTTGCCCATATTGGGGTACATCTGTGATGGTAGTGCACTCTCTTTTGTGTTACTATCGACGTTGCTGAAATATGTGGCAGGATTCCAGCACTAACAGAGGTGCCGATATGTGTCCTGCTTGAGCGTACGGACGTATAGTATGGGCTTGGTCATTACGCATGTCGGACTTCATGTGGTGTGGACCCTGCGGAGTGGGAACGTATTCGCTCTTGATTGAATTGTTGAGGCCGATCCGAAATATACCTTCGTTTGTGAAATGAGCACAGCGTCTTTCGAGTCGCATAACATTCACGGCGTGACCGGGAAGTTGTGCCTTAAGTTCTTCCATCAACTGCTGTAAACCGGGTTATGACATCCTCCCCCAGTAGCACTCGCCGACTAGCCGCTGTTGTGTTAGTATCTTAATCCCAACCCTCCGGCTATGGTGCTCAGATCATCGACATTGACTGTTGACAAGTTGGTGCTCCAGATCTGACAGCTCAGCTGAAAACATGGAAGCGCTGTTGTGGGTCTCCTTCAGACCGACTGCTAAGCTTAACAAACTGTTTTGCGACCCATATGCCGGACATTCGATCGTGTCAATGGCGATCTTTGACGCGAAACAAACGCCAGTAATTTTGATCCCTCCTTTGCACGCCCTCGAGTGCACGAACGAGTAGGGTGGTGCTAGTGTCTGTGCCTACGAAAGCGAGAACGGGCGCGGGCGCGGGCCTCGCGTTATGTTGAGTGAGCATAGTGGGATGGGAAAAGGAGACGACGCCGGTGGAACGAAGAACGAGGCGAGCGTGCCAAGCAGGGAGACGTACAGGTACGCAGGGTGCGATGGTAGAGTAAGAGAAGCGAGGCAAGCAGGGACTTATCGCTTGACCAGTTGGCGAGACTGAGGGCGGTGATGCGGGCCCAGAGCAGTATGGACAACGCCTCGTCTTCGAGGGCGGTAAATGGGTTGTCTTCACGCTCGTTCAACTGGTAGAGCCTCTGTTGGGGGTAAAAGGTTAGATCGAGTTCCGAAAAGTCGGGGAACAGCGAAACCGCATGAGCGAAAGAAAGCGAGTGCAGATGTCCAGGCTGTTGAGGATCAAATAAAAAGCATCTGCGCAGCTGGTGACCGACCTTTGCTGACAAGAGCAGCGCTTAGGAGAAACCTGCGTAGATCATGTGACTATAATATTAACGACCCCGAACAGCACCCCGTTTGCACGCCCCATGCGAAAGAGACCTCGCTTGTGACAAAGATGTGCTGACAGGACCTGCGGTACTATTCGAGTCCTAGACAGAGTAAGGTCATCGGAGTGACTGACATCACTTCAGCGGATCACGTATGACTCGAGTCCACCGCGGATATTGCCTACTTCGAGCGATTCATTCCACTGCATTCGAAAGGCAGGAAAAGGCCAGCCAAACGTGCGTCAACCGCCATGATCAAGACGATTAGGCGTAATGCTGAGGACGTCATCGTTGGCACAGGCGGTTAAGTGTATTACTGTAAATCGGGTTTTGAACCAGCGTCGACTGACATCTGGGAAGAGGAGTGACCGCTGCCCAGACGGACGGTTCCGACCCGGGCCCTTGTCGGACCGGGCTCGCTATCTCCGAGTCACTGCATCACGTTCAACAGAGGACGTCAGCAAAATTGACTGTAAGGTAGGTAGCACATGTCTGCCAGCACAGACATACTGCGATTGGCGATGACGATGTCCGGTGACTGGTGACCGCAGTGGCGCACTCCACTGCGCTGTATGTCGAACCGGTGACACAGATAAGGGCTCGGACTCTGACTGCGGAGGAGCCTTTGGCTGACTAAGTTTTTTGGGTACCTTGGTGGCGCACGCAATGTTGGTTCAAGTCGGGACTTTGAATGTAGTATCTCCCCAACAGGATGGATGGTAGACAATGGGAAAGTCGCGGAAAGGTTGTTTAGAAGGACACACGGGTCGTAGCCACCCTTTGATGGACAGTTGGTCCTGTCAGGTCAACTCAATGACTCGGAGACTGTTTCAACAGGGTCACCGATTTACTGTGAGATTAATGACCAATAGTCAGGCGCTCTGCTCCACCAAGACCCCCACGCTGTGCTCCATGACAACCCGCGCCTGACACAATACACTTTATAAAGAGGGTCTAGGGACCGTTCATGCACCATAGCTTTCTTTTCGTTTTTCGTTCTCTCAACCAAATACCATACCATGAAGGCCACAATATTTCTCACTTTTCTTTCCCTGATTACACTCGCCCTCGCTGCGCTTGAGCCCCAGCCCCAGGAGAAGCGTCAGGGTGCGTGGTCCGTCCATCGTTGACAGAATACAGAATCTAATCAGCCTCAATGTGCAGTTTTGTCGTTCGTTAGTTCTGTTGCGGATGATGTCACGTCTGCTGGTGCGTCCCGGCGTCCTATCGCTCACATCGCAGCCCTCATCCAACCCTACAGCGGGGTCTATCTTCACACAAGTAACGTCGTTCGGGGGATCCGTTGCGTCCGACGCCACTTCTCTGGCCGGTAAGGTCGAGACAAAGGTCACTTGTAAGCCCTCCCATCTAATCCAGGGTTCCCGGACCACTTACTTACGAGGCTTTGCAGCCTTTGGTGGGAAGGCTTTCACTGAAGTTACCTCTGTCGGTGGTCCTGTGATCACGCTCGCGGAAAGTGGTTTCGGCAAAGTCACCACCTTTGCGGGTTCCGTATATACGGTAGCAACATCTGCGGCAGGTAGCGCGATCAGTGGTACATCATCTGGGTGCGCCGTTTTATAAACCAGACAACTATTGTAACTTTGCCAACTAACATGTTTGCTAGCAATGCTGCCGTGGGGAATGTCCACCTTTTCCATGTCTCTGCACCCCTACTATCAGCACTTGCTGCGACAGTTGGTGGAGTGATACTCGGTGCCTGGGTAGCGTTGTAGAAGAGGCATGCCAATGATTTATTTATTTATTTTTGTACCGAATTCCCCCAAGCAACAGTAAACTTGTTATTCTGCTGTCTCGCACATTCTCTCGTCGTTTGTGTCTTCGGATGTTCCCACTGCCTGTCACTGTCGTGGTCAGGCCCACAAAGCCTTTGTTATGGTACGCGCATATATAAATCAGGGTTCATTCTTGCCGAAAGTGGTGGCGCAATTCCCTCCCACGGTGCCGTCTCACGGTGTTTTATCGGTGCCATGTCTGGCGTCAAAACGAGGCCTTGTCTCGTGCTTTGGTTATATGTGGAGTTTTGGAGCCTGGTAGGCTGGATCGGAGGAAGACAAGGCTATCGCTCCGTGATACGATCCAGCCTGTATGCCATGTTGACCTTATGAAGAAAGTGAGTTGCCACAAAAGTACAGGGGCAGGGACGCTGCCATCTAACGTGGTATTTCTGTCAGTGGACACTGCACTCTACTGTTGTTTATTACGTTCTCTGTCCGCTCAAGTTTGGGAACTGCACTCTCAACTGGCGATGGGCCTCTGGTCTCATGGGCCTTGACAGGCGTCACTGAGCGGATATCGCCTAGTTGCTGCTCCAGGTTCTCGTGCCAGTGGTTCCAGGAGCGGTCAGGTATGTTTGTTCGGTATCTCGAAGGCGTCTGCGCAATAAAAGAGAGAGCCTCACTCTATATTTTCCCTCCGGAGTATTATCTCAGAATGTTCATTCTCACTCGATATGACCTGCTCGTTGCTGTCGTAGTGGGATTCAGTGGCTTGGTATTACTCGTAACGCGCGCCGGCAAGCGTCGTCTACCTTATCCGCCGGGACCCAAGCGACTCCCGATCATTGGCAACCTATTCAGCATTCCCTCGCGAGAGGAGTGGGTTACTTACCGAAAGTGGTCTGAAGAATTCGGTATGATGCGACCTGTATACCCCTCGTTCCCGTCTGTTCTTACCAACTGGCCTTGAGTAGGCTCTGACGTTATTCATGTCGATGTGATGGGGGCCCATACTTTCATTCTCAACTCGATGAAATCCGCGAACGATTTACTCGACAAGCGATTCTCTATATATTCCGATAGGTAAGAGAGTGGAATGACAGAATCGCTCTATTATTGACTAGTCTCATGTAATTTTTCAGACCACATCTGACCGTGATGCAAGAGCTGTATGTCAAAAGTCTTATGAGCTAGTACTTGACGATATTCTGACCACCACTGACACTTTTAGCTTCGGAATGGACTACAATATTGCCTTGACACCGTACGGGTCTGCATGGCGTCACTCGCGCCGTGAACTTCGAGAAAACTTTCGTCCCGCTGCTCTCGAGGCTTACCAACCGATCGAACAGCGAGCCGTCCATCGCCTTCTTCGCAACCTCCTTTCTTCTCCGGATAACTTCGTCCAGCACTTCAGGCAGTCAGTCGTGCTATCCTAGTCCATCCAAGGTTGTTTTTTGACTTTACGGCAAAGTATGGCTGGACAAGTCATCCTCTCAATTACCTATGGGATCGATGTGCTCCCAGAGAATGACCCATATATAGCGGATGCAGAAAGGCTGTCCCAATCTGTCGCTATCGGCACAAGCAGGGAGGCTACGCTTCTGGACACTATCCCCTGGCGTATTTACTGTCACTTAATCTGGAATTCTGAAAATTGATAGATAAGTTGGGCAGTGATCAAAATGCCGAGTTGCTTTCCAGGCGCCCGTTTCAAGCGCTATGCGCAGGAATGGTACCCTATTGTCGCTGGTGCTGTAATGACTCCATACGATAAAGTGAAGAGAGAATTGGTGGGTGTCTTTTTTTTCAGGTGTTTTGTTGCTCATAATGCTGAGATTCTTTTACTTAGGCCTCTGGAGCAGCTACTCCCTCAGTTGCTGCAAATATTATATCGAGACTTGACGAGAATTCAACCGAGGAAGACCTATGGGTTGCAAAGGCTGTCCCAGGGACGATATATTTGGGTGGTGTTGATACGGTGCGTTCAAGCTAACTACCCGGATACGTGATCGCACGGCCAAGATGTTGCACATAGACAATCTTTGCACTGGAGACATTCGTGTTGGCAATGACACTGTACCCAGACGTGCAGCGCAAGGCGCAAGCTGAGATCGATCAGCTTATCGGGGATTCGCGGCTTCCTGAATTTTGGGATCAAGACGAGCTTCCGTATGTCGAAGCAGTACTTAAGGAGGTCTTGCGCTGGCATCCAGTTACCCCGCTGGGTGTGTTTCTGTCCATATATTATTCCTGGCGCGGGCGGTGGTAACAGGGTCACTTTTTTTTTTTTTTAGCTATCCCACACAGGGTCACGGAGAGTGACATCTATGGGGGGTACTACATCCCTGCGGGTTCGATGGTTATAGCGAACGCCTGGTACGCCTCCTCTTGGACATTTCCCTTCCTTTCAATACGTACGATGATTTCCCAGGGCGATGCTGCACGATCCTGCGGTGTTCGCAGAGCCGGGCCGGTTCGATCCCGAACGCTGGCTTTCTCCTGGTGCGCCTACTTTCCCCAATCAAGCGTTCGGCTTCGGGGCGCGACAGTGCCCGGGTCGTTTCCTTGCCCGCGCAAGCATGTGGTCTACCATGGTGGGAATATTGGCCGCGTTCGACATCAAGCCCACTGAGGACGGTCCTCCTGAGGAGATATATTCGTCGGGATTTCTCTCGTACGCCGCTTCCGCTCCAGTTCCGAACAAAAAAAACTGACGGACAATTGATCACACCATAGGTACCCCGTGCCATTCCGGTGCTACATTCGACCGCGTTCAATGGCAGCTGCGTCGTTGGTGCGGGCTACCGAGACTGAGGGATAACGTTGTGACGTGTGGCGCTCTAGGTCTGTCGTATGGCTCTCAACGTTTTGACTGTTGATATCAATGACTGATGGTTGTGTCAGAGGGGTGAAAATTATTTTCCATGGCCAGCCTCTGACAGCGTGCGGGGTGAGATTTCGTTATCCCGATACCGGTAATGTGGATAGCGCGTATTTGTGAGGGTCTTCTCTATGTACATAAAGCTGAAACGTTTGGGACATGTAATTCCACGTCCGAGCCAAGTTACCAGGCGAATGCCGTTCCCACCGTCCTTCAAAACATCGGCAAGGAGTATAGCAGCCTCTACAAGTTCGTTCACTGCTCTGACCTGACCTGACCTATTCTTACATTGAGTTTGTGGATTTGCGTTCACTCGTCGAGCGGGATGTCCTCGACGGTATCATAGAATTCCCTCGCGAGGCGTTTCTGCACGTCGAGGCTGCTCTCTTCCTTCTCGGGAGAAAAATCCCGCGTGCGTACACGCATACATATGAGTGGCGTACATATCAGATGTAATCAAACAGTACGCACAGGTGTTCCGGCCACGCCGCGGATGACGAGGAAGCGTCGGCCCGTCAGGATCGCCTCGGTTACCACGCCATCGTGCGGCGCGGCCTTGGAGCCCGTGACGAAGCTGCCAGCCTCTTGCGCGATCACGATGCCCGCCTGTAAGATTCAAACCGGTCGATTCAATCGGCGTCAACGATCGCACGTGGATATGGGGTGAGGTGTATGTACGCACGCATACGTCCCACGGCCTGTAAGCATGAACAGTAATCGATGTTGAGCATACATCCCAAAAAGAGGGAGAATTGGGAAGGGACGTACCAGCATCCGATCTCCCTGCAGGCCATTTACGCGCGAATCAGTCCAAAATCAGTCGAAGAAAGGAAGAACGCGACACGGACCAGTACGCGTCCAGCGCCCCCTGCGCGACGAGCGCAAAATTCAGCGCGGCGCTTCCGACGGAGCGCAGCGAGTGCGCCATTACGCCGTTTGGTGGCGCACCCGCAAGCCGGGAAAAGCTTTGGGCCTTGGCGCGTATCGGCTCTTGTGCGCGATCCGAGCCCCATTCGACGGCGATGAGTGCGCCTCCGAGGCTGGGCAGAGGACGCGCGGCCGCCGGTGCAAGCGGAAGGCGTTGCGGCTGCGGCTGCGTGTGCGTGTGTAGGAAAGAGCCGGCGCCGCGCACGCCGGTGTAGAGATGGTCGAGGAAGGGGTTGTAGATCACGCCGAGGACTGGGGCGCGCTGGTCGATCAGGCCTAGTGAGATGCACGCGTAGGGAAAGCCGTGCACAAAGTTGGTCGTCCCGTCTGCGGTGCGGGGGTTGGCGGGTCCCGCCGAGGTCGGGAAGGAAGCGCGATTGAACGATCGCCTCTTGGTCAGGTGGGGATGCACCGTGCGTATAAGGACTGCGTACCGATGGGGTCGACGCAGAACGTCGGGGCATCCGTGAGGGGTGGGCGGGTTCCTGCAGAGTAGGACTCTTCGCCGATGCTGCGCGCACAAAACGATTAACGAGAACACGTTCAATTCTCAGCCATCGGCAGGTTCGGATAGCCAGAACGATACATTACAATTGGAAATGGGGGTATGCACCCGCGATCTCGCGCCGGACGAGCTCCTCGACTTTAACGTCGTACTCTGTGACGAGGTCGACCGCGTTCTTCTTCTCGCCGACACTCCCTGTACCCGCGCGTTGGATCGCGTGCGAGCCCTCGAGTATGAGTGCGCCTGCTTTTCGCGAGAGCTCAGTCGTGAACGCAAGGATCTCTTGTAGCTCTGTGGGACCGAGCGGGCCTGACATGACAAACGAAGATGAGATTACGCGATCGGACTTTGGATTGGAAGGCTGGCTGAGAACCAACACGTTCGTTCATTCTGGACCGGATGACCTGCTGCTCTTCCCCCGACCCTTCGTTGAACATCAGTTGCAAACTCCCGTGGAAAATGGAGATAGAACAAGCACGCTGTGATATTATGTTTAATTCCTATTGCTTTACGTCTTCACTGCGCGTCCTTGAACTACTCCGTTGACCGCTCATATTCGCCGTGGCTGGAAAAGGAAGGCAGCTTTCCATCCAGTGCTATTGACCACCTCATTTCTGCGTGGACACATGTCCGATGAGATGCGTCATTGCTGCCTTTTGCTCACGACGAGCGCTTTCTTGAGGGCCGCCTCACGATAAAAGAAAGAAGGCAATGAGTATATCCTTCATGACGCTCATTCACGCTCATCATGACATTATTCTTGCTGCTGTGGTCGGTTTCTGCAGCTTGGGACTATTTGTGGTGCATACCCGCAGGCATAAACGCCCATACCCACCAGGACCTAGCCGTCTCCCGATCGTTGGCAATCTATTCAGCATGCCCTCACGAGAGGAATGGGTTACTTACAAGAAGTGGTCTGAAAAATACGGTATGAACGTCTTGTTCATACTCTCCGTATTCATCTCCCTTGTCCAACTTGAACTAATTGGCGTTGGTTAGGCTCCGACGTTATACATGTCGATGTAATGGGGTCGCATATAGTTATCCTCAACTCGATAAAATCCGCGAACGAGTTGCTTGATAAGCGCTCATCGATCTATTCCGATAGGTAGGAGGGACAGCTGGTTCTGTCAATGGCTGGGTCTAATGCGCTTCTCAGACCAAAAAAAGTCGTAATGCAGGATCTGTACGTCTGAAGCTTTCTTAGTGGTATCCTTCCATGTTCTAATCATTGCTTCAAGCTTTGGAATGGACTTCAATATTGCCTTGGAACCTTACGGGCCTGCTTGGCGCCACTCGCGTTGTGAATTTTGGGCAAACTTTCGTCCCGTCGACCTCGAGGCATACCAACCGCTCGAACGACGAGCCGTCCATCGCCTTCTTCGCAATCTACTTTCTTCTCCGGATAGCTTCGTTCAGCACCTCAGGCAGTCAGTTCTGCTATCCTATCCTTCTCTCTGGCTGTTTGTTGATTTTACGACAAAGTATGGCCGGACAAGTCATCCTATCAATTGCCTATGGGATCAATGTGCTCCCAGAGAATGACCCATATGTGGCGAGTGCAGAAAGGATGATGCAGTCTTTCGCCTTCGGTACGACCAAGGAGGCTACACATCTTGACTTGGTTCCCTGGTGTACTATTTGCCGCTACGTTATCGCGAAACCTGAAAACTGATGGATAGTTGGATAGTGATCAAAATGCCAACCTGGTTTCCAGGCGCCCGTTTCAAGCGCTATGCGCAGGAATGTTACCCTATGGTCGTCGGTGCTGTAGAGATAAAGTGAAGAGAGAATTGGTGAGTGCTCTTTCAGATGTCTCGTTGTTCATAATGCTGAGATTCTTTTACTTAGGCATCCGGAACAGCCACTCCCTCAGTCTCCGCAAATGTTATATCGAAACTTGGCGAGAATTCAATCGAGGAAGACCTGTGGGTTGCAAAGGCTGTTCTGGGGACGATGTATTGGGTGGTGTTGATACGGTGCGTTCAAGTTGACTATCCGGATACATGATCTCACGGATAATATAGTTCAAACAGACGGTCTCTGCACTTGAGACATTCGTGCTGGCGATGACACTGTACCCGGATGTGCAGCGCAAGGCGCAAGCTAAGATTGATCAGTTAATTGGCAATTCGCTGCTTCCGGAAATTTCGGACCAAGACGAGCTTCCTTATGTCGAAGCAGTATTCAAGGAGGTTTTGCGCTGGCATCCTCACTCCGTTGGGTGTGTTCCTACCCACACACCACTCCCGGTCCAGGTAATAATAACAGGACTACTTTCCCAGCTGTGCCACACAAGGTCACGAAGAGCGACGTCTACGATGGGTATTACATCCCCGCGGGCTCGACAATTATACCAAACGTATGGTATATCTCTAACGAAAACCCTTCTTCCGACCGCAATGACGTATTCTCAGTGGAATGATGCACGACCCTGCAGTCTTCCCGGAGCCAGACCGCTTCTACCCTGAACGCTGGCTCTCCCCAGGCGCTCCCGCTTTCCCAACCCAAGCGTTCGGTTTCGGCGCGCGGCACTGTCCTGGTCGACTCTTTGCCCGCGCCAGTATGTGGTCGAACATAGTGGGAATACTGGCCACGTCCGACATCGCACCTACCGAAGACGGTCCGCCAGAGGAGGGTTATTCATCGGGAATTGTGTCGTACGCCGCGCCGCTTCCCCTCTCGTTCTGCGAGACGAAGGAAATGCTGATACTCGGTCGATTTTAGGTATCCAAAGCCGTTCCATGCTATATTCGACCACGTTCGGACGCAGCGGCGTCGTTGGTGCGGGAAACGGAGAGCGAAGTATGCGATCGCTATCGTTTGCCGCAGTGTCGTACTGACAACGTCGATGGTTCACTGTCAGATATGTTTTTAAGGCTTCGACCTTTTTCGTTCGCTGTAGATGTCAACAAGCTCGGTGGTGATTTGACAAACTTGTATTGCAGAAATTCGGTAAGCTTTTCTACCACAACAATTAGATACCTTTCTTGTTTTTCTGTCGGCTCACCAATGATACTTGAGTGTCTGAGTCGCGCCACGCCCTGGAGGCTTTGGCTGAGCGTCCTCAAGTCAGAACCAATCTTTATAATAGCGGAAAGGCGTGGACGTCTAGCAGAATCTACGACAACAAGCAGTGTCACAGGCGAAGAGTCCATCATCTCATACTTCACTCTCAATGGCCCGCACCGGCGACGCCCCTGCCTCGGAGCGCAGCCGTATCTCACAACAGAGAGGCTTTGCATACTTACGATTGACTGTCCACCAGCTTTTGTTCGTTTCGCGGAACAGTAAGCGAGGGGACGCACGATACGACTCGGAATCCCTTTCCTCGAGAGGACCGCCCATGGTGGGTACGACTTCAGACGCGGTCAGCACCCCCATCATCGTCGACCACACGTCCGCGATGGTGGAAAAACGACCAAGGCACCGTCATTCCCCGAAGCCGAATGCTTGGTTTGGGAATGATAAAACGCAGCGGGCTGACACACCAAGTTAAACGACTGGGATTACCAGGAGCACATACAGCGTTCTCGAGTACATCGTAAGGACCAAGTATCATGTCCGAATATCAAAGTAACTAATAATCGTGATGCGAGACCACACCTCGCGTCCAACCCTTTCCCATGCCCGACGCCGAGGTAACTCGCGCGTGGACGCACAACATTTCAACAGGGAAAGCAGGTGCACTGGGGAGACTCGGCATTCTGGAACACCATCGTGCACTCCCCCATAAATCATCGTGGCTGATGTAGTCTTGGACTCAATGAGCAACAGAATCTTGAACAGATATTCGACATCCGGTTAGCCCGCACCGCTTTCCGATGCCCCACGAAGCGTCAGGAAGGTTTCGGAGTCGGCGTTCGGAGTCCCATTCAGAAGCAATCCCGAGGACGATGTCCTCCCCTTTGACGTCTTCTTCCACGCGGATCAGGGGAGGCAGATGACCTTCGTCGCACGGTGGTATAAAGGTTTCATTCCTACGAAGTTTCCTGCCAAGAGAGGCTACTGTAAAGATTAGTGTGTCCGACCGGGTCGGAGGTGAAGCCGACACTTTGGCGGACATGCGACTAACCAGACAGCCCACATGCGTTCACAACTTCACAAACGAGCGGTTCGGCGAAGCGGTACATCACCGTGCTAATGTCAACACGGCGAGCACGGCGCGTGGCGCCGATCACTGGCAAGGCGCCGACATTAACCTGTAACAACTCTCTCATGTCTCGACTATCGGGTTTAAAATTCTGTGAAGGCCTGCGAGTCGAAAGAACTTGGAATTCTGAGTCTCTGAGTCCTCAAGGCCTCATGAGCAGCAGCCGTTTGCGTGCTCGAGATCTCACATAGATCACCATTCAATAGACAGACTGATATCTCTGCTGAACGATGCTGAGTACACCCCTGGAACGGTCCCATGCGAAATGAGATCGCCGTTCGTCCATAGTTGACAACATCGGTCATGTGCCGGCTAATCTCTGCACGCATTCTGTCATCGCAAGCCTTTAGCGAGACGTCGCATTTACTTACAGTAATCTATCAAAAGTTAGCACCACGGCGCGCTTGACCAGTACCGACGCTACG
This sequence comes from Lactarius indigo, assembly GCA_025766275.1. Classification (NCBI taxonomy): domain Eukaryota; kingdom Fungi; phylum Basidiomycota; class Agaricomycetes; order Russulales; family Russulaceae; genus Lactarius; species Lactarius indigo. The sequence continues at coordinate 2,664 of JAFKAC010000048.1, read as the reverse complement.
ATCATCGGTGCGGTGTGAATACTTCAGCCATGTACTACTGTAGCTACCAATCCGAGTCACTGGGTCTCAAGCTGGGTCACAACGTCGTCCTAGTCGGCCATCGATAGAGAATAGTCATGGGACATTGGGTGTGAATAAGCACCTATCCAGGCTATCCTTGCATCCTTTTCATCCCCAACCTCAACCGCAACTTCTTTATCACCAGTCTATCAACAATGATGTTCATGAGAACCATCCTCGCACTTTCTCTTGCTGCATTTGCCCTTGCCGTTCCGGTGGCTCAGCCACTGGAAGGTCGTGATGGTCCTATCGGTGCGTTCTGCTCGAGCCAATGCCCACTTTTTTTGGAGGCTGATTTATTTGACGTAGGTGCTCTGCTCAGAGTGATCGAGGGGGTGGTCGACAAACTGGCGGGGGAATACACTGAAGGATTGTAATGGTATGTTTTAGTTTGTGATACTGGAATTGAGATTGCTGATGTTGTAGAGCAGATGTTCGGAAGGAACTGGATTGCAAATTCGTGAGACTCCCCGGCTCATGTCTATGTGGGACAATCTAGATAACAACACTTAGTGTTCGCCAGATTGTTTATTTGTCGTTCGTACCAGTGTTGGGTGGAGACACGGGATCGTAGTTCAGCTTGATGGGAATGCTAATACAGTCTAGCACTTTCTCAAAGTTTTTTTTGCATCAAGAATTTGTTGCTGTGCGTCCCAGAAAAGAAAATATTCTCATGAGAGGGCGGTGTGAGAATTCCTTGTTTTTGGTGACCTACAACACTATAAAAATGCTGAGGCAGATGAGTTCCGCGAAAGCGAACACTGAGGCGCCAGCTACGTGATAGTATCGGGTCCAGGCCATCTTCTGTGATGTTGAAGCCTCGATCTGCGTCTCTGTCACGATAGGAGTTCCAGCGTCATGTATCGGTGTTCACGTGTTTCACGGTTGAGGTATCTTCATGCCCATTGGAATGTTTTCTGCATAAATTATGGGCGTAGGTAGCTTGGTAGGTAGTAGAGATGTAAGAATACAGATATGAGCAGGGTTTAGGGTTTAGGGAGGGGATAACAAAGCACCGAGCGATAGCGAGGTGCTGGAACTGATGAGTTTGGCGAAAGAGGGCCAAGAGCAGTGGGGGCTACCCAGTGCTAACCCTTTCGCTTATAAGCTCATCAGGGCCTTCTTTCGATTACTAATACCTTAGGGTTTAGGGAGGGAGTAACAAAGCACCGAGCGATAGCGAGGTGCTGGAACTGATGAGTTGGCGAAAGAGGGCCAAGAGCAGTGGGGGCTACCCAGTGCTAACCCTTTCGCTTTTTAAGCTCATCAGGGCCTTCTTTCGATTACTAATACCTTCCTCTCGCTACCACACGGGTTTAGGGAGGGAGTAACAAAGCACCGAGCGATAGCGAGGTGCTGGAACTGATGAGTTGGCGAAAGAGGGCCAAGAGCAGTGGGGGCTACCCAGTGCTAACCCTTTCGCTTTTAAGCTCATCAGGGCCTTCTTTCGATTACTAATACCTTCCTCTCGCTACCGCACGGGCTGTGAGAGGTTAGAAGTGGGGGTTAACTGGAAAACAACACCTAACTACAGTCGACCCCGAAGGGGTCGACAAGCGCTGTTCAAACATTCTGTACATACCAGCCATGCTAAGCTGTTGGACATAGGACACAGAATTATGTTTGCCTACCTTCCGGTGAGAAACGGGGAACAAGGCGGCGACTTCAAAGGGGTAAGATCTCCCATCGAGATTAAATCGTTACGCACATGCCGACAGGCGCGGAGCGCCTGTCCCCTGTTCCTGTCCCTGGGGATTCCCCATAACCTCTCCTAGTGCCGGCACAGGCACACCGATCGTGATCTATCCCCGAGGGGATTATATATGGACGAATTATAACTAGGTTCATGGTTCACAGTGGGTTCTGATTGGAAATTTGACTTAGGGTTACCACGTATATCCAAATAATGACTCTTCATTTGACCACCATGGACAAATGTGGGACCATTACTTGGCCCGCATTTGACCATGATGGTCAAACGCGGGGCCGTTACTTGGCCCGCATTTGACCATCATGGTCAAACGCGGGGCCGTTACTTGGCCCGCGTTTGACCATCATGGTCAAATGCGGGACCATTACTTGGCCCGCGTTTGACCATCATGGTCAAATGCGGGACCATTACTTGACCCGCGTTGGACCACCATGGTCAAACGCGGGGCCATTACTTGGCCCGCATTTGTCCACCATGGTCAAACGCGGGGCCATTACTTGGCCCGCATTTGACCATGGTGGACAAATGCGGGACCATTACTTGGCCCGCGTTTGTCCATAATGGTCAAACGCGGGCCTGTATAGGCACACTGGACATGCCATTCAACTCGAAATACAATAAAACATATACTTCGAGTACAAACATGACCATAGGCCTTCATTGATACAGATAGACTTTGGAGGCCCGCATTTGACCATGATGGTCAAACGCGGGGCCATTACTTAAAGTGTAGTTATATAGTATGGGTCTCTCTGGTCTTGTTATCTGACCTCCTGGAGTGGAATTGATTGATTATACATTGGGGTTATATTGTGTCTTCATCTGTTACCAGGGAACTATTTGCTATGTGGAGTTGGGGGTTATATTGTTGTTAAGTAAGGTAGAAAAGGTGA